>CADEHL010001007.1:155000-595000 GCA_902827135.1 Harpagifer antarcticus | reverse complement strand
CTAGATGTTCTTCTCTGTCACCTCCGTCTCCCTCTGCTGCCAGTTTGACTCAGTTAACGTCCCCTGGAGATGATGGCAATGAGCGGTGATAGAACATAAGGTGACAGGATGGAGCAGGGTGTGTGTGTGTGTGTCATGCTAACTTACTAAGCAGTGGCCGTTGAGGCAGTCTGCAGTGTGGTGGCCTGAGCACAGCAGGAGCTGTCCTCGCTATGACTCGTGTTCTTTCTTTCTGTCATCTGTAAGCTTCCTTCACCTCAGGGGACGGTTGGAGAAAAGATGAAAGAGACAGGCTGAGAAAAAGGCTAAGGAGAGGGGGAGTTTGGAAATGTAAGGGGTCTTAAGAGTGTAAAGTAAGTTCCTTTCACATGCACTGCAACCTTCCCGTAGGAACTGTACGTGAGAATGCAAATATCTGTTTCATTAAGACCAGACATAAATGGACTTTACCATTTGAAAGACTTGGTTGTTTATGACTAATAAGTGAGACAGCTATATGACTAGGGTTCAATCGTGTCAGGTCATGCATTCTGCAGCCAAAGTGCCATAATCAGGGTTCATACACTTTTTCACCAATGGTTTTCAATGACTTTTCCATGACTTCTCAATGACCTTTACCTAATTTTCCATGACCAAAAAAAAATGACTACTGAAAATGGTTTAGTTTAACATGGAACAGGAAAATAAGGTCTGCATATGAAACATGTTGTGCCTATCTAAAACAAATCAAATAGTGGGCTTACTAGCTTCTACACGCTGAAGCAACTGTAGTCAGGGAGGCAAACTCATCAGGTATGAAAAAGGTGACAAGGATCCGACCCCCCCACCCCACGGAATATCGGCTTTAAAATGAGGAACAGAGGATTTTAGCAGTCAGAACAACTAAAGCAGCAGGTAATAATAACAGAAACGTCAAAGAGTCACATCTAATATAAATATATAAAAGCATTTATTTTAATTGTGTAGCAGTCAGTTTATAATTCTGGCTGTTGAGCATTTTGAAAATTTATTTTCATGCCTCTGTGCAAGGCTTAGTCTTTCTATCTTTATAGCCACTGGTGTAAAGTAATTAAGTTCATAAACTCAACAAGTACTATACGTGGGTACAATTTTAAGATACTTGTACTTTATTTAAGTATTTCAATGTTTTGCTACTGTGTACTTCTACTCCTCTACAGTTCAGAGGTACATGGTGTACTTCTACTCCTCTACAGTGCAGAGGTACATGGTGTACTTCTACTCCTCTACAGTTCAGAGGTACATGGTGTACTTCTACTCCTCTACAGTGCAGAGGTACATGGTGTACTTCTACTCCTCTACAGTTCAGAGGTACATGGTGTACTTTTACTCCACTACATGTATTTATACATTTAGTTACTTTACAGATCTGGATGAATGATGTGAAATCTAATCAAGTGTTGAATCAGACTTTAGTTCCACCTGGAGTAAATCCACAAGCTACCCTGCAGTCTACAAAGTCATTCAAACTAGCTGCACCTTCACCAGCTTTGAGAACACTTTCATGATTAATCATTATAAAACATATATATATTATTCTGAAATGGACCAATCTGCACAATGACTACTTTTACTGTCGCTACTTTCACTATATTTTGATGAGAATACTTTCACTTGAGGAACATTTTGAATGCAGGACTTTTACTGTGATAGAGTATTCCTACACTCTGGTACTTCTACTTTTACTCAAGTACAATATCTGAGTACTTCTACTTTTACTCAAGTACAATATCTGAGTACTTCTACTTTTACTCAAGTACAAGATCTGAGTACTTCCACTTTTACTCAAGTACAAGATCTGAGTACTTCTACTTTTACTCTAGCACAATATCTATATTTATACCACCTCTGTTTATAGCCTATGAAAAAAACTATTAGAAAACAAAGGCTAACGTTAGCAGATAGTGACAATGTATGCTAGCTAGCTAGCTAGCTCAACGATTCCTTAAAATAATATTGCGACAGAAAAACTTTTCAGTTCACATCACGCTCTGCCGCTCTGCTCTGAACACCTGAACGGCCCGTTCTAACAGCTGTTCACCAGTGGTGCAGTCTGTGCCACAGTGACTCCGCACAGTTAACGAACGCACCATAGATAATGTAGCTGACCCTCATCCGGGAGCAGCAGAGTTCAGCCGACAGGCAGGAAGACTCGAGCACACAGCTCGCGCTTCATATATTAAAAAATAACACTATGCGCGTCATGATGGCACATAACAGCTCGCGACCGCAGATTATTTCGGCGATTAGATCAAATGTAAATTAAATTTGATGCAACTTTAGTTACATTTCCATGACTTTTCCAAAACTTTAGGAAAAATATTGTTTCCATAACTTTTCCAGGGCCTGGAATTTGCATTTTGAATTTCCATGACTTTTCCAGGTTTTCAATGACCGTACGAACCCTGCATAATGACTACTGATAATGTCTGGACCTGATTCTCCAGACATTATCTTAAAGGATCCTTGGGTGTGCCCTGATGCAGTGGAACAAAACTTGTATAATTCAGTGTTCATACGCCTGCCCACACATCCTCAATGAATACATAATGTAGTGGATATCTACCCTTGTCTTAAGAAGGTATATGTCTCATTCTCTCATATTACATCTTAGGTCTCATTTTCTTAGGTATGATTACATAGCATGGTCAGAAAATCACACATGTAAGCTAAAAGTTCATTTAAACGACTTTATTCAGATGGTAAACTGAAATTGAGGGGATCAAAAAGATGGTAATAGTCCTATATTGCACAAGAAAATATAAACCATGAAGTTGATGTGTGATGAATGTTTACAAAAGTCAGTTTGGGTAATCATCAAGAACCAAGATTTAAAAAAAGTAAATGACACACTGATTGTGATCAAATGTATAGAATAAAGACAAAGACATTTAAAAAAAAAATGGTTACATACTTATAAAATCTTTACATTCTCGTTATGGGTGCAAATATTTGTATTTAAAAAATATGCTCGTCACTGTCTTACAAAGCTGGAATAGAGAATGCGGAACATTTAGTGTTGTGTCAGTGTTGAGTATAGACAGCATAGCCGAGTGTAAGCTAGAATATTTGCAATGTCATGACTAAATGCTAAGATCATCTTGATAATATCGATGTGATGCAAGATTTCAGAACAATTCTCATCCAGGCTAGACTTGGTTTGATACAATAACGAAAAAGATGGGATCAAGCCAAAGGTTTAAAAAAAAACAACTATAAAACGTTTTATTCCTTTGTAAGGTCCTTTCCATAATGTTGTCAGATGCTCATAATACCAATTTGAGTCAGTCAGGGGCAAAAACAAGCACTCTTAGCGACACACATGGACGATGCGGAATTGTTTCGATATGATTACGTTCTGCAGGTACGGCGCTTTCGCTCAACACTGGACCAATTCCAAAAATGATTGTCCCCATTAGTCACTCAGACACAAACACATGGGAAAAAGGGGTCCAGGCCAAAAAATACAGGAGTTACCCTTTAAGTTACATGTGAGATGTGGATAAAAGTGAACAAAAAGCTATGTTGGAGACAGCCAAGCTATCCGTTTCCCCCAGCTACACCCTATCAGTGAAGAAGATCTAATTTTCTAAAGTGTTAAACTAGTCATGTTGGAAAGGATGCAATGTCTCCCCTTTCTCTTCAAGCACTACAACTAATCACTCCCTATGGCCTTTATTTCTGCAATGTTTATGGATTAAGATTAATTTGTGTATCCTTAGTCCTGACTGCTTTTATTTGCTTACTGAAATAATATTTGTTCCAGGCAACTTGTACATTTATTTAACAAGAAAAAGCTCTCCATAGACCATAAAGAGGTGTCACTGTTTCATTGGATTCATGCCCACAGCCGTACAGTCCCAGTGTAGGTCAGCCAGGCCAATATATCTCACTGTGTATTTACAACGCCCTCTACATCACTCTCCTTGTCCCTGCCCAGGTAGCTGTTTTCCACCAAATGAACAATCTTTATAGACGTGTGGCCGCCATAACGGGCCTGATTTCCAGCACCGGTGTGGGCTGTGTAAGTCTCAGGGAATTGTCAGGCTTCCTGCTCGACAAATCAGCCCTAACGTATGATGTTTGGGGTGCAATTTTTATTCCTGTTTGACTGGCCAACTACCCGGAGGTAATGGGATGTTGGGGGGCGGAAAAGGAAAGCTGCTGCTGGGAAATGCCTCCGTGCTGCTTGTGCGAGTGCGCTTGTGTGAAGCCTGATTGATCGATGCAACGTCCGCTCTCCATTTATATCCCGCTTATTCGGGATTGGTTAAGTTTAGGAAAAATGAATCTGGAAAACAGAATGAGAGGAGAGATATGGTGGCAAGATTACAGTGAGGCAGGCTCGTACATCTACGCTGGTCCTGGGTGTCTGTGATGGAGGGGCTGTGAATGGTCTGTGAAAGTTAAGTTATCTAAATGAAAATCAATAATGTGTGTGCCAGTGTCTTATAGTGAGGAGTATGGAAGCAAACAAGAGACAGAAGTATTTGAATTTTATCAGACACCGAATTTATAGCATTGAAAATAATGACTTTGAAAATCATGTATCTGAATTTTCGAATGTACCTATGTGAAATAAAAATGTAACAATTGAAGTTAAAAAAATTTGAATGCACAATTTCGGTGAATACAATTTGACGTCAAAAACGTCGGTATTTAAAATTCTATCCGGGTTAAATAAAGGCTACAAACAAAGGTGTTTCTACTAAGTTAATTCATTTCAATTTAAAGTGGACCTATTATGTTATATTGGAAACATATATTGTAGGGCCATACCTATACAAAACATGTCTGTGAAGTTTTTTGCTTCAAATACCAAACAGTTCACCCGTTGTAGCCATGCCTCATTCTGCTCATACCCCTCTTTTGCAGCCCTGTTAGAGAAACGCAGATTTTGGGTCCTTAGCTTAAAAAAAAAAAAGAGGAGGCGGAGCTACTGCCTGATCAGAATTATACCGGAGATAAAGTTAAATTCTGCTGTGATAAAACGCCATCCTGTTCTAAACCACATCAAGGATTATTTCTGAAACAGTATGGAGCTCAAATGCTTTTTCTCTTGCGAGTTCCTTTTTTTATGTCCTGCTTTTTAAACACATGTGCTCTACAGCAGGGGTTTTCAAAGTGTGGGAAGGTGAGCCTCACCTCAGAGAACATAAGAACAGCCGCGCCCCCCCCTCCCAATTATTATTGCTATTATTATTATTATTGCTATAATGCAGGGGTATTATTATCCAGTGGAAAGTCCTTACCTACTGGCCTAGTTAAATCAAAGTGTTTGTTTTTTTTGGCTGGGCAGTGTAGTTTTACACACCGTCTTATTTGACTTTCTCTGGACTTAAAACAGTTTTTTGGGGCAGACCCCCACAAAGAAAAAAAAAATATTTACACATGTAAGGTCATCATTTTAACAGTTGTTTATGCTCATCGAGTCATCCGTGAGCAGAGCATCAAGTTGGCATGCCTCTAACAGCTGAATGCGGCGATTACCATCTTGTTCAGCAAAACGCCTCACAAACTTATTAAGATGTAAAGCTTTAGTGCGTTTTGATTCAATGCTGAGTACAGCCAAACTTGACAGTGTCTTCTCTGTCATTATAGACCGCATATACCTCATTCCTTCTGTGTACTTCGGTCAGAATGCGCCATCCCGTTCAAATGAAATCGCCGCCAATCACATGTCCTCGCTCGCGCCAGGGCTACAAGGCTGCGTCTTGTGCTGCATTCACTTGCACTCGGACATTAGAGACTTTCTCTCATAAATGTCCGATGAGCCACAATTTTTATTTCAAAACAAAGCTGACGTTTTCTGCCAGACGCTGTCTCCTCTTTCACTTTCACTAAAAATCGATCCATGTTGCCACTCGCATAAAGTTAGCTAAAGTCAACTAGCTAGATTTCACTGTTTCTTGTTATTTTTTCTCACGCTGCGCCTCCCCTGAAGCTCTCTGCCAGGGGAGGCGCACCTCACACTTTGAAAACCGCTGCTCTACAGTACAGGTTAGCTCTGAGTGTTAGCGAGGCTTGCTAATGTAAACAAAGACCAGATTACGTCCAAAACAAGTCATGCATTGTTTCTGATAGAAACTTTCTGTGGGTCCGCCGATTTGACGTCATATCGGCAGCAAATCTGTATCCACTCGTTGTACCCCCGTTTTTAAAAGATTTGGGTATGGAGGAAAAGAGAAAGGGTTTTATTTTCTGACACTACGTGAGTTCCCGACACACCGGAGACCAGGGCCGCCCCTCCCTACAGACCAATCACGCAGGCTGCATGGGGCCCCGCCTTGCGCAGGGGGCCCCGCCTTGCGCAGGGGGCCCCGCCCAGAGGGCCTCAGCTGCTGTGCGCAGTCCCGTGCAGTTCTCTGCGCACCCCCGTGAGAGTTACGGCCCCTACACACGGCGGCGTGTGTTGTCGCTTGCCGGCGGGGGGGGCTGAAACTCGACCAACAACCAATCACATGAATCTCCCACCCCAGACACACAAGCACGCGGTTTGATTGGCTAGAGCTTGTACTGGCATATGATTCGATTGGCTGCCGCCTCCGTCGAGGCGGCAAAAGTAGAACATTGCTCTACTTTTGCAGCGAGCACCGCGAGAGAAGCTACGCTTTCCTCCCACAATGCAGTTCGGCGAATCGTGACGTCACCCCATTCAAAGTGAATGGGCAGAAGCGTTGAAGCGTTGAAGCGGCAACGCACGCTGCCGTGTGTAGGCTCCGTTAGAGGTGACAAGGGGAGCACGTCTGTAACCCGACACCGTTGCAATGAATCGTCATCTGACCAATCACGGCTTTGATACGGCCACTAGTGCAGGTGAAGAGATGTCGGTGAAAAGACAGTTTCAGTCCGGCGCAAGCAAGAGGGAAAAAAAACAAAACGTGAAGAAATTAGAGCATCACTCGAAGGTGGGTTATTATATGAGTCAAATGTACAACTTGCGAATGTTGTATAAGTCAAATTTCCAATTGCCATATTAAAACATCAGCTGCAATTCACGACATGAAGAAGGCAGTCTCTGCATAGCATATCGGCTAATGGAGATGCAGTTATTTCCAGCATTCTTTATTTACCATTCATTCAAGTATGTTATGCCTTTTATCTGCTAATGTACAGGAGAAAGAGAGATAAACTGTCTGTCTAGTTGGCTTACATAGCAGTTAAAGTTTACAGCCTAAAAAACATGGAGCATGTTTTCCCCTTTTATTCATTTGTATGTCAATTTGCACATTTCATGGTGATGCTCAGCCTCTCCCCTTAACTACTAACAGTCATCATGTCAACCACCACACAGAGAAATACTGATAGAAATGTGTGTGCAGTTGTTGTTACATTGCTGACAGAGGGAACTACATTTAAATACAGATTTAAGAAATATCAGTTTTTGAGCATGTCATAAGCATGTTTTGTCTTGACTATATTACAACTATATTATAATAAAATAATATAGTATTTATATTATTGAATTGATTATGATTATTAGTAGAAGTAGTTTATTTGCATTAATTATATTTTAATCTTTTCGAGGCTAGTATTTGGCAGGAAATGCAGACGTATTCACCTGTAAACGCATACTGAACGACATACATGCATAATTACCATTTACCTCACTGTATAAAAAAGTAACTGTGTTGATAATAACAATAATAATAATAAACAGGAATTATATTTGCAAAGTAGCCTACTTTGTTTCCAAACTATTTTATTTTACTCCTGTCGGTTGTGCATGCTACCAGGTAGCATGCACACACTGCGCTTGTCTCCCCTCGGGCGACAGGAAGCGGAGAGCGGACGCTCTTACGGCTCCTACACACGGCGGCGTGCGTTGTCGCCTGCCGGCACTGCACACACCTCCATCCATCCCCTGAGCGTGTACGCGCTTCATGATGAGAGTCGGAGTGAGACGCAGCGTGTGGAGGCCCCCGCGCAGCCCTTTCGGTCCAAGCTCACCTTGGGTTGCCTCACGGGCAGCTGCGGCAGGGGCTCTGGCGTGGCTCGTCACCATGACGACCAAAAACACATCTCGAGCATGTGCGCCTGCTCTCAGAGTTTTTCTCAGAGTGGCAGCGCGTGAGTCTGATGGACAGATGGATGAGCAGGCTGATCAGCAGAGGATACGTCCTGCAGTTCGCCTCTCCTCTCCCCCCCACAGTTCAATGGGATACAGGAAACACTCCTGTCCTCCCAGAAGCGATGTCTTGCGCTCCAATCCGAGCTGCTGGAACTCCTGTTGAAAGAGGATATTTCCAGGGTTCCTCAAAGGGAGGAAAATCAGGGGTTTTCACTCCCGTTATTTTTCTAATCCCGAAAAAGACTGGGGCAATGAGACATCCTCGATCTGTCAGTATTCCACATGCTGACGAACAAACAGGTGCTGGAATGTGTTCACCAGGACGACTGGTTCACTTCCACCTGAAGGATGCATACTTCCACATACTCATCATCCCGAAACACAGGAAATTCCTGCGTTTTCTCATTTCAGGGAATATCAGACCAGACAATCGTCTGGCGTTCGGATATTTCCTGGCTCCTCCCATTTTTGTGTAGAGAAGGCTGGAGCCGCTACACAGAGGAGCGATGAGAGTGTGGTTTCCTCTGGACGACCTGCTATTTGCTGGCTCGCTCCAGGGAGGAAGTTGCTTTACAGACGGTACATCTCGTATCGCATCTGTCAAAGCCTGGGTTTCATAATAAATTGGAAGAAGAGCTGTCCTCTTCCCTCTCAGACAAACGTTTATCTGGGAGTGGAATTAAACTCAGCCAGCAGAGCGCGGCTCTCGCGGCAGCGAGTGGAGAAACTGACAGCTCTCCTCCAGCATGTCACAACCCACACAGCCCTCTCCGTGACGCAGCTGCTCGGCGTTGGCGTCAGCTTGTCAAGTGGGGATTCCCCTGGGTCTCTTCCAACAGGGGGACACTCCAGAGGTGGTTCATTCGCTGCAGAAGCCTGCTGTTTTAACCTATTGGTTTATAAACTGCAGAGCTCGCAGCATTCCTCAGTCCGAGATATGCCTCCTACACACGGTCATAATAAATCCACGAGCACCGTTATAACGCCTCGTGTGGACAGCATACACACACCTCTCATCCTCTGGGCGTGTACGCGCCTCATGATGAGAGACGGAGTGAAATGCAGCGTGTGGAAACTCCCTCGCAGCCCTTTTGCCTCACGGGCAGCGGCGGTGATGGCGTGGCTCGTCACCATGACGACCATTACGGCACATCACAGAGAAGCCAGCAGTTCCATGGGATACAAGAAACACTCCTGTTATCCCAGGAACAGTGTCTTGCTCGGTTTTTACTCCCGCTATTTTTCTAAATCTCAGAAAAGAACGGGGGAGTCGCCCCGTTGCTGTACAATCAAACATGTGTTGATTTGCACAGACAACAGGCCACGGCTATGGAAACAGCCTAGCTCAATCGCCAGGGAGGAGTACGATCTGCGCAGCTTCTGAAAGCAGCCAGGCGGCTGCTGTTCTGGGTGCGCACACACGTTGCTCTCCATCAGAGCAATGTATATTCCTGGCGAATTTAACCGAGGGGCTCGCAGAACGCAGCAGCCGTTGTATGCGAGGAGTATTGAGACTCAGTCCTGTGTCACGCAGACTGGCGCCTCAGTGGGAATTGGCTTTGGTGCCAAGTAGTACTACTTTTGGCTCTATCAGAGAAAAGGGTGAGTGATTTGTCTGCTCTCTCTGTGGCTCCGTCAGCTCTCCGGATCCAAGGAGATGGCAGTTCAGCTGTTTTACGCCCTAACCCGGCTTCATGCCTAAGGTCATCACAACTCTTTCAGGTCAAGAGTGATCACCCTGGCTGGCTTATTCCCCCCTCCTTACAGGTCGGAGGAAGAAGCAACGTCTCATCTCCTCTGTCCTGTGCGCGCGCTGTCTTGCTATGTGGCACACTTGGTACGGAGTGTCTGGTCAGAGTGAGTGACGTCTGCACAACAGGCAGGGGGGTGTTATTGAGCAGGTGTGCCGAGCAGGTGTGCCGGGCGGACCCAGTGGGGCGCAGACTACATCATGCTTCGCCCTTAACCCAATAGCGATAGCCTTAGAGGGCGAAGCCATATACGAATTAGAACTGAGGTTACCTACTGTAACCCAGCTTCTATGAGTAAATGGCGCAGCCCTCTAAGTGCTGGGCCCCACTGGCTCTATGAATAGCTGAAGAAAAGTTATATTGTATGGGAGCAGATTTCCGGGCCCCCTTCCTACTTATACCGGAAGGAGGCCCGAGGGTGGGGCCCACCTAGCGGGTGGGCGTGGACTACAAGTTTTCAGTGCTGCGCGGGGGCGCAGAGGGATAACCCAATAGCGATAGCCTTAGAGGGCTGCGCCATTTACTCATAGAAGCTGAGTTACAGTAGGTAACCTCAGTTGTCTCGTCATGTGTTTTTGCATTGTTGATCCTCCAAATGAGCGTTTTGTGTTTCTCTGTATTTTGTATCGACACCTTGAGGAGACCCTGGTTCATGTTGTGCATTTGGGTTCTGAGCCTTGTGTCATTGATTAACTCAACCAAGTTAATTCTTGTGAAGTAGTAAGTTCCTTTTGAAAAATGTACATATGTTGCTGGATATTTTGTTGGACAATGCACAAAAAGAGAATTCCCCTTCATGAGGTATCATATTATTATGTTATTATTATGTATTTATTCCAACAAGGACCTTGCATATAAATACATTAATCTCAGAAACGAGAAGAAATTAATTATGACAGATTTGAGCTAATAGCTAATTTCCATCTGCAGTATTTACGTACATAACAATCAACAAACACTAAACACATTGCATAATCTCTATCACACAAACAATTAAAAAACATGATTGAAGTACAGGTCAATCAAATAATACATAGTACAGTTAAAATATAATATTACAATACAGTTCAAATTGAAAAACTCAGATTACAGTGTAATTCATGTTGGCATGACTGGTTGCTTAATATCAATTGTGTTGCACCATAAGAGAATGAGTTTAAGTCAGTACAGGTTTTAAGTTCAACTGGAAGAATATCCCAGTGTTTGATGGCTTTAAATGGAAATGCAGATTGTGCAGGGCCTCAGAGGGACGGTTATATCTGCATTTAGTGCAGATCTTGAGTGCTGCTCGCAGTGAAGCTGAAAAAAACTCACTCAGTGGTGGTGTTGTAGCATTGTAAATGATCCTGAATACGAATCGAACTCCTGAAAGCAGAACAAGACTTTCAAAACTGAAAAGTTTGTATTTGGACAGTATATTGCAATGATGGTGTTTTAATGACTTTCTATCCATAACTTTTAAGGCTTGTTTATAAAGAACCTCAATTGGTCTTCGTTGCCTGGGATCAGAAGGTTATACAGTAGTGAAGATGTGAGAGAATCATGGCGTGCAAAAATGTTTTTGATGCTTCTATGGTTTACAAACCATTGTATTAGGCTACATTGATCAAGGAAAGGGTTAATCTTCAAATGTCATCTACTCAATGTTGTACAGGAACTGTTCTTGCATAGAATTATCGATTTTTGTGCGATAAAAGAAGTACGTGTTTGTGTTTCCTTGCATGCAGGAATGTGCATATCTGCATATAACCTCTCTTCAATCCTCCTCACATACTGGCCACTGGTCATGGTTGAGCACCCTTTCACCTGTCAGCATCTGTAGGATCATTCCATTCCGCTGGCAATTAGCCCCGACCAGCTGGTATACCGCGTGTCACTGTGCCGCTGAAGCTTTGAGGAGCAGCTAAAGCACTGTCTGGGATTTCTATGCTCTCGGAATTAGCCTTAGGAAGTCTGCAGATCATGTTAGAAGAGGTATAGTGTAGACACACTTTTGTCTGAAGAAACACAGAACATAAAATAGGTCTCGGTCTTGTTGTGAGGATTTGGCGATTGCGGTATTTTAAGTCTTTGGGTAAGGGTTATGTCTTTTTTACTTGCGGATTTTCTTCTTATATATATTTAATGAGCATATTTTGCAGAGAGTCTGAGATCTAAGATTTGTATTGCCAATTGCTTGAAAGAACTTGAAACACAGTCAACCTGACTCAACTAAAAAAACCTCAATGCAGACAATCAACAAGTCTACAATGTTGCTTTTTTGATGTAAAGAATATTTTTAGAATGTGTGAAATCATTCAGAATTGTCGAAGATAAGAACCCCTTTCTACTCCCATCCCTAAAATATACCACTTTGTATTTTAAGACGTGTTTCAGAGCTTGCAACAGAATAAATGGCTCTACATTAGAGTGATACTACACAACCAGGGTCGGACTGGGACAATAAATCAGGCCAGGAATTATACACCCAGCCAGGCCATTACCAGTTTTGTTTTGTGCCATTTTCCTGGATTTATTTGTCAATATTTACAGCGTTGCTGCCCATAGTGATAGCCCTAAACTTTAAATCTACTACCCCAGAATAAACATATGAACATGGGTTAATATCATGGACTGTATATGTAAATGGCCGTAGTGTCCGTGACGTCACCCATAGGATTCTGCAGAGTTGCCGTGAAGCCCTTAGTAGGCGGAGTCGGCCACTAACGGCTCGACTGTGACATCAGAGTCTAATCCCGCCTGCTCCAAATAAGGGCAAAGAGGCAGAGCCGAGGCGGGACCTGCTGCCTCCGAACTGGAAGTAAACAGAGCTAGCTCAGGCTAAGAAGCTAAGCTAACATGAAATACATGCATACCAAGTTACTGCTAACGGTGTAGTTCCCCTATATAAGCTCCGGGATGCCGGCTGGAGCTAGCCCCCTGCGGCTCCGTTAGCTCCGGCGGCCACCACTGGGATAATTGGGTCCCCTATTAACATTTGCTCCCGTTTAGCATTATGGGTGTCATAGCCATAGACTATAAAGGCTGAATCATAAACTAAAATGTATATGTATGCATAAAGGGTTACGTCCTTAGCTGGCTAATAAGTAACAAGCTAAGCTACCAAGCACACAAACACCTGCGAACGGGGTTAACATGTATAATATTATCATTTTAGACTTCTTGGAAGTTCTGTTAGTACATTCAAGCGCACAGCACGACATTTTAATTGTCTGGTATTTGTAACAATATTCCCTAAAAGGCACAATCACCACGAACACGGCTAAAGCTAAAGGGTCAAGTACAGTACTATGACTAACTAACGTTGTAGCCTCTATGGTTGTAGCCTAGCAGAGTGGACAAGTTGTTGTTCGCTGACAGTGAGGCATGTACGTGTCCATCAAAGTGACCACGCCCTAATTTATGCAAAAACTTTAAGACCTAATATAAATAAAAGGGTCGTGTTAGAAAACAATTCACTCACAGATTCATAATCATGAAGGTGGAACCTAATTATATCGATAATAATATTTATTGCATCCATGGGTAGAAACATGTTTTTTCTGCTGTAAAGTTGGGCATTTTAACATAGGGGTCTATGGAAATTGCTCCTTTCTGCAGCCAGACCCTAGCGGCCCATGTATGAACTGCAGTGTGTGGCACTTCCGTATTGGCGTCCCGGCTGTTCCCCAGAGTTTGCCGCTTGGTTAATATTTTTTAAAAAATGTGCAAATCTATTTAGGAACATATTTTAAGTGGAGGTGGACCTGAAATCCTCTAGGGGGGTCTGGGGGCATGAATGCATCAATCTGGTGCATTTTGAGGGGGAAATAAAGAGACTACACCCATATGAAACAGAACTGTATACATTTAAATAATCATAAAATCATAAGAACATGGCCATAACCAATGACATACCATATCCAATATGAAAAAACATTGAAACTTATTTGTTTTTGGTTCATTTATAGTTGTGAGTGTGTCTGGGCTCCTGAACCAGCCTCACCTGTCTCCCCCCTGCTCCTCTTTGGCAGCAGCAAAGACTAGTTTTAGCTCTCAATACGTTTTTTAAGTTTATCTTACCTTTTTTCACCTAGTTAACATTTTTTTTTATTATTCATGCATATTTTACTAATCACTCCCCCTTCAAATGGAAATATGTGTTTACATAAATGGTGACCAAACCGTTTGAGACACACAGAGAACTTAGACTAAGTTAACTATCGAAACACTCAGAGTCCTTTACCTCACCTGAGCTATAGTTATCAGTCTCTCAGTCTGACAGCAGAGGAATCCTCCACCTTGTCGACAGCTCATTATATCCGTTAGCGCAGCTAGCTAGCAGCAGATGATAACAACAACACTACACGTAACCGGTGCGCGCACTTTCTCGCGCCACACATACCCTCCCGAGCAGCTTGAATGACACACAGAGACCAATCGAGGGCATTAGTGTATGATCTGTATGAAAGTGGCCATGTCGGCAGGCCACATCATGTAGACAGCCAGTCACCCTCTGTGAGGCAGAGTCAGACCCACATTTGCGCAGCGTTGCGTTCACAATACATACATTAAAAAAAAATCCTCAGGCCAGCAGGCCACTTAACAGGCCAGGCCATCGGGAAACCTCCCGGTCCTCCCGATGGCCAGTCCGGGCCTGTACACAACCGATCAATAAAATATGTGTGAAAACCCTCCAGTTTTTGTGGACTCAGGTCACCTTAATCGAAAATGCTTAAAACATTGTGCTTCTTACTAAATGTCCTAAAATAAATCAGGTGAAATGTTCATATAGATATTAAAGAAGACATATTGTGCTAATTTTCAGATTCACATACAGATGTACACAAAAAACAAATGATACACTACAGGAAAGGGAAAACCCAAACATTTAAATATAGCCTCCTTAAATATCATCAAATCAAACTTTTTAATAAACTTTGACAACTGGTTAAGTTCCATAATGAGCAACTTCTTTCTTTGTCTAGGCATAACAGCTCTTGAAACAATACCTATCAATTACGGCCTTTTCATTAAAAGTGTTACGTTGAGATGAAAGAGGGACTTCCGGTTTACACATGAGGCGATAAGCGGCTAAGAAGAGGAGCTCCCGGCCAAATAAGTTAAAAAAGGAAGAAAACCCCGATAAATATGATTCGAAGTTGGAAGAATAGGTCATGAGCAAATTAGTAAATAAGAAAGGAACGGAGAAAAAGACGAAAGCCGAAAAACAGCTGGGAGAGATGCAGGTCCAGACGGAACACAGTCAGCCGCTAATGGCTAACGCTATAGCTAGCAACGACGAGCAACCTAGCTGGGTGTCGGCGCTGCAGACTTCCTTAGATGCCATGCGGGATAAACTTGAGAAAGCCCAGCACAACATGGATGCTAAACTGGATCAAATTGGCAGCCGGATGGAAGAAAATCTAAGAGGAGTACGTGAAGAAATGGGACAACTGAGAGAACATATGGACAAACACGGAGAAGATATGAAGCAAGGGCTTGATAGCTTCAGAGAGGAAACAAATAGAAAATTCGAGACCGCTGAGGCAGAGATGCGGGCCCAAAAGAAGGATATGGAGATCCTAGAAGAGCGTACGGCTGGGGTCGAGGAGTGGAGTACCGACGTCCAGGACATTATTATGGCCTCTCTTGAACAACAAACCAAGCTCCAAGATAAGCTGTCTGTCACGCTCACAGGTACAGATAAGAATCCAATAGCACGACTCAGATACAACCAGTGTAGTAATGTTCAGTTTAATCGGGTCAGGGACAGGCAGGCGTCAAAACCAGGAAATCCAGCAGTTTAGGCAAACAAATCCGAGAAGGGGCAGGCAGAAAACTCGAGGTCCGATAACAGGCAGGTAGGGGTCAAAACCGGGCAGGACAGGTAACTAGGCAGGAGATAATCAAACGCTGGAGTGCTTGGCAGAATACACAAGACAATCTGGCAACTGACAACTGAAAATGGGGTGGCATAAATACTGTGGAGTGATGAGGGAATGAGTAACAGGTGAGGGGAAGAGCTGAGGAGACCAGGTGAGGGGAATGAGCTGATTGCAAGGGCCTGGGAGAAAGCGGGATCTGAAATGACAGGAGAGTTTAGATGAGGCATCAAACAAACAATAAAATGGGTGTCTAACTTGTGACAGAATCCCCCCCTCTATGGACGGCTCCTGACGTCCCACGAGGTTGATCGGGATGGGCCTGGTGAAAGTCAGTGATGAGAGAAGGATCATAGATGCTGCGAGCGGGGACCCATGACCGCTCTTCAGGACCATAACCCTCCCAGTGTACCAGGTACTGCAACCCTCTACCACGTCGCCGGGATTTGATGAGGCGACGGACAGTGTAAACAGTCTCCCCGTCGATAGTCCGGGGTGGTGGTGGGGGTGTAGAGGGGGGCTGAAGAGGGCTCACATTAACTGGTTTGATCCTGGACACGTGGAAGGTAGGATGAATCTTCATAGAAGGGGGCAGACGCAGGCGGACAGCTGCAGGATTGATAATCCTAGCTATGGGAAATGGGCCTACAAAACGGGGAGACAACTTCTTTGACTCAACTCTGAGAGGGAGATCCCGTGTGGAGAGCCAGACCCGTTGCCCTGGGGAGTACTGTGGAGCTGGCTTGCGACGGCGATTGGCGGTCCGTTGATAACGGTCGGAAGAGCGCAGGAGCGCGGAGCGGGCCTTTAACCATATGCGTCGACATCGGCTTACAAACGCATGTGCAGATGGGACGCTGGCCTCCCGTTCCTGTGCCGGGAAAAGGGGCGGCTGGTATCCGCGGGAGCATTGGAATGGCGAAAGACCAGTAGCAGAACTAGGAAGGGTGTTGTGGGCATACTCAACCCATAGAAGCTGCCTCGACCAGGAGGAGGGAGTGGAGGAAGCTAGACAGCGTAAGGCAGTCTCCATCTCCTGGTTCATTCGCTCTGCTTGCCCATTGGACTGGGGATGAAATCCGGACGAGAGACTGACACTGGCTCTCAGCAGTCTGCAAAACTCGGACCAAAAACGAGAAGTAAATTGTGGTCCCCGATCAGACACAACGTCACTGGGAAGACCATGCAGCCTGAACACATGTTGTAGCATGATTTCAGCCGTTTCCTTGGCAGTAGGTAATTTGGTTAGTGGAATAAGTCGGGCAGACTTGGAAAACCGGTCTATGACTGTGAGTATGACTGTGTTACCGTCTGAGGGTGGTAGTCCGGTGACAAAATCCAAGGCGATGTGGGACCAGGGACGATGAGGGATAGGTAAGGGATGAAGAAGACCGGAGGAAGCTTGGCGTGAGGTCTTGTTTTGGGAGCAGACTAGGCAGGCAGCAATGAACTCCTTGGCATCCTTCTCCATGGAAGACCACCAAAAACGCTGCCGAATCAGGGCCAGGGACCGTCTCACTCCTGAGTGACAAGCCAGGCGAGAGTTATGACCCCACTGGAGAACCTGGGTACGGAGGGTGGCAGGAACAAACAGACGGTTAACAGGACAGGCACTTGGGGCTGGGTGTTCAGCATGAGAGCGCTTGACCTTATCCTCCACCTCCCAGGTCACCAGACCAATGACACATGTAGGAGCGATGATATTCTCCGAATGAGATGGAGAGCTCTCTGGCTGGAACTGGCGAGACAGGGCGTCAGGTTTGATGTTCTTAGAACCAGGTCTGTAAGAAAGAGAAAAATCAAAGCGTGTGAAAAACAGAGCCCACCTGGCTTGACGAGAGTTCAGCCGCTTAGCTGAACGGATGTACTCCAAATTTTTGTGATCAGTCCAGACCACAAAAGGCTGCTCTGCTCCCTCCAACCAGTGTCTCCATTCCTCCAGGGCAAGTTTCACTGCCAACAGTTCTCGATTACCAATGTCGTAATTTCTTTCTGCTGGAGACAGCTTCCGGGAGAAGAAGGCACACGGGTGCATCTTCTGATCCTCGGCCGACCGTTGAGAAAGAACTGCCCCAACTCCAGTGTCCGACGCATCTACCTCTACAGTAAACTGCCGAGTAGAGTCTGGAAAAATCAAAATGGGAGCAGAGGTGAAGCGTGACTTTAACTCACCAAAAGCCCCTTCGGCCACCGAGGACCACCGGAAGGGAATGTTCTGAGAGGTGAGAGCTGTGAGAGGGGTTGCCACCAAACTGTAGTTTCGGATAAACCTCCGGTAGAAGTTGGCAAAACCCAGAAAGCGTTGGAGCTCCTTGCGGGTTGAAGGGCGTGGCCAGTCAGTGACCGCCTTGGTCTTTTCAGGATCCATCTTGATGTTTCCGGTGGAGACCACAAATCCCAGGAAAGGGACTTCTGTGGTGTGGAACACACACTTCTCGGCCTTGACAAAGAGGTGGTTCTCCAAGAGCCTCTGGAGGACTAGGCGAACATGGACCACATGCTCCAGTTTAGACTTGGAAAAAATCAAAATGTCATCCAGGTATACAAAAACACAGATATTGAGAAGATCCCGCAGAACATCATTCACCAACCCCTGGAAGACTGCAGGTGCATTGGTGAGTCCAAAAGGCATGACTAAGTACTCATAATGTCCACTAGGAGTGTTAAATCCCGTCTTCCACTCGTCCCCCTCCCTGATTCTCACCAAATGGTACGCATTACGTAGGTCCAGCTTGGTAAAAATAGTAGCGCCTTGTAACAGTTCAAATGCAGAGGAAACAAGTGGAAGGGGGTACCTGTTTTTGACAGTGATGTTATTGAGTCCTCTGTAGTCAATGCATGGGCGCAGAGTCTTATCCTTCTTACCCACGAAGAAGAAACCTGCACCAGCAGGAGATGATGAAGGCCGGATAAGCCCTGCATCCAAAGCGTCATTGATATACTTCTCCATTGACTTAGTTTCAGGAGCCGATAAAGAAAAAAGTCGACCTCTAGGAGGAGAAGTACCAGGTAACAGGTCAATAGGACAGTCATTAGCACGATGAGGCGGGAGTGAGGTGGCCCGAACTTTGTTAAAGGCCTCTTTAAGGTCCCAGTAATCATTGGGAACACCGGAAAGGTCTTCACACTCAGAGATCCTCGGCTGACTGGAATCAATTGAGGAACTAGACAGCATGACAATGAGCACTCCACTCTCTAATAGTCCCTGAAGCCCAATCTATATGAGGATTATGCCTCCTTAACCAAGGAAACCCCAAAATGACAGGCTGATGTGGTGCATGGATAAGGTGAAAAGAGAGTGTTTCGCTGTGATTACCTGACATGCTCATTTGAACTGGAGTTGAACGGTGTGTCACTCTGCAGAGAAGACGACCATCTAGAGCTGTAGCATTGATGGGCTTCTCCAAAGCCTCCTGACCAAGTCCCATTTGAAAGGCCAGTGTTATGTCCAAAAGACTGGCATCAGCACCAGAGTCAATAAGAACTGCCACAGTGTGCATTTTCCCCAAGCAGCTCAGCTGAGCATGGGTTAGGGGTCGAGAAGGCATTTCTAAATTCATCATACGGCTCACCAGCGCCCTCTGGATGACTGGTGAGCCCTGTCTTTTTACAGGACAAGAGAAGGCAAGATGACCCTGCTGGCCGCAGTAAAGACAGCGGTTGTCCCGCAGGCGGCGCTGTCGTTCTGCCTCGGAAAGCCGGGTCCGCCCCAGCTGCATAGGTTCAGATGAGTTAGAAAATCCTCCTCTCACCTGTTCAGTAGCATGCGCTGACGGGAGAGGCGAAGCCTGAGGGGCGACGGAGAAAACCCTCTCTCTCCTCCGCTCCCGCAGACGGCAGTCAATGCGGATGGAGAGAGCCACCAGCTCATCTAAATCAGCAGGAAGGTCCCTAGCTGCCAGCTCGTCTTTAAGGCGATCCGACAGACCGTTGTAGAAGGCATCGAGGAGTGAAGAAGCATTCCAGTTACTCTCGGCGGCTATGGTACGAAACTCGATGGAGTAATCCGACACAGATCTCCCTCTTTGCACCAGGTTAAACAGTCCACGAGCTACCTCTCTTCCGGGTGTAGCGTGATCAAAAACTTTACGCAGTTCATCGGAGAATACGCTTACAGATGAGCAGGCAGCGGATTGTCTTTCCCATTCGGCGGTACCCCAGTCTTTAGCTTTGCCCGTGAGAAGAGAGACAATATACGCCACCCGGGATCTTTCTGTTGGAAAGGCGGAAGGCTGAAGCTCGAAGGCGAGGGAACATTGGACCAGGAATGGTCTGCACGAACCTGGGGCTCCCGAGTAACGTTCCGGAGGAGGCAGGCGTGCATCCGATGCCAGAGGACTCTGGATTCGAACAGCGGAAGCTGGAGTTAGTTCCGGGCCATGGACCGTTGCGGGACGGGTCTGAAGAAGATCACGGAGATTCACAAAGGTCCGTTCGGAACGAGCGGCCATCTCCTGCATCGCTTCAGCCATGAAGGTAAGCTGCTGCTCGTGGCGTTGTAACACGATATCGTGCGAAGGCGGTTCTGTCGCTGAGTCGGCTGGATTCATGTTTGGCCAGATTGTAATGTCACGCTCACAGGTACAGATAAGAATCCAATAGCACGACTCAGATACAACCAGTGTAGTAATGTTCAGTTTAATCGGGTCAGGGACAGGCAGGCGTCAAAACCAGGAAATCCAGCAGTTTAGGCAAACAAATCCGAGAAGGGGCAGGCAGAAAACTCGAGGTCCGATAACAGGCAGGTAGGGGTCAAAACCGGGCAGGACAGGTAACTAGGCAGGAGATAATCAAACGCTGGAGTGCTTGGCAGAATACACAAGACAATCTGGCAACTGACAACTGAAAATGGGGTGGCATAAATACTGTGGAGTGATGAGGGAATGAGTAACAGGTGAGGGGAAGAGCTGAGGAGACCAGGTGAGGGGAATGAGCTGATTGCAAGGGCCTGGGAGAAAGCGGGATCTGAAATGACAGGAGAGTTTAGATGAGGCATCAAACAAACAATAAAATGGGTGTCTAACTTGTGACACTGTCCGACATAGAAGGGAGGTCGAGAAGAAATAATATACGAATCTGGGGGTTGAAGGAGGGAATAGAGGGAGACTCGGTCTCCGAGTACGTCGACAGGTTCATTCACAAGGAGCTGGGAATGTCGGAGGATATTAAATTGGAGATTCAAACGGCGCACAGGGCACCTGCTCCAAAACCACAACCAGACAAACCCCCAAGAGCCATTATTGTCAACTTCTTGAGGTTCGAGGTCAAGGAGAACGTCATTAAGACGGCCTGGCGAACGGAGATGGAAGTGAAGGGACGGAGAGTGACATTCGACCAAGATTATTCTTCTGAGGTGGCGGTTAAACGTCGGAAATATGCGGGGCTCAAGAGAATTCTCAAAGATAAGGGGTTTCGTTTTCAATCTCCAATGGACACACTGAGGGTTTACTGGAACGAAGGAACAATAGTGTATAAGAGTGCTCAGGACGCGGCGAGGGCGATGCGGCAGAGAGGCTGGCAGGTGCCGGACCCGGGAGTAGAGAGACCTACGCTGCTGCAGAGACTGGAGGCAGCGCGCAAGTGGACCAGACTTCGGAGACGAGAGCGGGGAGACAACAACGAGATGGGAGTGAGGGAAGACCGGCACCGTATCGAGGGTGTTGATGAGTAGTCTATGAGGGAACAAGATACAGCGTTGAAAAGACAGAAGGATGAGAGGTGACGGGCCACGGCGATCAGAAAAGGACAGAGCACAGACACAAACAGATTTAACCAAATTACTTATAATTTAAATGCTATAGCCTTTTATTTTGTGCCCGAAAATACCTTTGAAACACTGCAGTGGGTGAGTAAGAAGGATTGTTATATGTTTTTATAAAAGGACATGTATGCAGGCTGGGGAATTATTTATCTATAACATTTTACGATTTGATTCGGACTAATTTAAAGAAGTGCTAATTCACTAGAAACATAGAATCACCTCCATCGCCAATACAGAGACCAGGGGTTTAAAGACTATATGGAAAATGTTCACAAAGTTCCGGCCGGGAGCTCCGGAGTTTAAACCACACGCTGGACAATTATAGTGAGCTTGGGAGATCAGCCACAGGAGAGATCTCCGCCACTAGGGGGGGCCCTCTCACTAGGAGAGGCCTTACCTTCCACCCACCAGCGGGGGAAAGGGGGATATCTTTGAAACCCCCGAAAACCTTGGAAGACCAAGTTCTGGTGTTTAATTTGTATTTGTTTAGCTTAGCGGTTGCTGCTACTATATATATTGTGTTTTGTGACATGGAGGGAACGAAAAGATGCTTTAAAGGGAAATATAATGCAACGTAGGGGAATCAAAATGGTGTCGTTAAATGTCAATGGTTTGAACAATCCGATTAAAAGGGGGAAAGTATTAACCAAATTTAGAAAGGAGGAGATGCAGGTTATCTTATTACAAGAAACTCATCTATCAGTACAAGAACATGAAAAACTGAAAAGGGATGGATATAACAACACATTTTATAGTTCATTTAAACAAGGTAGGAGAGGGGTGGCTACACTAATTGGGAACTCAGTAAAATTTGAAATAAACAAAGAAATATATGACAGAGAGGGGAGGTATGTGGTGATCAAGGGGAAAATGGAAGGACAAATGGTTACACTAATTAATGTTTACGCCCCACCGGACAGCGATAAGACTTTTTTTAAGGAATTGTTTGATATCATAGCTGTGGAAATGGAAGGAATCCTGATTTGCGGGGGGGACTTCAATGTGGTACTAAACTATGATTTAGATACAACAAGTACAAGGAAGGCTAGGACGCATATTGTCAGATACATGAACATACAACTGAAGGAACTAGGAATCACAGATATATGGAGAGATATACACACACTAGATAGAGACTACACACACTACTCACACGCACACTCAGTCTATTCTAGGATAGATTACTTTTTTATGTCAAAGGGAGATAAATATAGAGTAGAAGACTGTAGAATAGGTGTTACAGACCTGTCTGACCATAGTGCAATATATCTAACATTGAATCTAAATGGTAGGAAGAAGAACACCGTCTGGAGATTGAATGTGGGTCTATTAAACAATAAGGGGTTAGTAGAGGAAATAAAGAGAGATAATCAGATATAAGGAGGAAAATGATAATGGGGAAGTAGACCCAACAATTCTGTGGGATGCACTAAAGGCAGTATTAAGGGGGAAACTAATAGCACAAACGGCACACCTTAAGAGAACCAGACTGGAACTCTATCAACATTTAACTGGGCAACTAAAAGAATTAGAGAGGCAACATAAAAATACAAATGACCCAGAGACACTTAGGAAGGTTAAGGACATTAGAGGGAAGATAGAAAATATATTATTAATAGAAGTAGAGAAGAAAGCTAGGTTTGTAAAGCAGGCATATTATGAAGGGGGGGCCAAAGCAACTAGATTATTGGCTAGAAAGATAAGGGCACAACAAACATTAAACACTATACATAAGATTAGGAATCCTAAAACCAATGAGTTACTAAGAGAGCCGGAGGACATAGAGAGAGCATTTGAGGATTATTATAGGACACTATACGCACAACCAACTGCAGCAGAGGAAGAGAGTATGAAGGCATTTTTAGAGGGGCTGGACCTACCATCGATAGGAGAAGAACAGAATAGGTTATTGAACTCAGATATTACAGAAAAAGAGATGGGGGATGCAATTAGCAGAATGAAAAATAGCAAGTCACCAGGCAGCGACGGGCTGCCATCCGAATTTTATAAGATATTCAAATCGGAATTAAGCCCCTTACTGTGGGCATCATTTAACGATACTATGAAAGAGAACAAAACTCCCCCGTCATGGAAAGAGGCTATCATTACTACAATTCCCAAGGAAGGCAAGGATAAAGAATTATGTAGTAGCTTTAGACCAATATCCTTACTTAATGTAGACTACAAGATGTATACGTCCATCATTTCGAAAAGATTTGAGACATTCATGCCCGACATTATAGATGAGGACCAGACTGGTTTTATTAGAGGGAGACAGACACAAGATAATATAAGGAAAACAATTCATATAGTGAAGGAGGCCCAAAGGAGGGGAGACAGTGCAATTTTAGTGAGTATACAGGACTGTCTCAGAAAATTAGAATATTGTGATAAAGTTCTTTATTTTCTGTAATGCAATTAAAAAAACAAAAATGTCATACATTCTGGATTCATTACAAATCAACTGAAATATTGCAAGCCTTTTATTATTTTAATATTGCTGATTATGGCATACAGCTTAAGAAAACTCAAATATCCTATCTCTAAATATTAGAATATCATGAAAAAGTATACTAGTAGGGTGTTCAACGAATCACTTGAATCGTCTAATTAACTCGAAACACCTGCAAGGGTTTCCTGAGCCTTGAAAAACACTCAGCTTGGTTCAGTAAACTAAATCACAAGTATGGGGAAGACTGCTGATCTGACTGCTGTCCAGAGGACCGTCATTGACACCCTCCATCAGGAGGGTAAGACACAAAAAGAAATTTCTCAAAGAGCAAGCTGTTCACAGAGTGCAGTTTCAAAGCACATCCATAAAAAGTCTGTTGGAAGGGGGAAATGTGGCAGGAAACGCTGCACAACCAAGAGAGATGACCGCAGCCTTAACAGCATTGTGAAGAAGAGTCGCTTCCAGAATTTGGGGGAGCTTCAAAGACAGTGGACTGAAGCTGGAGTCCAGGTATCAAAAGTCACTGTTCACATACGTGTCCGGGAAATGGGCTACAATAGCCGTATTCCCATGGTCAAGCCACTTCTGAACTCAAGACAACGGAAGAGGCGTCTGACTTGGGCTAAGGAAAAGAAGCACTGGACAGTTGCACAGTGGTCCAAAGTCCTCTTTTCAGACGAAAGCAAGTTTTGTATTTCATTTGGAAGTCAAGGCGCCAGAGTCTGGAGTAAGGCTGGAGAGGAGCAAAATCCAAGTTGCTTGAAATCCAGTGTGAAGTTCCCACAGTCAGCGATGGTTTGGGGAGCCATGTCAGCTGCTGGTGTTGGTCCACTGTGTTTCATCAAGCCCAGAGTAAATGCAGCTGTGTACCAAGAGATTTTAGAGCACTACATGCTTCCGTCTGCTGAAAAGCTCTATGGAGATGAGGAATTCATTTTCCAGCATGATCTGGCACCTGCCCACAGTGCCAAAACCACCAGTAACTGGTGTACTGACCATGGCATTACTGTCCTCGATTGGCCTGCAAATTCCCCTGACCTGAACCCCATAGAGAATATGTGGGGTATTGTGAAGAAGAAGCTGAAAGACACCAGACCCAACAATGCTAATGAGCTAAAGGCCGCTATTGAAGCATCCTGGGCATCCATAACACCTCAGCAATGCCACAGGCTGATTGCCTCCATCCCACGCCACATTGATGCAGTAATCCGTGCAAAAGGATTCCCAACCAAGTACTGAGTGCATTAATGGACATTTTCAAATGTTTGATTGTGTTTTGCTGTTATAAATCTTTTTTTTTTACTTGGTCTGAGGAACTATTCTAATTTTTTGAGATAGGATTTTTGAGTTTTCTTAAGCTGTATGCCATAATCAGCAATATTAAAATAATAAAAGGCTTGCAATATTTCAGTTGATTTGTAATGAATCCAGAATGTATGACATTTTTGTTTTTTTAATTGCATTACAGAAAATAAAGAACTTTATCACAATATTCTAATTTTCTGAGACAGTCCTGTAGATGCAGAAAAAGCTTTTGATAGTGTGAACTGGGTCTATTTGTATAATGTCTTAGAAAAGTTTGGATTTAATGAAAAGTCAATCAAATGTATAAAATCATTGTATCATGAACCAACAGCTAGAGTGAAAGTGAACGGTAGTCTGACGGATCGGATTAAATTAGAGAGGTCGACGAAACAGGGCTGCTGTCTCTCCCCAACACTTTTTGATATCTTCATCGAACCATTGGCCCAAGCAATTAGGCAGAACCAGAATATAAAGGGGGTTGAGGCAGGAGGTTTAGAACACAAATTGGGACTATTTGCGGCGACTTGATAGCATATATGGGGCAACCAGACGTGGGCTTCCCGATACTGATGGATTTACTGGAGGAATATGGACAATACTCAGGGTACAAACTAAACGGGACAAAGACACAGATTTTAGCACTAAACTACACACCAACACCAGAGATCAAAGACAAATACAGAATTAGATGGGACATGGATACAATTACATATTTAGGGGTTAACATCACAAAAGGATTAGACAAATTATACAATGCAAATTATACGCAGATCAATCATAATATCAAGAGGGATTTATGTAGGTGGACAATACAGACCTTAGACCTTAGTTCAAGGATTGAAATAGTTAAAATGAATATACTGCCTAGGCTACTGTACCTTTACCAATCACTACCTATATCTATTCCACAAAGTCAATTTATGGAATGGGATAAATGGATTTCAAGGTTTATTTGGGGGGGGAAAAGGCCCAGGATTAGGCTTGCAACACTGCAGCTACCCAAAGGGAGAGGAGGATTGGCAGTGCCGAGTTTCCAGGATTATTATTATGCAGCACAAATCAGAACAGTGGCATGCTGGTGTAATATGGAATACGTAGCTAAATGGAAGGACATCAAAACAAATGGGGAAAACAACCAGATTCAAAAACTACTCGGGGATAAAGAATTATTCAGGACACAGGAAAACGTATTAGACCCAATCACAAAATTCACTTTAAACACTTGGAACACGGTAATAAAGAGATACAAAATAGGAAAACAGACAAAGATTTTGAGATGGATAACAAATGATAATAAATTCCAGCCGGGAAAAGAAGATGCAGGTTTTAAGCGATGGGCCCGAGGGGGCATCACAGCAATATGTAGGATGGTGGAAAAAGGGGAAATGCAGAGTTTTCAATATCTAAGAGATAAGTTCGATCTGGAAAGGGGTGACCATTTTAGATACTTACAGGTGAGAGACTATTATATAAAGGAAATAAAAATGGATAAAAACACTAAACAAAATGGGGTAATTAAGGTCATGATTGAAGCATATGAAGGGAAGAAAGGCAGGGTGATTTCAGCTCTATATCAAGCTCTGTTGGAGAGTAGGGGGAATTCAACTCTATATATAAAAGAAAAGTGGGAGAAAGAACTCGGGATTGATATGACAGAGGAAGAATGGTATAATGTATGTAGAGTGCAGCATTCAACTACTGGGTCAAGGGTATGGAGGGAATTTGGGTGGAAAAACATAATCAGATACTTCATAACCCCAAAGATAAAAGGGAGGTATGCCCCGGAACAGAACGCATGTTGGAGGCAATGCGGCGAGGTGGGGGCAGACCACACACACATTTTTTTTAAATGCCAAAAGATGAAGGGATACTGGGAGGAAGTGTGGGGAGTGTTGAAGGGGATATTAGGTTATGAGGTTCCTAAGACCGGCCTGATGTTATACTTGGGGAATCTGGTGCAGGAAAACACACAGGGTGGGGACAGATACCTGATTAAGGTGCTGCTGGCTGCCAGCAAGAAAACAATTACCAGAGCATGGTACAAAGCAGATCCACCTACGAAGGAGCAATGGCTGGGAGTAATACAGGAAATATTTGATATGGAGAGATTCACACACATATTGAAGATCCAGGAAGGGAAATTTTAGTCCAAATGGGAAAAATGGGTTGAATATAAAAGAAAAATTAACGACACCACAAATTGAGAGTTGGAACCAGACCATGATGTTGCATTAAAATAGGATAGAAAGCTTCCATGTCACTGTTTGCTTGTTTTTATTATTATTTGTATTTTCTTTTTTCTTCTTCAATGAGTCTCTAATTCAAGTGTATACTGAACTGTATGTGGTTTTGTATGTTTATAAAAATGTCAATAAAAATTTAAGTCAAAAAAAAAAAAAAAAAAAAGTGTTACGTTGTAAATACATTAATATCCATGTGATAGGTAAAGGATCCAGCCGCTTTCAAAAGTAGGTTTCCAAATCTCATCAAAGGAAGTGTTCTAGTTTGAGCTCTTCACTGACAGAGCACTACAGAAATAGATTACATAATAACATGACGCTGTGCACCTTTATATGTACTCACCACATAGAGATGGTCTTTGAGGAAGACATAGTTGGCGAGTGCATGCGACCTGCGGGGTGGGAAAGTGGGAGTAGACCGAGTAGGACAGTGTATTAGGGGGACGTATTAATGTTAGCCCCCCCCTATTTTCATTCCTCGGCTTTCCCTGTACCACTTCTGCTGCTGGGGAGAGAGGGAGCCAGAAAGGAAATTTCTCCATTGCAGAGGCAGTCAGGCAGAGGACAGGAGAGAGGGAGAATAAATCAGCCCCAGTCTGGTCTCTGGTGACCACCCGCGGCAAGGGAATAGTACAGAAAGACCAAGAGAGAGAAGGGGGGGGGGGGGGAGTGTCAGCCAGGGCTCGGACTATGGAGGAATATTGTGCTTTTACTGTACGTCCCACTCTACCCGGCCCCAGTGTGCGGTCTAAATCTACCTCCACTCATTTAATGTCACACAGTCCCACCCCTTCAATGAACCCACTGGTGTCCACAACACCTCCTGTGACGAATTAGAATTGCCCCAACCTCATTGCCAAGAAGAACAGTGTCAGTTTTGGCAAATGGTCAAAGTGGCCATTATGTGGCAATAGAAATGCCATATGAGGAGAGATCAGGGAGTGAGGGGAAGGACAAAGGGAAAGTAGGGGACGGGCGACAAATTAGCCCATTCAGGAGGTAGTGAGTGCATTAACTCAGCAGAGGAAAGAGATGGTTATTATAAGAGGCGATTATAGGGGGCTATCTCATGGAGGAGAGAAACATTTTGTACTGTGTACAGGAACTGTGGTAATCAGAAACAGGTTTATTGCTAAGTAGGTTTTCACATACAAGGGATTTGCTTTAGTGTAAAAAACATAAATATACAGGCTGCTGTAAAGCTCAATTGGTAGAGCTGGCGCGGAGGACTCGGGTTCAAAACTGACCCGGGGACCATTTCTCGCATGTCATCCTCTATGTCTCCTCGTTTCAACTTTGCTCTACAATAAAGGCACTGGTTGACCAAAAAAACCTTGAAATTAAGAAACATAATGACATTACCAAAAAACTAATAGTTTAAAAACATGTAACATGTAAATTAAAAAGAAGCCATACAAATAAGTACAATTAAAGTAGGGGTACAAAAACATGTTCAATATCTGCATTAGAAAGAAAGACGTATAAGAAAAAAGTGTAATAAATTATCATATTTCTACGACATATTTAAATCTGTGCATTTCTTTAAGTGTGAGTTTTGTGGAGGAATATAACTAAATGAGCCAAAGGTTTGCAGTATAAAAAATGTGCGCTGTACAGGGTTTTTGCTGTAGTTCCATGTGCATTAATGTGGACACTCTTTGGAGCAGTGGCGAGCCGTGACTTGTATACCTAGGCCCTCTGACCCCACTTCCCTCGAGAAAAAAAAGAAGAGATATTACGTCACCGCGGAATATCAAAACAACGGCCCGGGGTGCAAAACGCATCAATGACAGCGACCCTCTTCCACACAAAACAACACCATTTATATAAACACCTATCATGACAGGGCACCCACAGCCAAGTAACAATTGCAAATGAATTAAGTCGGCACGGCGGCCCACATTGAAACTGACTTAGGCCTACCTTTGATGATCAAATCACTCAAACACAAAGTCCATCCTGCTGTCCTTCTGGATGAAGCACTTGCGGGTCATTCAGCTGATCCTTCACTCCAGTTTATCATTGTATCTCAATCTTGAAAATGACTCGGTTTATAATTTTGCAACGATGTCATCACTATCACTGAAGTGAGCAATCATGAACGAATTGATCATAAATCTATCGATTAGAAAATAATAAAAGTAGGGTAGACATGTGGATATTATCCGGCTGAACAAAACGTGCATTTATCTAACAGGTTCGTTTTCCACAGACCTTATTTCCAGCTATTTTCCAAAATCCTCTGGAGAAATCCCATTGCTTTCTGTCGAGGGAATCCGAGCGAAGATTACTTCCGGGTTTTAGGACGCGTCACTACACCACTTCCATAGACATCACAGCGGGCGGAACTTGTCATAAAGTCCACGAAAATAATGCCCGCCCATTTAGAGGGAAGATATGATCAATTGTACTGTCATTTGACATTACTCTCTCATTGAGTTACTATAGCGGGCCCTCTGTGAAATAATGTAGACCCTCCAGAAAAACGCGATTCTGCGATCGCAGAATTTACCGCATAATCAGCAAAATGACGCAGATTTTTAAAAGGCCGCACATTTATCAAAAGGCCGCATAATCCCCGCATTTTTCCACACGAAGTTGAGGAAAAAAAAGTTAACTCATCTTGACGTGAAGTGATGATGACGCGACGTCATCAGCTCGTGCATCACAGAAGGTAAACAACACCGTAGAGTGAACGTGTGGAGCTCACACGAGAGAGAAAACACCAAGATGAAAAAATCTAATCCATCTCATTTACCGACGAACATTTCTGCTAAAGACCGGGCAAAGCAGTTCCCTGATGTCTTGCACGAAAGTGGGTAAACTATTCTGCATCCCGTGTAACTGTGTTGGAGCATAAGAGAACATCGACGGTGACGACCCACTTTGATTCATTCAAACATTCGAAAAAGCTTTCTGCTGCTGCAGACAAGAAAGCCAAACAACTCACGTTCACCGAGGCATCGACCTCCAAAACCCTTTCGAGGGCTACGAGAAACGAGGTGAGTCGCCTACAAGATTGAAGCTGGTCAGATAACGAACAAGTAAATGAAAACAGAATGAGGCGGAGAATGTGTGTGTGTGTGTGTGTGTGTGTGAGTGAGAGAGAGAGTGTGATTAAAATAGCCCAATTGCTTTTACAATAAATAAACATTGAATGTGTTTAATTGGGGTAAAGGGGTTTAACGTTAGTGGCAGGTTGTGTGTGAGAGAGAATAAATAAGACAGCCCAATATTTATTTTTTTCGCAACTTCCGCATATTTCGCAACTTCCCGCAATTTCACCGCATAAAATCACATAACACCCCGCATGTTTGATCGCATAATCAAGGATTTTGCCCGCGTTTTTCTGGAGGGTCTAAATGTAGAGAGGGACCAACAAGCTCTCCCGTCTTCACATAACTCGCAGAGACGGCATTTAACCCTTCACATTCCAACAGAAACTGAACAGGCAGATTCGAAGGATTTATTTCTTTGGAAATATTATTTTAAATACAATTAAATCAAGTTATTTTGGTAAAACTAATGAAACATGTAACAACAAATAAATATTAAAAAAAATATTTTAAAAAAAAGTTTTTTTTTTATGTTTTCAAATATTATTTTTTTGAATATCTTAGGCCCTCACAGAGGGCCAATAGGGCCCTGACGGCTCGCCACTGCTTTGGAGTGTTTCAAAGAGTGTGTGTGTAGTGATTGCTAATACTTGTACAACCGCTGTCATTTTAACAGCATGAATGACAGTCCTTCTCATCCTTGCAACAAAAAAAAAATACTTAATCAAAAAATACATTTTAAGTTTAACATGCGAGTGTGTTGATGGTGAGTGTTTGAACGCATTTGGTATGTATAATGCAACAAGTCCTCCAACTCATACGACCAAATAGGTAGATTGTTCAGCAGCTTATTACGACCTATAGTCACGTTTTAAAGTTTAGCACCTCTAGTGGTCGTGTAAGAAACAACAATTTGCGGCAATTGCAAATGCTCCGGAGGGTCGTATATTCACAAATAACCCTCTCTGGAAAATCCTAATTTGTAGAATAGTTTGGCCATTAAAATGCTTTTTGATTAGATTTCTAGCGAGAAGTGTATATTGTACTTTTAGAATCCACGTCCAGTGGATGTGTAGGATCTACAGTTTGATAGATATTATGAAGATTATTTGACATAGACATACACATTCTCCTGGCAAGACCTCAAATCATCTTCGTAATATCTAGGGAGGAGGACAGGCTGGTATAATGATCAGGCTTTGCTCTCTGAAAAGTTTGGATATAACCATCATCAATGTGATGCAATCTCTTCTGTGGGGTTACCGTATAAAGCAGAAATCGATAGCTGGAAGTTGCAAGGAAAAAATGTAACTCTATTTTCATGAAAAATTAATATGTATATACAGTATTTCTGGCAAATATAAAATTATCTTCACATTAATTGTAATGTTTAAGAAATGGCCTACGGTGTTTTTCTCATTTAATTAAATAGAGTACACACAAGGGCTACTACTTGCATTGATGGCGGTATTTAATCCTGGAATGTTCCTCTTTTTCCAAAACAAACACACACACACACACACTGTCCTGCAAAGTTTATGTTCACAGTTTTATCCCGGCCTCCTCTCTCCCTGTGCTGTGTTTCATCTTAAGTGACTTTATTGAAGGCTAGTCGCTGTTTGTTCCCTGAAAGAAGGAAGGAAAATCAAACGGAGAGAGGGAGAGCGAGCCCCAGCCTGTAGCCAGCCCATAGGACACATTTAGTAATCCCTCCAATGATGTCCGGGGCCCAGTGATGGTTACCAGACCTGCACATACCCCCACAAACACACACACACAATCCATTTTTATTGTATTTGGGTCTGCAGCGTTGTATTTCCTGCCCTCTCTTAGCGCCACACACACACACTGCACTCTAAAAAAAATCCATACTATCGACCGGCCAGTGTCACCACAATTATTCTTTTGAAACAGCCATTGAAAACAAATTACATCTGCACTGCGTTTTCATCCGATTGCTCTGGGTGAGCAATGCTCAAAGGCTGGGTCGGCCCTGCCTCCCCCGACCCTCAGACCCCTCCCTATAGGTTAGCTGTCTGTAGCATAGTGCTGCTAACGATAGTGTGTGTGTGTGCGCGTGTGTGTGTATGTATGGGGAAAAAAAGAACTGAGACATGTAGTTACATTGTTAAGGTTAGCAATGATTTGAAAGGGAGAATAGAAAAAGCAAGGACATGTTCTTGGCTATTTCTTTCATAGTCCGTATTTGCAGACTATTTTATTTTCACTCTCACACACATACATTCTCCTTTTACGTACATATATTTTCACTCACACACATATATTCTCCTTTTACGTACATGTATTTTCACTCACACACATATATTCTCCTTTTACATTCATACATTTTCACTCTACATATATATTTACACTCACACATTCATACATCTTGCTCTCATCATATTTCAATGCACACATTCATACATTGTCACTGACACATTTATACATGTTGCTCTCGTGCACATTCATTCAATGTTTACATTTAATATTAAAAATAATATATGCATGTCTGAAGACTATGTATGCAAGAGAAGAATGCATGTATGTGGGAGATAAAGTATAGTGGAAACGGAAGGAGTATAGTTGAAACGGAAGGCAGGTCATTATCGCGATGTGATTGGCTCAGAAGGTCGAGCGGGGCGGGCTCATGTTCAGAACTTCTGATTCAAATCAACACGATGGAGGGAGATGAATCCGGGGGGGGGGGGGGGGGTGAAACTCGCGGAAGTGATTTCAAAACAAATCACTCGTTTGCTTGGAACTGTGATAATATTATAAACAAGGGGAAACGAGGTGAATTTAGCGATCACAACGAAAACGGCCAGGACACACATTGAGCCCAGAAAAGGAAAGTTATTAAGGGCTGTAAATATAATAAGCCTATGTCTAAAATGGACAACATTGTTAGGAGATGTAAACTATACAGTGATTCTGCTCTGCGGTCACTCCGCCGTCACTCCAGTTTGTTTTTTCAAATCAGCAGCTCTTCATTTTTTTCCTGCTATATTTGACGAGTGATACAAATATTTTTTTACCACAAGTTCTTAATAAAACTGACACTGTTGGACTCAGTACTAGTTGACTGCTGCCAGAAATAATATGAAGTACTTTTACTGTGTGCTTTTTGAGTAATCCTCTGTCAATGTCCCCTCCATAGTAGGCCTACGTATAATCAGGGTTGGGTTGTAACGCAATACATGTAGCGGCGTTACGTAATCAGAATACTCTCTCTCTCTATCGCTGCATAGTTTAAAGTGTAAATGTTTGAAAATGTATGTATCTAAAAGGAGAATGTATGTGTTTGAGATGACCAGTATGAATGCTTACTTTATAAAATGTTACCAAAGTAAAAGTATACAAATAATACCAAATAACTTAATGTACTCACTGTGCAGCAGAATGGCCACTGCCAGTTTCATCTCATTAATCTCAGGGCTCTGTTCTTGGCCCCCTCCTTTTCTCTCTGTACACAAACTCGCTCGGATCGGTCATTAGCCCGCATGGTTTTTCTTACCACTGCTATGCTGACGACACCCAATTAATTCTGTCCTTTCCCCGCTCAGAGACCCAGGTCGTCGCACGCATCTCTGTTTGTCTAGCTGACATCTCTCAGTGGATGTCTGCTCATCACCTCAAGCTCAACCTTGACAAGACTGAACTGCTTTTCCTTCCGGGAAAAGATTGTCCCACTCTTGACCTGACGATCAACATCGGCACCTCTGTTGTTTCCCCGACTCAGATGGCAAGGAATCTGGGTGTGACCCTAGATAACAACCTGTCCTTCACTGCAAACATCGCTGCTACAACTCGTTGCTGCAGATATACGCTGTACAACATCAGGAAGATTCGTCCCCAGCTGACCCAGAAAGCCACCCAGGTTCTGGTCCAGGCTCTCGTCACCTCACGCCTAGACTATTGCAACTCCCTCCTGGCTGGTCTACCTGCATGTGCCATCCGACCTCTTCAGCTCATCCAGAATGCAGCGGCTCGTCTGGTCTTCAACCTTCCAAAATGTTCCCACACCACTCCGCTCCTCCGCTCCCTCCACTGGCTCCCGGTAACTGCTAGAATCCACTTCAAGACACTAGTACTTGCATACCATGCTGCGAATGGATCTGGCCCTTCCTACATCCAGGACATGGTTAAACTCTACACCCCAGCGCGTGCACTCCGCTCGGCATCAGCCAAACGACTCGCTGCACCCTCGCTGCGAGGTGGACCCAAGTTCCCATCGGCAAAAACACGTGGGTTTGCTATCCTGGCTCCAAGATGGTGGAATGAGCTCCCCATTGACATCAGGACGGCAGAAAGCCTGCACATCTTCCGGCGCAGACTGAAAACTCATCTCTTTCGACTCCACTTCGAGCGATAGAATTACTAACAAAGCACTTATATACTAACATAGGACTGGCTTATCTATAGCCAGCTGACAAAGCACTTATATACTAATAAAGGACTGGCCTATCTATAGCCAGCTGAGTAGCACTTGAAATGTGTGGCTCTATGATACCTGCTGTACTTATATGATTCTGTTTTTCTTCTGGGCTGTGTCTTCCTGGTCGTATGTACTTATTGTAAGTCGCTTTGGACAAAAGCGTCAGCTAAATGCAATGTAATAATAAAAGTAATAATAATTAATTGGTTGAAAATCTATGATACATTGACTTATTTGGAGGTTTAATTGAGGTGGGCATAGCTAGTTTTGTTCACTGTATTTCAATGCATTGTAGTTTAGAAGCTCACATCAAAAAACTCAAGTAGTACAAGTACCTCAAAATCATACATAAGTACAGTACTTCTGTTCTTACGTTGTTACTTGTCTACAAAGCTGGACATGTATACAAGCAGAGTGGCAATGATTCATTGATTCAAAATATAATGTATGGAAAACGATATTACTAAGAAATTGTTTACTTTTTCAAGGAATACATTTAGTTTTCTTTTTCGTAAGTGAATATTTGCTTTTCATTGGTTAAAGATGTCCCCTGTCATTTAGATGGATAGTTTAATTAAGAGACCAGCATAACAATGCAAACAAATAGTTACATATTCTAATTGTATTTAATATGAATATATTAAATATTTTCTAATATTTTACCAAATTCATGGTTAACCACCTGATGAGAAACAATTCATCTTAAAAAATAAAATTGCAAATGGATTGATATTAAAAAAGAATCTAGCTGCTGCCCTAAAACATGTACAATTAAATAATTATTATGTGACGTATATTTCTATATTTTATTCCAAATCTGAACTCATCTCTCTGTTCTGTACAATGATTGGTTATCTGCCTTGTTAAATAATCCTATCGGAGGTATCATTGATTATTCCTTGAAAGCCATACTGAGGCAGCATGATTGCCACACCACCCCCCCACTACTATTACATTTAACTGTGTTACTCCATATAACAGCATTAGCCCACTCTCTGCAGCTCACTAGCTACTCCATATAGCCTCAGTCCAGCGCTGCCATGTGACAATGGGAGAAAACAACAACTAATATCCAGCCGGCAAACTTGGTAATTAATCCTGGCTCGGTTTCCCTCGGCCAAGGAATACAGCGAAGGCTAGAAGGCAGGATCCCTTTGTTAAGCTTTGACCACACAAGTCACCTCACCGGCCCTCCCGAAGCGGGGAAACGCCAACTTTGGAGTATTAAGAAAACCAATAGCCTTGTTGACATGAACACGGAGGCCTAACCCCCGCAGCCTCCTCATATGAAGCATTGATTTTTCTGTCCGGCCGCAGCACTGAACCCATTCATTCTGTACGGCCGAGCCCAAGATTTGCGCGGAATGCGAGCGCCCCACACACACACACACACACACACACACACACACACACACACACACACACACACACACACACACGCACACACACACACACACACACACGCACACACACACACACACAACACACACACACACACACACACACACACACACACACGGGTCCTGGCTAAATTCTCCTTTCATCCTCTCAGTCTTTACCTTGGGGGTGGAAAGTTGAGGATTAGAGTCACCCCCTCCTCCCAGTGGTTTCACCATCACTCTAAGCCTGAACCACACACACACACCGGTACATGTGAACAGTTAGACACAGTAAGGTTGTGGTGTCAACAGGCCAAAAATAAGGTGAGGTTAAATGTTTTGGGGCAGGCATGTTCAGAGGATGTTAGAGGAGCAGGGGCCCAAATTAATAATATATATATATATATAATAATAATTGCAAGCAATGTGTGTTACTTTTACATGAATATATGCCTGGAATAACTACTTTTAAAATAAGATGTACTTTATTGATGCCAAATTTAGAAATGTTTTCGTCGCATTTCGTCATTTCAAAAATAAAAAGCGTAGAAAATAAACACAATTTGTTCAATTTGAACTATTCGTATAAGTTGCATTAATTAGAATTGGTCAGTAAAACAGACAATAGTTAAAAAATGACTGCCGATTTCGACAATTTGGAGTGGTTTTGGGGGTTATTGAAAATGTTGAATAAATTCCTCCCATTTTCAGGATTAAAATGGCCTTTCTAACCACAGAGTGGCCATATGTATTCTCCCAATGTGCTGATTATGATGAATTTTGGGTCGATTTGAAAGTTTAACCCTCTGAGACCCACGAGGCCGTATACGATCCCAAATATCACGTTGTGTTCAAAGCGTCATAACTTCTCAGCTGTTTGAGCCAGAGACATGCCGTGTTTTTCCTCATATACTACAGAAACGGCAATAAACAACTCCATTACGTTTTTCATTGAGAGGTGTTTACTTATTTCGGTGAAACGAATGTGTGTAAAGGTTTAAAAGATGCGGATAGTCTCACCTTGATTCTGGCGCATTGCTTATCCTTAGTCTGTTTTATAGGTCTATTCTCATCCACCATCTTTGTTTGTGACGTAAAGATTGTAAGAGTCAGGTTACTGAATCGGACACTCTGAGTGGATGCAGTCACAGCCAATCGGAGTCTGATTCAGAGTCAGTTCCGTTGTTTTGTGTACTGAAACGATAGCCCGTATAATTCCACGCACGAAAACAAAATAAAAGTTGGAATACGTTCTTTTAGTGTTTTGAAAGTAAACTGAGGTACGGCAAAGACGTTTACTACAGCTGAGGCTCTGGAGCAGATTTTTCAAGGGGACGATGTTGATGAAAATTCGGACGAATCTGCTCAGCATGCCATATGTGACTGTCGACAGGAACTACACATGATATATCATATGTAGTCTTGACAAGAAAAATGGCAAGAAAAATGACAATTCCTTGTTAAAAAAACGCCCATGGGCACTGCCCAAAAGAATGGGCATAACTAATACACAGAAGAAGTTAGAATCTTCTAATCAGTTCTGATACAATTATAATAAACGCATGCAATTGTCTGTGTTGAATGTTTGTTTCAATGTCATGGTTAGCAGTTCTTTTTAATGAAATAAGTACAAAATTCAAGCTCCGTTTTAAAAGAAAACATTTTTTATGGGCAAATATCCCATATTATATTGTATATAAATCTCTAATGAGTGGCGTATATCATTAGCTGAGGTTGTGCTGATTTCTGGGATGTGTAGAACTTTATTATACTGTAAAGAAATGACAATGTATAAGGCAAAACAAAAACGGAAATGTCCTATGTGGGTCTCAGAGGGTTAAGGCCAGGGGAATCAAAACTTAATTTTTTTATCCTAGAAATGACCAAGATGGATTCAGAATCCTCAATATACCGCGAAAACCACACTTAAATGGTCCAAATCGGCCTTCTCCGCATATGCTAATTATTGCTTATTATCCCTGTACACAAACTCGCTCGGATCAGTCATTAGCCCGCATGGTTTTTCATACCACTGCTACGCCGATGACACCCAATTAATTCTGTCCTTTCCCCGCTCAGAGACCCAGGTTGTCGCACGCATCTCTGCTTGTCTAGCTGACATCTCTCAGTGGATGTCTGCTCATCACCTCAAGCTCAACCTTGACAAGACTGAACTGCTTTTCCTTCCGGGAAAAGATTGTCCCACTCTTGACCTGACAATCAACATCGGCCCCTCTGTTGTTTCCCCGACTCAGACTGCAAGGAATCTGGGTGTGACCCTAGATAACAACCTGTCCTTCACTGCAAACATCGCTGCTACAACCCGTTGCTGCAGATATACGCTTTACAACATCAGGAAGATTCGTCCCCAGCTGACCCAGAAAGCCACGCAGGTTCTGGTCCAGGCTCTCGTCACCTCACGCCTAGACTACTGCAACTCCCTCCTGGCTGGTCTACCTGCATGTGCCATCCGACCTCTGCAGCTCATCCAGAATGCAGCGGCTCGTCTGGTCTTCAACCTTCCTACATTTTCCCACACCACTCCGCTCCTCCGCTCCCTTCACTGGCTCCCGGTAACTGCTAGAATCCACTTCAAGACACTGGTACTTGCGTACCATGCTGCGAATGGATCTGGCCCTTCCTACATCCAGGACATGGTTAAACTGTACACCCCAGCACGTGCACTACGCTTTGCATCAGCCAAACGACTCGCTGCACCCTCGCTGCGAGGGGGACCCAAGTTCCCATCAGCAAAAACACGTGGGTTTGCTATCCTGGCTCCAAGATGGTGGAATGAGCTCCCCATTGACATCAGGACAGCAGAAAGCTTACACACCTTCCGGCGCAGACTGAAAACTCATCTCTTTCGACTCCACTTCGAGCGATAGAATTACTAACAATGAACTGCTAACAGAGCACTTATATACTAATAAAGGACTGGCTTATCTATAGCCAGCTGAGTAGCACTTGAAATGTTTGGCTCTATGAAACCTGATGTACTTATATGATTCTGTTTTCTTCAAGGTTGCGTCTTCCTGGTCGATTGTACTTATTGTAAGTCGCTTTGGATAAAAGCGTCAGCTAAATGCAATGTAATGTAATGTAATGTAATTGCTAATTAATACAACTTGTGCTAATTGTGCAAATTGCCCAACATATGCAAGTTGGTCCTGCATCCTGCAGTTTCTACGTGCTGAGGACTCCACACTATATATCCACACTATACATCTCTAACATAAACGTTGGGGTACTCAACAATTTCGGGTTCACATTGCTGGTAAGTACACTATAATAAGTAATACTAAGGCACCCAATTATAGAAATAAACTTCAGGTAAGGTGTATTAGACACCGGTTTATTTTAGTTTTTAGTTTTATGTACGATAATGTTATTGATTTATAAAACAAAAATCAAAAAGGGCAGGTGCTCGAGCCCCCTTTTCAAGGTCTATCTGTGCACGTGCCTGTGGGGGTGAAGCTGTGGGGAGTCCACCTCGTGATCTTTGGGGATGCAAGTCACTGATTAACACCACAGGACTTTTTCTCAAGCAAACACAATGGTGCTGTCCACCTCAGGCAGAACCCTTCCTAGTATCCCACACACTGGGGAAGGTTTCACGATCTGCCATCGGTCACCTCTACGGTTTTGTCGTAAGTTGTTTTCTCTCATTCTGTTCTTGTCTTCTCATTTCCTTGTCCTCTTTCTCCTTCTTTATTGTCTTATCTTCTCTGTAGTCAGGATTAAGTACATTTTTTAGTCTCCTCACCAGAGTAAAAACTGACAAAGAACTAGGTTTTATACACTAGCTGCACAAAAGTGACTGAAAACAGACTCTAAGTTGGACAGCTGTAACTGACATGATCTGAATGTGTGATGCAAGAAGAGAAATACATAAAATCAAAGAAAAGGCTGGAGCAAGATGGGGGAAGAAGAACTATCATTTGCTCAATTAGCATTGGCACATAAGTAAAAGCGCAGTATCACAAGCGTACAATTGGCTCCCTTCAGGACACGCTGCGAGACATTCAGGGACATTAGCATAGGGTGAGCTAACGAAGAAAAAAGACGAAAGGAAATTAAAAGAGCAGCACATTTCAAAGTGGCGGTTGTACCCGATGTCATTAAACATTTATGGAAGTCTCCCTTCAGTATGATGAGCATTTTGGTTGTAGGGAAGATGGGAAAGAAAAAGTCGCACTTTGATTTAGTTTGCCTCCTCTCTTACAGATAAAAGAGACATAGTTCTCTCTGTAGTGTTTGGTCTCATTTTCTCTCTGACTTCAACAGTAAATAAGAATAAAGAAAGTTCTCTAATTGAGCGTCTACGAGAAACAGCTATCACCTGTAAATGACACAGTGGTGCAATTTGCAAAAAATACACCAAGCATCCTGAAATCCCATTATGAAGTCAAGGTCCAAGTCTCTGAAGCTATTTTTAGAGCTATTTTTAAAAGAAAACCATCACCTAAAAATACAGAACTATTTCTGCAAGTACACACAGACCAATTAAATAGTTTCTAGATATTTGAACTTTCATTTTATTTCTTACAAAAGAGAATATTCAAAATGTCTGTAAATGTGTCAACCAACACGATATTTTGCAACTGCAGTCCATTGGGTAGATGCTCTAAAAACCAATAAAGTAGCAGTTTAAGAAAATACAAAATGGCAACAAAAGAAGTCAGAGCATGAAAGAAAGAAGCAAACATTATTGTGTTGACAGTATTGGCCAATGACATCATCCCTTGTTAGGTTCTATGTTTGACATTGTTTTTTCACCATTTCAACCAACTGAAAGATGCCAACTTTTCTGAGTGAGCTTTACCGTTTTGTCTGACAGTTGTGGAGCCAGGAGGATGATCCGTGTTACACAAGAAAAGTCACACACTCAACAGCAGGTAGTTTCCGGCTGACAAACTAGACACTGACCCTAACTGCACAAAATAAATCCCAGGGTCAGAGTTCTGGATCCAGCTATGTTGTACATATCCATGTTGCTTTAAGAAACAACATGCAACTTTTCTGCTTACACAAGCAAAAAGGTCATTTTGGGTAACGAATGATTGACAAGATCAGCCATAACTATTTTTTGTTTGCAGAGTGATCTAATCCATTCGTACTTAAGTGTACTGTATTTCCACCAGTTGTATTGTTTCCTCTGATTGTTCATCTTATTAATCTTTCAATATGTTCCTCTCTGTTTTCTATCAGAACGGCAGATTGGCACACCACAGTCAGCCACTCCATCCATCTCGTGAGTTCTTCTTTCATGCTGAGCCAAAGTCTCCCAGCACCAAATCAGGCCTGGATCCACATCAAACTTCAGATGATCACATGCACATTTGTAGACACACACATTATGTTTGATACTGCACAGACCTGAGCACGTGGTAACTGTAACAAATGATAGGCATGTAGACACTTACTAATATTCATCTACCAGCATAGACTGTATATATACTATAGACTGGTTTGTGGTTTTGTAGAATTGAGTTTGGCATTCTAGTTGCTATCTTGTTATTTTAAAAAAGAATTACGCGAGAGGTTGTGGCTCAGTACAACAGTAAGCTGAATCAGGCATTTTTATGCAAACATAAACTACAATTAACTTTATGAACTGCAAACAAATTGTTAAAGAGTTAAAGTTCCAAGAAAAAATTCAAAAGAACACCGGGCAATTTCTGTTGACTTTTACACAAACTTACTTTTTGCGACACCAGTAATGGCCCCCTGCTGGCAACTAGAGAACCAACGCAACTTGACTTGTTCATTGACTCTTGGCATATACCTACAAAAACCTACTAAATGCACATACACTTACAGTATACACACACATACACACATACAGGGTATAATCAAGACAGTACATTCATAAACACACAAACTGTAGATCATGTGAACAATTGTGTAACATGTGAAGCAGTGTTATATTGTATCTAGCAACAGCTGGTTGAGTTTCTGTCAGCAATAATGGCCAAAGCTTTAAAAAATATCACCTAAGTTGTACATTTACCAATGACTCTTAAACATCCTCCAATTGCTAAAATAAAGTGAGTGATGCCTAACTCTGTCTCTTGGCATATGGTTGAAGAAAATTGCCTTTTCTTCTTCTACATGTGATTTCTGCTTTAGTTATGTCCATATTGCTCTCAGCTTTACACTTCCTTATCAGAACGAGGCCTGGGACCTGTGTGCCGTGTTAGATTCCACTGGTGTAAACACGAGAACGTGACATGGATCTTGATCACTGAATGGCTTTGGGGACGCATGGCTCGTGGAATCAGGCGACATTTATTCATTTCATTTTTCTTCCTTCTCTTTTCAACATGCTGCGTTGGCCAGTACAAATTGCAGATAGGCGGATGTTGTTGCTACCCTGGGATATCCTTTGGAAAATGTTCACAGGAGATATTGTGTGATCTCTCCTTAACTCTGACAGAGAAAAAGAGAGAATGCTGAGGGACAAATAGAAATTGTAATCACAGTATGCTTGTGGGAAATGCATTGAGCTCAAGAGAGAAAGAGAACCATTACATCCAGAGACTTTTCTTTGTGAAAAACTGAAAAGAGACTTGCACTTTAAGTAATCAGACCATGTACCACTGAGACCTTAGGAACAACGTGTTAATGCAGCTTAATCTCTAACGCCGAGGGGATACACACTGCACACAGTTTGACGAGATGTTTCTTTCCAAGACTCTGTACGGCTGGTATTACATTATGGAAACAGGGATTTGGAATTAGGCTCATTCCATGAACATGAAATGCACCATGATTTACAACAAAGCAATACACAGTTGTGCCATCAATATAGAAAGGGCATAAATGAAGGGAAGGAGCAGGTCTTTCTGTCAGAGATTGGAAACGCTCCAGCACTGAGACCAGAGACATATCATATTTTAAGTGCCTCAAATAGTCATGGCAACAATAAAACAATTACAATATGTATGACATGATGACATTGGATCAATGTCCCAGTTCAGACACGACTGCGTGGCCACACACAGCTCCAACATCATGAAGTTTGCTGACCACACGACCGTCATCGGCCAGTTCACAGACGGCGACGAGACAGCGTACAGAGAGGAGGTCGAAAACCTGACATCTTGGTGCCAGGACAACAACCTCCATCTCAACGTCAGCTAAACCAAGGAGCTGATTGTGGATTACAGGAAGCAGCAGAGAGAGGGACACGCCCCCATCGCCATCAATGGGACTACGGTGGAGAGAGTCAGCAGCTTCAGGTTCCTCGGGGTCCACATCACTGAGGACCTGACATGGACTCTTCCCACCACCACCATCACCAAAACAGCTCGACAGCGGCTCTTCTTCCTCCGCAGGCTGAAGAGGTTCAACATGGACTCCAGGATACTCTGCAACTTCTACAGGTGCACCATAGAGAGGATCCTGACCTTCTACAGATGCACCATAGAGAGGATCCTGACTGGCTGCATCACGGCCTGGTATGGCAGCTGCACCGCCCTCAATCGTAAGGCTTTACAGAGGGTGGTGAAAACTGCACAGAACATCACCAGGACGGATCTGCCATCCATGGAGGACCTTTACTCCCAGCGGCTCAGGAAGAAAGCCCTCAGGATTATAAAAGACCTCCATCACCCCAGCCACTAACTGTTCTGTCTGCTGCCGTCTGGCAGGCGTTACCGCAGCATCCGGACTAAAACCACCAGATTCAGAGGCAGTTTCATCCCACAGGCAATAAGACTGTTAAAGACCTGAACCTTTGAAACAACATCCATAACATTCATCTGGCTGCAATTTAGAAATTATTTATCTAATATGTCATATTCCGATCAATTGTATATAGACTCGTATTGCACTATTTCACTATTTTTCTTTGTGTATTTACTTGCACTATTTTTTATGTTTTATTGTGTTGCACTGCTGGAGGAGCCTGTGACCTAAGATGTTCATCGTCATAACTACACTGTAGCTATGTAGTATGACCAATAAAAGCCTTGAGCCTTGAATGACTGTGTAAAAAGATATACGTAACCCCAGTTTCATGGCTTCAATGCTTTTATTTGTAAGCCTTGTTTAGCTCCCTATTTGTTTTTTGCACACAAATATTCATCTCATCAACCCTGTTTGTTAAAAAAACAACCCTGAACAGTACCTTTGTATACCTATTGTCAATAAGACAAGCAAGCTAGCTGAGGAGTTTAATGATACCAAAACGTAATTAAAATATAACTAGCTCGATACTCCAAATGAATCCTAAAGTAGCTCCAAATCTTTTGAATGTTGACATTTTTCAAGCTGTCTATCAGATCCAATGAGTTAAGTGTGTTCCATTTTCCCAAGTGGACAGAAAAGAATGTTTGAATCCAGCTGTTAATAAAAGAGCAATGTTGTGAGTTTCATGCTAATGTCAGGGTTTCTGCTACAATATTTTCTTGCCGGTCAAGTGTCCGGAAATAATTAATTTTACCGGACAAATTCGAAACTTACCGGTCATGTTTCAATAATAAGAAGAAGAAGAATAACAATTGTGTAGCAGAGTTTCCGATAGCAAGTAATGACCGGACTATGATCGGTAACATATGATGATGTTTAAAACTCAGTTAATGGGGGTCATTTACCGTTTTTTTTATAGATTTGACCAGCTAAAGGAAACCCTGGCTAAGGTATGATCAAAACACAAAGCATTCATTAAAGCAGGGGTGGGGAACCTCCGGCCCCCAGGCCTGTATACGGCCCGCGAGACCATTTGGTACGGCCCTCAAGGTAATTTATAAACACACGCAAAAAAGAAAAAAATTAAAGAAATCTAGACCGCAAACAAATTAAACAAAGCGAGTGCCTGTTTTTCCTGGCCAATGTCAGGGTCCTTGAACACAACACGAGCCTAACGTGTCATCACGTGGTACATGTCTCGTCTGACAGGGGTGCAGTTCTGACGGAGAGCACCAGAACGTCGCTCCGGCACTTGCAAGCAGTAGCCTACCCATAAGGAGCCGTACACATGCCGCATTGTTTGTGTCTTTAGTTGAAAGCCCAGTGGCGATCTGTTCATCTGTCATTCTGATCATACAGTCAATAACTTTGTTGTTATTAGCATCTGGTTAGCTAGCTATGCTAACGAATATAAGAAGCTTTTTCTACCAGTGAGGTAAAGGCACATCTTTATATGATCATTATAGTTATAAAAAAATAAGAGAATAAAGTAAACAGGTATAAAATATACTATATGACAGTAAAAAAAAGTTTTTATTAATAAACAAGAATACAGTTTGAAAGGGGAGTGATTTGTAAAATATCCATAAAGAAAAATAAATCTGCTTACAGTTCTGTTTCATATGTGTTGAGAGATGTTTCCATAGATCTCCTAATGTTGCTCTCCCCCCCCCCCCCCCCCCCCCCCATTTAAATCACGTCCACATGGATAGGAAACTATATACATTTGCACACATCTTGTGTCCAATATCTTTCTGTTTTGGTGGTCATGCCACAACCACGCGAGTCATGGTAAAATATCTGGATTAAGAGGTTGCTTTTTCTTTGCACAGCATGAAAGAAAGGCCAAATGAATGGGCTGTGATTTTAGTGTTTTTAAGCAGAGGTCAATAATTTGTACGGCCCTCGGAGGATGTTGTAAACATTTAAATGGCCCTTGAGAGGAAAAAGGTTCCCCACCCCTGCCTTAAAGGTTCACCTAATATTTTAATATTAAAATGAATTCAAAACCTAGATGTGACAAACCCACAGAGAATGATTACCCAACTCCAGCATTTAGTGTCTTTTAGCTCATTGTTTTACTTCATTCTTATTGTGTCTATCTCTTTGCCGCCACAGCTGCTTTTAGCAAACACTCTCTAATAAACTCACTGTACACCAGAAAGTAAGTAGCCCGTAAACATAGTAGGGCACTAACACACCACATATTCCCCTAGGGAGAATGAGTATTGGGCATACCATCATCAGGATGATAGAGACACAGCTTCAAACAAATGCTAATGTCTCTGTGACTGATAGATCATTATTTAGTCTGCTAACACTAATCATTTTATCACTTTTATAAGGTGATACAATATCAGTGTTATGTTTCAAGCTTGCTCTGCTGCCCCTAAACAACCAACATGCCATCAATAGGCTTCTGCTTTAAGTGATAAAGGGTACAACTGATATACAGCTGTATAATAACTATAAAATAAATAGAGTTCTAGGACAATGTGATGCTATCAGACGTTGGTGTCAGTGGGCAGATTTGTGTGTCACGGAGCAGACAGTGAGCAGCCAAGCCACAGACTAGAAGACAGGGTGTAGGAGGTGACTGATGACCACCATCACATCACTATCAGCTCTTCATAACACTCAATAAACACACACACACAGAGAAGATGGAGCTCTCAAGAACGGCCATCTGACCTGCAAAATCCAGCTGATGCAGAACTTCAAAGCAAATGTTCTGCAAACATAATATAAAAATACATTTGGTCAACATATGCACTGGTTTAGGTCAGACAGGTTGAGTATTTATTCATATATTTCAAGTACATTTTAAGTTCACCTGTTTTTCCATTGTTCCCAAGAAGTTGTCTCTAAACTCTAATGTGAGCTTTATCAAATTCAGAATGTTAAAAAAAACAATCAAGTAAAACAAATCTTTCCGCGCTCAGAGGTCATTTCCATCCTCATTTCCTCTGGCATTACATTTGCTCACTCTTGAGCGTCAGCAAACTGCTCTTTCAAACCGCCCTCTGAGTGAATTACAATTTTCTTTTCTTTCCCTGTCTTTTCTCTTGTTTTTTTTTCTGATGGGCCACTGAACCCTTTCCCTGGCTGTGTATGCACCAGCAAACATGCTGATACGATCTTAAAGGTCATGTTCTTTTCACTTTGACAGAGGCCTTCCAAAACTTTGACGAGGGGGTCCCTGTAAAGGAGCGCCGTAACACTGCAGCAGTAGCAACTCAAGCCGGAGCCAAGCTGATTAATGCTCTACATCAAAAGCCCTTTTTCATATTCAACCTGCATTTCCAGAGTTAGTCATGCTGAACCAGGATGGCCCATCAGCCCTGGTGCACTGCACTTACCCATCTTATTCATTGAGATGTAAAAGGATAAACTGATTATCACTGATGAGCAGCACTTGGTTCACTTTTGGAGCTGCTACACCATCCAATCATGTAAAATGAGCTAAAAGCTAAGTAGGTGTCCTTCTGATAGAAATGATAGCGATAGAAACTCAATGGAAGCAAACAATGCATCGCCTTTGACGATGCCGTTCCAGGGAATTGCAGTGAGTTAAAACAACAGTTAAAGAACGTTGTTTGTTTTAGTATGTAAGATGTGTATCAATCCCAGGAAATTGCCTTTTAGGTAGTACACGCAGGTATGTGTGTGCGTTCGAATCGTCGGTGTAGATCTTCTGCTAGTGTGTATATGTTTGTGTCAATGTTGGACTACTCTCTCTCGACAGCTCCCCTCTTCCCTGCCTTGTTTTTAAAAGCCAACCATAATGGCCGGTAAGGACAGCCTTAAGAGCTGCTGGCAGCTTGAAGCTTGACGCAACCAAAGGTCATTGATTCCCCCTTCCCCTTCCCCTCAACGAGTGCTCGCTCTATTTTTTTTAAACAATTCATCGAGATTTTGGCATTTTGTGAACACACACAGGACAGCTCGCCGACAAGCCGACCTTGACAGCGAATTGGATAAATAAACCTTCAATTTAGCCGCTCTCTCCTCCACTCCTTTCCCAGCGCAGCTCGCCAGCTCAGGCAGTGAGTCCCACCGGGAGCCTTCACCTATCCATATCGTTCAGCCCACGCTTGGCTCCACTCTTCCCCCCCCCCCCCCTCCCGGCGTCTCTGGCGGAGCTGCCCTCAGCGCTGTGACAAACACGGCCTTAAAGATAAGCTAATAGCCCCCTTGCGCTCCAGTCAAAGTCAATCCTCACGCCACGTCGGATATTTAATGCCAATTCCGTCTCTCAAGTCTGTCCCATTTCCACAAGCCGACACCTCTGTCTCTGCTTGCTTCCATCAAACTCTTTTCGCAAACACATAGGGCAACGCCGACACGCACTGACATGCATGCAAACACACACTTCTCCATACCTATCAGATGGGATACACCGTCCCGGGGGAGAGGCAAGGAGTGAGAGCACTACTCCATAACGGGTAATGACGTGGCATTTAATGATACTGTCCAAAATGATCCGGGCCTGTGCCGACAGCCACGGCTGCTCTGCATGGAGGCCGCGCAGCCGTGGAGAGCCAGATAAGCTCGGCTGGGCCTCCTCTCTCTCTCTCTGTGTGTGTGTGTGTGGTGTGTGTGTGTGTGTGTGTGTGTGTGTGTGTGTGTGTGTGTGTGTGTGTGTGTGTGTGTGTGTGTGTGTGTGTGTTGGAGTGTTCGGTTCCCTAACACGGCAGAGGCAATACTGTATCTTTCACTCGTCCTGTTGCCTGATAGGGTGTGACATATGCCTCCACCGCACACTGCCGTCATTCCTCCCATCGCCTCACCTCTCCACCCCTATCTCCTCTTTTCTCCTTTCATTTGTTCACTGTTCCTCTTCCCCTCTCTTTTGTGATTTCTTTATATGTTGTAAAAAAGGAGCTTACCTCGAAATAATTGTCTTTTCGCTGCGTCTTTATAGTGACAATGGGTGTTCATCAATGGGCTGGACAACCAGTTTGAACAAAATAATGCTTTGCTTATATACTGTTTGTGAGTGTCTGTTTTACATTATTGAGTGCACAATGATCATTCTATCTTAAAAGTCCACGAGACAAGCATGCGTCCAGCAGTTATGGTCGCGTAGGAAGGGTCCAGCTCACTCTCGTGAGAAAAAACCTGAGCTCGTAGGATGGCATTTGTGCACACAGCAGAAATTCTTAGAAGGGAGGATGCTTTTATGCTCGTGGATGTTTTCCATCCAATCAAATCGCAGGTTTTGAGTTTTTAAAGTTGTGAACAGGGAGTGATACTTGTGTACGTAGCTGCGTAGTACTTAGCTGTAACTGTATTCCAAAGATGAAGCAACCTACAGATCACTAATTTGAAAGGCAAGATTAGGCGGCTACTCTGGGTGAAGAAACACCCCGACTGATGGTCATTGATTAATACCATGCTGTACACTAGAAAAGGTCCTACCAAAAGGCCCTGACTGGCCATCGGGAGGACCGGGAGGGTGTGTGTATGTGTGGCACGAGCGAGCGAGAGAGAGACCTTACGTGTATTGTTGTTGTTAGCATCTGGTGCTAGCTAGCTGCGCTAACGGATATAAGGAGCTGTTTAAATGAAAACAGAGGAGCGACATTTCACCGACAACTGTGCCGAGCACTTGACTTTATGCAGGAAGCCAGACAGTGGGACATTGTATGAAAAGTCAGCTCGGATAGTGCGCGCAACATGATTGCAACGTCCAGGCAGCTCCCGTTCGAGCATATGCCTTGAGTTGCACATAGCTCCAACGATCCATCACAGTGTCTCTACACACACACACACACACACACACACACACACACACACACACACACACACACACACACACACACACACACACACACACACACACACACACACACACACACACACACACACACACACACACACACACACACACACACACACACTGTATTGTATTATTGTATGAGAGAGGTTCCAGGTTGGATTGAGGCGAATATTTGTAATGTTCAGAGGTTGTTGTGTTTAATATTCATGAGAATATTTGTCATTGTTCAAATGATAATAAACACACATATAAAGCATATTTGTCCACTCATAAGTTGATAAGAGTATTAAAAACTTGAAAAATATTCCTCTAAGGTACATTTAGAACAGATAAAAAATGTGCGATTAATTGCGATTAACTATGGACAATCATGCGATTAATCGCGATTAAATATTTTAATCGACTGACAGCCCTAATATATGTATATTGTATCAATCCCAGGGGGAAATTAGGTTTTGCCACAATTGCACTATGTTAGAATGAAATAAATACTTGTTTTTATGAAAATAAGTTGAAATACAAAATTTGCATTGAAAGTCCTTGTAGCCACAGAAACACAGAGAATACGGCGAGGGAACGATCCAGGACGTCCTGCACAGGACAGGGACCCAATAAAGACTCATGAATAAGACATGATGAAGACTCAGGCTCATGGTGAAGACATGATGAAGACTCAGGCTCATGGTGAAGACATGATGAAGACTCAGGCTCATGGTGAAGACATGATGAAGACTCAGGCTCAGGGTGAAGACATGATGAAGGCTCATGGTGAAGACATGATGAAGACTAAGGCTCAGGGTGAAGACATGATGAAGACTCAGGCTCATGGTGAAGACATGATGAAGACTCAGGCTCATGGTGAAGACATGATGAAGACTCAGGCTCACGGTGAAGACATGATGAAGACTAAGGCTCAGGGTGAAGACATGATGAAGACTCAGGCTCATGGTGAAGACATGATGAAGACTCAGACTCATGGTGAAGACATGATGAAGACTCAGGCTCATGGTGAAGACATGATGAAGACTCAGGCTCATGGTGAAGACATGATGAAGACTCAGGCTCATGGTGAAATCATGACGAAGACTCAGGCTCTTGGTGAAGACATGATGAAGACTCAGGCTCATGGTGAAGCCTCAGGCTCATGGTGAAGCCAACAGCCCAGAAGCCTCCAAGGAAATGTTGGAGACATTGTTGACGGAAACATTGATGGAAAATTGGTGTTGTAAGCATTGCCTGAACAGTCCGAAAGCCATCTATGGAAACGTTGTTGTCAGATAAATCCTGGTGCAGCCATGTTTCTGCAAGGCAAATGTAACTACACTCCAGATATTACGTCCTAGTTTACGCTGTTAGCTTGTCCATTATTAGACACAGATCTTACGTTGCCCATGATGAGAGGGGCGAGACATTACTTATATCTCCTTTACTCCGTTAATCTGGACACAGCTCTCCCTCCTCCTTCTCTTCAGTTTACCGTGCATATCTGTGTCCTTCTCCAGACTTCAGTGGGGAAAGCCGTTGTTCCGACCACCATGCTAGGTTGAGAAAGAGAAAGAGCAATCCCAAATCATACGGACATCCTTGCCTGTGGTGTGACGTTCACTGTCATTTGCCTTAGTTCAGATTCGCAGCCTTCAATCCGACCAGAAAGTTGCAGCAGAAACCATCTTATCTGATCCACTTAAAAGAGATTCAACAGACAAAGTGCATATGGTCCAACACCAAGAGGCAGAATCACAGAGTTTAAACCTCACTCTACTGTCGGGAAGGGGGATAAAGGCCACTACACACCAACCTGAGACCAATGAACGCGTACCGAAGGCGTCCCGTCGCCTGCGTCGGCTACGCCGCCCGCCTACGCCGCCCGCCTACGCCGCCTGCCTACGAACACAGCGCAAAGACTTCAGTCGACGATTTGCAATAACTGTCCTTACCAGCAGGCAGCGGTAGTGTGTATTCGTTATTCAAAAGAGGCAACAGCCAATCAGAGTGATCAGCCGATTCAACATGTTGAATCGGCCGCAGGAGGTGTGAAAATGTGCCGTAAAGCAACAACGGTGCGGGACACACCAACCTGAGTAGGGCGCCTCCAATGCCCGACTGCCTCTGACGGCCTCTGACACCCAAAATCGGGTAGGTGTGTCAGGGCCTGAAAGGGTGGTGAAGGCAGGAGCGTATGACAATGGAAATATCATTAGATGTTAATCCAGAACAGTGGCGAGCCGTGACTTTTATACCTAGGCCCTCTGACCCCGCCCCTTCCCTCATTGAAAATGACTTAGGCCTACCTTTGATGATCAAATCACTTAAACACAAAGTCCATCCTCCTGTCCTTCTGGATGAAGCGCTTGCGGGTCATTCAGCTGATCCTTCACTCCAGTTTATCATTGTAACTCAATCTTGAAAATGACTCGGTTAATAATTTCGCAACGATGTCATCACTATCACTGAAGTGAGCCATCATGAACGAACTTATGCTAATCATAAATCTATAGATTAGATTTATGATTAGAAAATAATAAAAGTAGGGTAGACATGTGGATATTATCCGGCTGAACAAAACGTGCATTTATCTAACAGGTTCGTTTTCCACAGACCTTATTTCCAGCTATTTTCCAAAATCCTCTGGAGAAATCCCATTGCTTTCTGTCGAGGGAATCCGAGTGAAGCTTACTTCCGGGTTTTAGGACGCGTCACTGCACCCCTTGCATAGACATCACAGCGGGCGGAACTTGTCACAAAGTCCGCGAAAATAAAGCCCGCCCATTTAGAGGGAAGATATGATTGGTCAATTGTACTGTCATTTGACATTACTCTCTCATTGAGTTACTATAGTGGGCCCTCTGTGAATGTAGAGAGGGACCAACAAGCTCTCCCGTCTTCACATAACTCGCAGAGACGGCCTTTAACCCTTCACATTCCAACAGAAACTGAACAGCCAGATTTGAAGGATTTATTTATTTGGAAATATTATTTTAATTACAATTAAATCAAGTTATTTTGGTAAAACTAATGAAAAATGTAACAACAAAAAAATCTAAAAAACAATGTTGTTTTTTTAATGTTTTCAAATATTATTTTTTAGAATATCTTAGGCCGTCACAGAGGGCCTAGAGGGCCCTGACGGCTCGCCACTGATCCAGAAGTACTGGTACTGATAGATCAGGAATCACTTGTCAATGCAGTGCCTGTGTGTGAGTGTGTCTTGCTCTACAGGGGGAAATTATAAGAACCAAGGACTTCAGGATTTCCAACATTTGTGTACAAGCCTACAGAAATTGCTGTAATGTAGAGCCTTACTTCTTTAATGCGTGTACACGTTAGCTAGGAAGCTAAACTCAACTTCAATTCAATCATCAAATCACATCTTTTAGCCTTTTACTTTTATCTTTGTTTATTTCCAGGAAGTTTTACACTGAAACAGATCTGCATCGACTTGACTTTGCATATCTGCGTGCATTTTTCGTTATCAGAGTGTATGTGTGTAGTCTGAATGCATGTGTGTCAGCCACTTGACTGGTGTTGTCGGGGTGTTGAAAGTAAAACACAACCTCCAGCTAAAGCCAGTCTGGCTGTGATAATGAGTGGCTTGCTCTTAGCGCACTGACAGACGCAGGAGAAATCCATGTAGGCAACTCAATCAGGTAATTAGACTGAACCTACAATGCCAGCTAATAAGTGTTTTGGTAGTTTAGGTAGAGCTAACAGCTACCTTTCCACACCTCAGCTGCATTCATCCCCAGACAAGGTAAGTGCAGCGTCTTAAAATGGGAAAAAGTAGGCATGCATGTGTGTACGCCTGCACAATAGAAATACGAGTAGAGGTGGGGGATTCTGTCTCAAAGAATTGGCATTACTCCACGTGACATTGATCAGAAGGTCCTATGTAAATACAGGCGTTAACAAGAGTTGTGTTTGCTTGCCCGTGTGTATATGTATGTGTGTGTGCGCATGTCAGGTGTGTGCTTCTCCAGAGTATAAGGAGCCCTGAGGGCAGCCCAGGGGCTCGCCTCCGGCATCTGTTCTTACACCGACAGGAGCAACACACACTAAGACTGTACCCTGCAGCCAAGCTATCTGAACTCACACACACACACACACACACACACACACACACACACACACAGTGGGAACCCACTAACCTTTTTAGAAGTCATGCATTACGTTACAAACAATTACAGAGACAACCTGGCGGAGAATGCCAGATACTGCAACACTCATCTCTGTCTTACAAGGCAGCAAGCCCGGGCATCACAAATCAGCTCTCTCTCTCTCTCTCTCTCTCTCTCTCTCTCTCTCCTCTCTCTCTCTCTCTCTCTCTCTCTCTCTCTCTCTCTCTCTCTCTCTCTCTCTCTCTCTCTCTCTCCTTCACGCTGCTATCACTCACGAGGCTGAGCAGATATATTACAGGCAGAATTACTGGGTGGCTGACACAAATGAGCGGGGCCTGGGAACCTGCAGTAAACTAATTACAGTGTTGGCCCCTGTTCTTAGAGCTGGGGCAACACTACACCCATCACTGCTGTACAGTACCAGCTCTCTCTGCTTGTGTGTGTGCGCGTGTGTGTGTGTGTGCACATGTGTGTGTGCGCATGTAGGAGCAATTCACTGATGGACCTTTAACCCTGAAATCAATAACACACTTGTATCATTTTGCATTGTGATCCATAAAGATGTTACTTTGCTGTCAATGTTCACCAGGTGTAACTTTGAATCGGCAATTCTGATTATTAAACGCCTCTCGCTTCAACACTAACATCCTGTAACAACACAAAGCAAGACGTTTAATAATTCATCTAACTGAAAAGAAAGATAAATGCTTGTTTGACATTATCAGTATCATCATGTTCATGCCTACTGTCAATCAATCATCGTCACAGATTCTGACGACAGTCATGTTGTTTTCATTGTTACAACCAAAACTAATAAAAGAAGAGCGAGGAAGATAAAGACGGACGGGGAATGGATGAAAATGTAAAGGTAAATATCGAAAAGAAAATATGCAATTGCGTAACTTCAATTGTGTTTAATTGTATTATTTCATCACTGGATGACTTTAAATCACATTGCTTCCAATTCCAACATTTGTATGCAAGTAGTGTGATCTTTATTCACTGCAAAAATTAGATCAGAAGATTAGGAAATAAAATGAATGTTTAATATCATTTTCTAAACTCCATAACCTCATTTAGTCAGTTAGTTAGAAATAACTTCTTCACAGAGCCACATTCATTCTAGATCATACTTAACTAAGCTTTGCACACGTTACTGACACATGTACTGAGTTGTCAGTATACAGTAATAAACCTCTGTAAAGAATCTCAAGTTTGCACCTCTATGTCTCCTTAACATCACAGTCCTTTCATCTTTAAAATGATCTGTATAAATATATCCTGTTAGAACCTTTTCCTCATTGAATAGAATTGTGTTTTTATATCACCTACATTATCAATCTTTACTTTATGATATCTTTTGCGTTATACACAATTCTTTTAAACTGGATTTAGGGCAGAATGACCACCAAACCTTCTTAAATTGGAAAATATATCCTGGATCTACTTTCCATTTTAATAAAAACCCACAAGACACTTAACGAGATATTCAAAATAAAATGGCACTGGATGTTTAATTGTTCCTACCACACTGTCCTGGCCTACCCTTGCAAAATGTATCTCTAATAATGATAATAATGTAACCCAGATACTGTACACACACTTGTCCCTCCCTCCTCTCTCGCTGCCTCCTCACTTCCTCCCTGTCAGCGCATGCTAGTTCAGCTGGGGTTGGTTTCCCTGCCCCTTTTCTTAATTGGCGTTAAAGATGCCCATGGCCCCAGCAACACACACACACACCACACACACACACACACACACACACACACCACACACACACACACACACACACACACACACACACACACACACACACACACACACACACACACACACACACACACACACACACACACACACACACACACGGACTCGCCGCTGCTTTACAGTGGCAGAGAGAGTGGCTGACGGGTGGGAAAATTAGCCTTGGGTGTAGAGAAGGGAAAAAAAGCCTCTGAAGCAGTCCGGGATAAAAACTGCAATGATGGCGAATAGTCTACTCTTAATTACTGCCTGTTTACTCTGCCCTCCCCCAGCCTTTAACCCCGCCCCCCAAACAGCCTCCACCCCCACATCCTCACCCCCTGTTTTCTACTTTCTCACCCCTCACTTTTCCTGCTACAACCCCTTGGGCATCTGCAAAGGGAATGAAAGAAAAAAGGTTTAAACAAAAGAAAGTAAAATGGTCCCGCCCCAAAAAGGAAGGGGAGGGGTAAGTGGCTGGAGATGCAGGTGGCAACATATAGAAGGCATGCAAATACCTTGTGTTAGGGAAATATTTTAATCATGTCTGTCTCCTTATATGGAATTAGGACCCTATCTGCAGAGCTTCTTCTCTGGTTAAGAGTGTTGTTCCTCAATCTGTGAAAATATCATCATGTCGTTCTCAGGGTCAACTCAGAGGTCAGACGCCTGGCTTTCTGGAGAAAGGGGGGTCATCCGGTGCCTCTGAGTTTCTCTGCAGTGTGCACATTATGTTATGGTTAACAGAGACAGGCGCATAAATCTTAGATCCGCTTGTTTCAATATATTGGGTGTGTTTTGTTGCAACCTTTCAGAGAGTCCGCTCGGTGGAAGACGGTTAACTGTATGAAACTGAGTGTATCCTCTCCGGCCGTTACTTCAATAAATCTCCGTGTTTGATGAAAGATTCTCCGTCTCCAATTCTTCAACATTGGCTCTGCATTGAATCCCAGAAGATTATTCTTCACACCTTGGTTTAGGCTACATTGACAATTCAACGACTCGTATTTAACAGCTCACCCCCAATAATCAGCTCAGGGAGGGAGCTGATTATCTAAAAGTTATTGTTTAAAATGGAATTTGTGCAAGCCACCAACCTCAATGAATATATCCTCTTCTAGAAACACACACACACACACACACACACACACACACACACACACACACACACACACACACACACACACACACACACACACACACACACACACACACACACACACACTTACTAAATCAATCATGTGGCTCCCTATTGCTGTTCTCCGGAGAGAGGCTCGTCTTGGAAGCCACTGCAGGGTTCACAGGTCCACTATTGACTCAGTCTCAGAGACACACACACACACACACACACACACACACACACACACACACACACGCACACACACACACACACACACAGATCGCCCTTTATGAAATATACGAAATGCGCTGGACGTTAATGCAAACTTTCTTAGTGGCCAAACAGTTGTACCACAACCGTGCTGACGTCAGAGCCCAAAAACAATTTTTCCCATTGACTTAGGTTAATCAATTTTACAGGACGACCACTTTAATAGCCCTTATTATTAAAAAAGATGGTCTTCGTGTTGATAATGAGCTCAAAGCCTAGTTAGTTATTTCCCCTCTCCAATTCTTTGACTAAGCCAAGATCTGCTCTGACGCTGCTGTAAAGGAGCGGTTTGGAGGCGTTGCTCACGGAGAAGGCTACTGCGCAGGTTCTTTGGACCCAGATACAGGATATTTGTACGCAAGAGTCAGACCACTGTGCTTCACTGCAGCACTGAGCAACTTTCAGATAAATGGAGGTGTCCCCATAGTTTTCTTTATGCCTCCATGTTTGTGACAGATAACAAAGACTTTCCCATTATTAGAAACAATAAGGTGTGGGGCTGTACTGAAACGTTTTAATCTCATGTCTTTTGATTCAAGCTACACATTATTAGTATAATACTATACGTGGAGTTAGATTCTAGTGGTGGCTGCATGGTATTGTTTATGTTTGATCCAAATATTTCTAATAACTGTAGAGCAGTTAAAGTTAACATAAATGATTTATTGAAATAAAGCTGGATGTATAGTTTTCCCGAAGTTCAACATGTTTTTTGATCTCTATGTCTATAATATATTTTAGTTTTAATCTATGAAATTTTTGCTTCCATGTTTTTTAAATCAACAGTGATGAACCTGTTGTTGTTTTATACATACATTATTTTCACTACTTATGTTTAGATTAATGTTTTATTTATTTAACTACCTATCTATCACATGGAGTGACTGGGTCAGTATTCTGATTTATCATACTATATGTGTCTTCCATTTTATCATGTGTGGTCATTCAGTGTGTTCCTTCTCTTAAAACTCAGTTTCTCTTCAGTTTTGGATGACGGGTGGGGATTGGGGGGGGGGGAGGGTTTGGTGGAGGTGGGGGGTGGGGGGTGGGGTTAGAAATATTTCCCTGTCCCCCCGGTGCGCGCGATGCTGTATTAAAGCCATATTTCGCGTCACACTTGGCAGATATATGGGGTGTCTTAAACAATATGAACTATGTGTTAAGAAATAAATTGCTTACACCGGTAGAATTCTTACAGGAACACTTCAATCCAGACCCCCAAGACCATCCAGATCATTATTTCTTGCACAATTTCCCCAGTGCAAGCAGACATGGGTACTGATTGTAATAAAACACACTGTGTGGAGGTTGGGTTTGGGGGGGGTGGGTTGTGGGAAGGCTACCATGACAGTGACAGCGCTGTATGCCATTCATCTTCTTCATTTACACTCCAGGATTCCGCAGCGGTTGCACTCGACGTGCTGGTTTCAAGTCAACGTCGTTTTATTTTGAAAGTGGTTAATTTTAAGAGATGTAGCCGTATTTTTCACCTTCCCCTTGAGGAACGGAGTGAGAGCCTCTCTCAGTTGCTGTGGATGGGGCCCATTTTGGGGTTGTGTGTGTAGGTGTGTATGCATGTTTCTCAGCTTTAACATGCCTGACGAATAAATCTCCTCAACGAGCTAAGGATAGCAGCACACACACACACACACACACACACACACACACACACACACACACACACACACACACACACACACACACACAGTTCTATTTCACACATCCTCCTCCTCCTCTACCCTGCTTGCCCTTCTTTGCTTTAAAGTGTGCTACAAGACGGCATTTAAAAATACAAATAGATTGTCTATAAAAATCCACAAGTTTGCTGCAAAGAGAAATGTGAATTTATGATGTTGTTTATTCGGGGAAACATGTTTTCCATTTGATTCCAGTCCCTCTTGCGACTTTATTTGAAAGTGTCTAATTTCACCAGGATGGTCAGTGGGGAAATTAGAAAGAGAAACTCACTGAAGGTGCACCAGCTGCATTTTTACATTCAACAGCCTAACAATGATGATGTATATAGCGTATGAAAGCTCAGGTACGTCATCCTAAAGTGAGCCCAAGCTACCTGTGCACACAGCGGGAGACTTCTACATTTTCCAAGATGGACAAAAAACTGAAATGGGCTCCGTGGGAAAGGCCAGAAGACAGAGGTCGATGCATGATCTGAGACAACATTCTCAGCAGGACATAAAACAAAATGCTAAGCCTGCTAGTCTTGTCTCTTAGGCCTATTGCATTTCTTTCAAATATTGTTCTATATCCTCTTGAGAACTCCACATTTTCAAATGGAACATATTGTAACTGACGTGCAAAGCCCACATTTTAAGTCATAGTGATGTCAATTGATGCAATAATACCGTGGTTATGTTTAGTTCTGGTCCAGATTAGGTTAAAATGGCATTTCATGAGCTGTATGCATGACGTCATAGGGTCTGACTCGTGTTTTGCTACTACAGTTTTTGTGATTGTTCACCATTCAGCTATTTAAAACGTGTAAACTTAAATAAATAAGAATGATGTAATTTGTGTGTAGCGGCCTCCCATGGTGTTGGAATCAATGCATTATTAGAACATGTTATTTAGCTGATGCGTTATCCAAATATATAAACAACATAGACATGCCTCCTGGGGTAATTTGGGGTCAGGTATCCTTTGACATGCAGGAGGTGGAATCAAACCACTGACCCTCTGATTGGTTGATCAAAATCATGTTAAAATAAAAAGATCTGTGGTTTGTTCCATATGCACTCGTTTACCTGACACCCCTCGTATTAGACAAACTTAGTGTTGTCTGTAATGTTTTTTGGAGAACATTTTCCAAAAATAAAGATAAAAGCATGAATGAAAACCTCTAAAACACACTATTTAAATTATATGTAAAAAGACGTGTGCATTTGACAGCATTTTCAATAAAAAAATGCCATTTGTCAAGAGGGGAAACCTCCCACTGCCTGTAAATGCAACACAACAAGTGTCAGCTCCACTCCCTGCAGCAGATGTGTAGCTCAAGCATCAACTACGTTAGAGGAAACAATGAATCCAGACAGTAGGCCTTACATCTTCAAACTAAATATGTCCACCAACTTCACTTCACATTTCAATTCATGACAGAGAAATTATAGCAGATTCTTTTTTTTTAATTATCTTTAAGCTAAACAAAATCTGGCCTTGTGGGCCTCACCAGGTCCCGCCATCCCTTCCACCTCTTCTCAAACTTTTCACTCTGTAGTCTCAGTGCATATGTCAACTTTTCCATGATATATATATGAATCACGTCCATCCACTCCCCCTCCGTCGGAACCTCTTGGCTCATCCACTTCCTCGTTATAGATTTTTTTGGTTGCCACCCTTAAAATGTAAAAAATGTACTTATTGTCGTTATCCAAAATATATCGAAGTCTACTTTCCCCAGGTACATTACTTCACATTTCAGTGGTACTTTTGCATTAAGCATGTTTACCTTATAATTGTGGGCCTGAGTCCAAAGAGGGATTATGGATGGACATTCCCAGAACAGGTGAATGTGGTTGGCATTAACATTACCGCATTTCCTCCAGCAGTCCACCCCAGTTTCCCTATACTTTTTTTGAGCAGGCGTGATGAAGAACCTGACGTGTTCTTCCATTCAAACTCCCTCCAGGTCTGGGAATTGTTTGTTTTCCAATGTTGTTTATATATCTTTCCCCATTCTTCTGTCGTAATAGTAACATTTGCTTCTCGCTCCCACTTTTCCTTGATGTAGGATGTATCTGTCAATTTTGAGTTCTGTAAACCACTATATATCTTTGCTATTAACCTTCTACACTGTTCCGAATTGTATGCATCTACAAATATCCTTAACACGCCTTGTTCTATGATTTTTATATGTACTTTTATGATTTTCTGGTTCAAATAATGCCGTATTTGGAGATACCTGTAGAAATCATGCTTTTCCAGTCCATATTTTAATTTGAGCTTTTCAAAGCATTCTATAGTCCCCTTGGTATACAATGTGTAATCAAATGAGAGTCCCTTCTGCTTCCATCCCTCGAATCCCCCCTCTACTCTATTTGGGATAAAGTCTGAGTCATGTGCGCACCACCTCAACAACCTAGTCGCCTTATTTAAGTATTTTATCTTTAACATTTCGTTCCATATCTGTATTGGCAGCCTGATCCATGGATTGTCTATGTCAGTCAAGTTCCCCATCAAGTTCTCCAATCAAAGCCTGCACGGTACTCCTTCAACCAAGTCACTCTCTATGTCCTTCCATTTTGCATTGTAGTCGGGGTTGCACCAGTCTTAATCGAGCTGCATTGTAGTAGTCTTTGAGGCAGGGGAGAGCCATCCTTATCACTTATGTCTTGGCAGCCCTCGGCGGACCTGGTTGGTCCCACGGAGAATCCCCGTTTCCTCATGTCACATGCTGCTTCTTGTGCGGATCCATAGAGCTTCGGTCCGTCGTCCCAGTGGATTGTCATTTTAGTGAGAGGAGTTTGAAAGCGGATCCCTCTCTCCTTCAGAAGCTTCTTAATTCCGTTGTAAGCTTTGCATTTCTGAACCACTTCTGTTGCATAATCATGGTCAAATATCAGCGGCCACCGAACACAACGATTTTCTTTTGCCAAGCTTTCTTCAGGACCATCTCTTTTAACCTCTTCAATCTGGCTTTTAGTGTGTGATTGTTTTTGTATTATTTGACTTTAACTATATTTATTTATTTGTTCTTTTCTGTTCACTATATCTGTAAAGTGTCTTTGAGCACCTGTAAAAGCGCAAACAAAATAAATCTATTATTATTATTATTATTATTATTATTATTATATTTGGGAGCAGAATCTCCTTCTTTATCCTCGGGTATTCCAAAGATACAAATGTTATTTCTCAACTTATCCTGCAGATCTGCTGTTGTTTTAGGGACTTCACCTCCACATTCCATGTCTCTGTTTCGCGATCCGTCCCTCTGCCTCTGCGAATCGAGATCCTTGTGCTTGTAAAGTTTTAGTGTTGGCAGAGAGTTGTTGGTACATTTCTCGCTTAAGCTCGTTTATTTCTGATTTAACATCCTTTTTCATTTTGGTTTTGAGGTTGCGTATTTCTTTGCTAATTGCCTCGAGCCCTGACCGCATTGTCAAGGTTAGCGAGATAGCTTCGGCAAGTTGCACCTGTTCTTCGTCGTGGTTCTGCTCCATTCTTTTAGAATTTTGTCCGTTCTGTTGGTCTCGTCTTTCCCTACCTCTAGTTACAACTCCCCCACTCATCTAACTTTACTATAACGTGTGTTTTTATGAATTATAGGGAGTTCATTTTAAGCTAGCTATCGGAGAGAAGTTTTACGCAGCCATCACCTTCGCCGACCGGAAGTTCACCCTCCAAATTATAGCACATTCTAAACCAATCAGGGGGTTGATAGAGTTCAGTTCCAGATACAATTCTCGCAACACATCTTCTCCTTTGTCTGTCCTCCTAAATCTTTAAATGCGTCAAACCTCATCTTTAAATGTCTTTAAGTGATCTATTGATCTTGTATGCCAGGATTCGACTTTTTGTACAAAGACAAAGAAGCTCATAAAAGATGATAAAGGGACACAGTTCCTCTGAACTATAGCTTACTGCCAAATTTAAACAAGCTTTAGATCACCAGCTGTATTCATCTGCGCTGAAATAGAAAATAAATGGTAACTACACGGCTCCACTCGTCAGATCTCAATCCCTCCAGAGACATAGCGCTCGCCTGTCTAATATCTATGACTCCAGCCGCCCACTCTCACTCCCCAAACAGCATTGACTGATGTCGAACACCATCCAACACCCCCAGCGTATGTCCCAAAGATTTTTCCACCCTGCCATTGAGCCCAAATCCCCAAGCAGCGCTGTTATGCTTGCTGTCAAACACAAACAACAGCTTTTGTTTTCGCCTGTTTGTTTCAATGTTTGCTGCCAAAGCTGGAGTGAAGGGTTCGAGTGGCTAACCAGGGCTTGTCATTGTTTGGAAGACGGATACAGAAGAAGTCACCTGGGGCTACAGGTTTCCACATGGTTCTTCTTTACCTCCACCAAAGAGGTTCTGTTCGTCTATCAGCTTTAACGGAGAATATGTTGACATAATTGTCATTGAACTTGGTGGAAGGGTGCAGCATTGGCAAAAGGAAGAACCCATCGCATTTGGGATGGGTTCCAAATCACGGAACAGATTATGTTTCAACTTTCCACCTTCAAGTTGGAACTTCCAACAACTATGCAATAAAGGACATATCCTCTTTGTATCGTTAATATTGTTTTCACATTAAACTCAAGGGGAATGAACCCAACAAAGACGAAAGGACGACTTCCAAACTCGTCTGACAATGCATGCAAAGCTGTGTTTTTATTTGTTTTACTTGAAACATGCTTATTACTATGGATCGAATAGAGTGCAACGGAATGCAATGGAGTAGTGCAGTGATGATGTATTCGTGTGGTCCGACCTGGAGGTTAGCATTGCAAGGGGTCCTTTGATAAAAAGCAAAGGGATTTTTGCATTGGATTATAATATAGCAGAAAATAAGATCTGTGGAAAACCCACAATACATGATACTTACAGGTTTTGTTCAGCTGTTTATCTCCACATATTAACCACTTTTTGATTGTTGAAGTAAATAGCTAAAGTTATACTGTACCACAAAATACATCTTGGTCTGAGCTAAAGGCGGAGTTGTGTTCGGCATGATGATGTTTATTGATCTCATTTAGTCACTTGTTAGTAACCGCTGTTTTTAAGACACATATAAGCTTCATATCTATTTATGTTGTAGAATAAAACATTAAAACGTCCTTAATCTTGTGTAAATCGCAGACCTTATTTCAGTTATCTAAGCAAAAAAAAATGACAAGGGAACTGAAAGTGGTAAAATGCTATCATTCAAGGTTTTTGGACTCATTCCTCCAACACTCTAACATATCCTTAGAAAATGTATAAGCCAAGAAACATATTGTAAATGTTCAGAATAGATGAATGACACGTTGAATAAGAAATTGCTTGGAGTTACAGAAGCTAGGGAAGCTCTGTCAGGACTGAAGTCTTCTAACACCACAGTAATGTGAGGCTTGGAGGTGTAGATAACAGCAAAGACAGACTTGTTGGCCACATTACAACAGCAACTACTCCATGAACCTCCACCTTTCCACCCCTACATTTTTACAATGTTCTCCTTCTCAATCAAATAACCTGCCCTCTCCTCATGTCTCCCTCCTTCCCATGACATTATGAGAAAACAATAGGGAGAGAAAGGGGGGAAGAGGAGGTGGGGGGGGGGGCAGTAGACAGAAACGACAGAGTCTTCGGGGACACGCGCTCTCCAGACCGGCGGCACTATTTCTTTCAAACCCTGCCAAACTTTTGAAGAGGCACCCTTTTCGCTCAGCTTATAAATCACCTCCCTATTCGCTCCATCAAAAAGAGCTCACACACATACATACGGTACTGAGACGTACACACAGTATACACACACCGCTCCGGGCTGCAGAAATCTTGGCAGATCCCCCTCTGACAGACAGGCAGGAAGATCAGAGCGAGGTGAATGATGGAGTGGGAGGCAGAGGGGAGTGGGATGGAGGGGTGAGGGATAACAATCCAATGAGTGACAGCATACAGGTGTTTGGGTTTGCTAGACAACCCTTTCGGCTGCTACGATGGTATCAGACTACCCCGCTGCTATTGGCCGACAGTTTGTTAGAAGTCAGACAGCAAGCGGTGGAGGAATGAAAAACTGAAGAGGAGGAGGAGGAGGAGGAGGAGGAGGAGGAGGAGGTGGTGGTGGTGGTAAGAGGAGGCCAGCGGGGGAGTAAGAGGTGTTTGACAAAGAGTGAGAAGGCGAGTGCTCCTCTTCAGGAACATCCCTCCCTCTGTTGCTAACACTTGGCTGAACTTTCAGATGGGATCCTCCCTCATGACGTCTTCTCCGTAAGGTCAGACAGAGATAGAGAAGAGTGGAACAAGGAGGTGGCCAAGAGAGGTAACACTGAAATAAGAGAGGATAGAAGTGAGGCGAGTGAGGACGGTAATGTGGCAAACTGAAGGGGATCTTTGGTGTGATGGTGGGCAAAGGGGTTTGGGTCAGATGAAGAACTGGCAGGGTGTTTTACTGTTAAGGTGCGCTTAAATCTAATGGTACAACTGAAGTGTCCTGCCAAAAAGGTTTATTTGGAATGGATTAACAAACGTTGCAAATGTCTTAGAAATGCGTCTTGACTTGCATATCTAGTAACAAGTGCAAGCAATACTTAACTATCTGTGTTCAGCGCTGTCATTAGTCAGTCAGTGTGTGTATGGCTGGCTGTAAGTGGGATATATTTAGCTGTTTTTATATTAAGAGAAAAGAAAGAGTCAAGAAATGAAATGTGGATAAAACCATTCTGGTGGGTAGGTTTGAGCAGTCTTTGAGCTGGAGCATCAACATTAATGGTATAAGTCAAATTCCTCGTAAGGTCCCACATCTCCAGGAATTAGCTTCTCCGTTGTACCAAAATAAGTTTCCGGAATAAGATAGACTTTTAGCTGACTTGTTTGTCACTTAGTGATGGTACCATGCAAGTCATGATCCTGGTGTTAGTGTTTCCTGTTTTGTTTTGAAATGAATTGTGTCCTTGTGTCTCGTCTTGTTTTACTTCCTGTCTCTGAGATTTCCCGTCTGGTTGAATGTCAGATTCTTTTCACCTGTTTTATGCTCCTCCCCAGCTTTGGTGAGTCCTGTGTGTGTGTGTGTGTGTGTGTGTATATATGTTGTGTGTGTATATATGCTTCCCTTGTGTTCTCTGTTGGTTTATTGTCAATGTTTCCCCGAATTGTTTGGTTTGTCATTGTTCCTGCTATCTGTGTTCCCCACATTTTCCCAGTTTGTATCTCGTCCTATTTCATCTTATCTGCTCCCCCTAGTTTTTAGCAGCTACATTTAATAAACCTTGCTTGTTCTTATTTAAACCTGCGTGCCATTGCGTGAGCCTTGAGAGAAACTTTAAAACATCAAATTCTTTGATAGAAAGCCAGTAGGCTTTGGTAGCATGTCTGCAAGTGAGGCCATTCTGTAGAGTGATGCGGTGATGACATGTTTTTGGACGGCTGACCCAGAAGTTAGCATCACAAGTGCTGGTCTCCACATATAAACACCACTTTATGATTTATTGTAAAAGCATTGGCCAGAAGTAAAAGCCAACGCTAGAAACAAACAACATCATGGTCACATCACCGCTGAGCTCAAGGGAGCAAATGTTTGCTGTGAGGAAGTTTAGTAGTTTCATTTAGGCACTTACGGAGCCTACACACGGCGGCGTGCGTTGCCGCTTCAACGCTTCTGCCCATTCACTTTGAATGGGGTGACGTCACGATTCGCCGAACTGCATTGTGGGAGCAAAGCGTAGCTTCTCTCGCGGTGCTCGCTGCAAAAGTAGAGCAATGTTCTACTTTTGCCGCCTCGACGGAGGCGTCAGCCAATCGAATCATATGCCAGTGCAAGCTCTAGCCAATCAAACCGCATGCTTGTGTGTCTGGGGCGGGAGATTCATGTGATTGGTTGTTGGTCGAGTTCCAGCCCCCCCCCCGCCGGCAAGCGACAACGCACGCCGCCGTGTGTAGGGGCCGTTAGACACACAGAAGCTTCAGATAATCAAGAGTGGGGTCTTTTCTGGCGTTCATTTTTATGAACAAATCTTACAAATATTTGAAGCTCGTGTTAACGACAGACTTTATTTCAGGGATGTTACCAACGATTTTTGAGACAATGAAAAAAGTAACCCTTTTCCCTTTTGTTAGCAGTTTATTGTTGACAGAGTGTTTGGATTATGACAAAAGGAACAAAGTCTTTGTTGGATTTTTCCCGGTTGTGAAAGAATATGAAGTCGTCACCTTGCACTGTATGCTATTATGTAGATAAGGAGAAAACTGTTTAACTGCAAACAGATAGGTGGACAAAACCATCCCGCATAGCAAGAACACATGGAGAAATCAATTTGGATAAAACATTGACCCGGGTAAAGATTAGAGACATAAACAGGAGGGAAGCAGGATACACATAATCCCCTTTTCATTCCATTTCTCTTTGCCTCTGTATTTCCTTTCTCTCTACTGAATGCTAATTCTTTTTTCTGCAGCCCGCCAAACTCACAATGGATAATCTGTATGGTAATAGAACTGCTTGAGCCCAACTTAACACATAAATGTGTCAGAAAGTCAGTCGGAATACAACAAAAAGAGCGAGAGGAGAACATGAAAATGAATCCCCTGGTCTCAAAAAAACCCTGCCATGATATTCAGAGGTATTCATTTCTAATTCCACATTTTCCGTGTTCAGATGTTCAGGAAAGAGGACTAATAGCTGAAATTATATTTGGTAATAATTAATGCGGAGTGGACTCCCTTTGAGCACTGGAGGGACCCGGCTCTAATTCATCAGAAGGAATCAGATAACAGCTCTGTGATATCCGTCTTTTAAAACATCTGCCGCCAGTTTAACGTTTCATCAGAGAGCATGTTTAAAAAAATATGACCAGAGAATCAATCAGGCGAGTGCTAACGGATAGGTGTCAACAGTTTACATGGTGTGTCTAATATGTCTAATATATTCCTCCCATCACACATTTCCCAAGACAAACAGAGGTGTTTGTCCTGTTACTAAAATCGAGGATGCATATGCAGCAGGGGGTTAACAATCTGATTGCCATGATGTCATATGGACATTTTTGGAATAAAAAAAGAATTTGTCTGTGGAATTCATCTTTTCATCTTCTACATTTCTTATTATCACATGATGTAATTTGATAGACACCTGATGGCAAAAAAAAGGCCTGGCAGTTATCAATGGTAACACTAAAGCCCCTTCCCCGCTGGAACCTAAGCCAAGCAGCTGCTGGTGGTAGCTTCATATTTGCTGCACATACAGTATTATATTAAAATGGTATCAAGCTTAGAATAAATGTGTGTTTTCCTAATGGCAAAAATACTCCATTAAATCTGTTTTTGTGTGGTTAAACAGTTGCATGTAGTGTAGCCTTTTTTCCTACATGGAATTGTGTTAAATAAACGTTGACAAACCAATTAATTGAATCTAATAAATATAGGCTGATTTATTCACGAAGGCGTTTTAGAATGACAGGTTTGAATAAGTATCCATTCCTTGTACAAATAACCTTATAGCTGCACATGGCAGTGATGGAAACATGGCAATCTGGGGGACGTGTCCATTTATTATTATCTTTAGAATCTTTAGAATCTTTAAAAAAACCTACTTTGTTTGATGGAAACATTGGTGCAAGAGTGATACTAATAATAATGGGATTCTTCCCTAACACAAGTTAGCATTACAAATGTAACTCAAGCACAACCAATGATTGCTTTAGCCTGCCGCACATGGTTAAAACATGTCTTACCTTAAAACAGCTGTTTATCATCATGTCCTGAGAAAGTATCTCTCTCAGTAACATCAAGAGCTCACATCACTACAAAGAAAGTTGATATTTTTCCTTGTAGTATTAAACCATTTCCAACCTTCACTTTTGTTCATGGCATGTAAGAAATCTAAACATAAGCTGTTAGTAAATGCTCGTTCTTAACCTGCAGTGCACGTGCATCTCACGTGGCTTGAAAAGCTGTAAAGGGTGTTATTGCGTATAGCAGCTTGACAGAATGCTGGAGCTGGACAGTGCCAGAGTAATGAGAGCCAGGTGAGTGTTCCTCGTGTGGCTGCAGCAGGGAAACATGACAATATGTATAGTTATGTTTACAGCAAAGTCCGTGGGGGCAGTAATAAAGTCAGGACGATTATATAGCTAGAGGGGGGAACACATTCCATGCTGCAACAACAGCTTATAGGAACATGATATCTACAGTACGGCCATCAAAGAGGGGAAGGTTTAAATAACAGGAAATGTGTTGAGGCGGGTAGATTATCAACATTATCACTAATCCAACGGATGACTTGGATCCAGTTGTGTGAAGAATACTACACAGAACTGCTCAAAAGAGAAATGGAACTATATTATATCCTGAATTGGCAGAAATTAATGATGCACTTTGATCATTATGGGCAATAGGAATTCAAGGAAAAGAATGAGGGTGAATTTAATATAGCTTTTAATTGTGGTCTACATTTAGAAGTGCTGTGTGTGGAAACATCCGCTCCATGCTTTGAGGTTTGTACAGCCACTAATATAAAGAGAGACAGAGAAATAAAGAAAAAGGTAGGGAGGTAACAAAGGAAGGGGGGCACCACCTCCTCCCCCCCACCACCTACAAGGCACACTTTGTTAATTAGCTCGTGCCACATCAGCGTTTTCAAATAAAAACCTTTTGGATACGCCTCATCACACGGAGATATAGTCAGTTAGTAAAGGAGGACACAGGGAACAAATGGAAGGGCGGAAACTTAGACCGATAACTCTGATACCGTGTGTGTGTGTGTGTGTGTTCTCAAACTATTAACTTAGGAGTTCACTTTAGATGATGCTTTTAAAAACATACCTACAAGGAGTTATAGTCTGCTTATAGCACGGTTGTATAAGCATGTATACAGCTTGATACAATAAGCATGACACATTATAAAGCCATTTATAATGACTAATAAGGTCAAGACTCATTATTTATAATACTGCTGGTCACTAACATAATTTTTCTTGCAACGATCATATTTTTTATTATAATTTACATATAAATGTTCATTATAACATATTGAAATAAGAGTCAATTGAGTTTGCGGGAAAATATGACATTAATGAATGATTATGATATTTAACATAGTCATAGTCAATTCATTTATATTATCAACTCTAATGTGTAATTATTATTGTTATAAAGCATTCTGTATATTCAAGTGCTTTTAAGCAATGCTGGAAGAAGAACTCAGATATTTGACTTTATAAGTATCAAATATGTTATTTTATAAATAGAAATACTACAATGTTGTAGATATACTTTGTGACAAGTAAAAGTCCTGGGCTAAATAACGTACATAAGTTAAGTACAAAAGTATGGCATACAAATATTAATTAATAATTTTTGGGTATGTATGTATTTACTGGATTATGACTATTGGTGATGAATGTATTAATCACAGCTGGTAAAGGTGGAACTACTTTATATTACTTATATACCGTTGCTAGATAATTGAACCTATAATGATATATACATACTTGATTTACTAGTTTCTATTTTGTATTAGCCTATAATCTGAATATGTAAAGTAAAAATGTTGTCAGATAAATGTAAGGCAAGGCAAGGCAAGGCAAGTTTATTTATAGAGCACTTTTCAACACAAGGCAATTCAAAGTGCTTTACAACAAATGAAAGACATTAAGAAAATGGCATTTAAAATCAGTCATTAAAAAGAAAAGCTAATAAAATAAACATTAAAAGAAGAAATACATGGAATGTATGTAGTGGAATAAAAATTACAATATTGGCCAAAAGGTGGCGGACTAGAAGTATAAGATTTTAAAACTCAGGGAAAATACACCAACACCGTTCTTGAGTAAATGAACTGTACTACATTAAAGCATTGCTGATACATCTCTATATATAACGCTGCTTAACCCGAAGGAAGTTACTGTTCAGATATAAAGATTCATGTATGATAGGCATCCTATTTGGTGTGTGTGTGTGTGTGTGTGTGTGTGTGTGTGTGTGTGTGTGTGTGTGTGTGTGTGTGTGTACAGGGCTGTCCCTGGCCAACTTGAGGCCCCACGCAAAGTTAGATGATGAGGCCCTCTGTTTCGCGAGTGGGGGGGGGGGGGGGGGGGGGGCGGGTGCTACTGGAGCCTCGCAGCGGCGAAACCGCACTAAGGCATATACGCATAGGTGCGCCACATGTTGTGGCTCAGTTGAGGATCCCTCCGCAAGATGAGGCCCCCTGCGTGATCTTCCTGCAGGGAGGGACGGCCCTGGGTGTGTGTGTATGTGTAGCCTAGCATTACTATACTTGTGGGGACCTAAATCTGTTTACACAGTCACGTGTGGGGACTCGCCTCCCTTATGGGGAATGAGCGGAATCATTCATTTTAGGGTGAAGACTTGGTTAGGATTAGGGTTAGGGTTAGGCATGTGTTGGTTAAGGTTAGGATAAGTCTCCAGGAAATGCATGTAAGTCAATGTAATGTCCCCTGCAGTGATGTGTGTGTGTGTGTGTGTGTGTGTGTGTGTGTGTGTGTGTGTGTGTGTGTGTGTGTGTGTGTGTGTGTGTGTGTGTGTGTGTGTGTGTGTGTGTGTGTGTGTGTGTGTGTGTGTGTGGCCCCTCTGATGGTGTATACATGCTGTGGATGTGTCCCACTTCTTAAGCGGCCCGCTAATCACACAAATTATTGCTTCCAATTAGCGCTGTGCTAGTAATTAATTCCCCCACCATCACATCGTTTAGCGCGCTTTCACACCATGGCACCTGTTTTCCCCCAATCCTGCCACCCACACACCCCCCCCCCCCCCCCGTGTTTACTGCATACACACTATTTGCACTGATGAACAGTTTAAAGTTGTGTGTTCTGAAGGCACTGAGGCTCATGGACAATGGGACTACAAAGTGGGGGGGAAGCTTCCCACAGAGAGCCCTTACACCAACACTGACTGCGCCCCCCCTCCCCCTCCACCTCTCTAATATGGATTAATAAAGTGATAACGCTCTTTGTTAATTAATATGAGCGTGCAGTACTAATTACTTTGCTGTACGACAAGCAAGCTGTTGAACCCCGTAAAAAGGGAACGGTGTCAGATCGGGGCTGGCGATGCTACAGCGCCGGGGCGGTGTTCTGACTGGTAATGGGGTACAGAGGGCAGAGAGTGGGGGGGGGGGGCAGCACTGCGAATAATCACAATGCAATCAAGTAGCTGTGATATTCATAAGAGCTGTTGAATATGCAGTGGAAGATCTGTGCCAGTCAGCAGTCAGTGGCAGGCACACACACACACACACACACACACACACACACACACACACACACACACACACACACACACACACACACACACACACACACTACAGAGCTGTAGAGCAGAGTCCTGGATGCTTGAGTCTCAGCAGCCTCGTTGGTGCCACAAATAGGCCAAAGCTCACTCTGAAACTGCAGCTTAACATATACTTCCAAAACATCTGCAAAGTGATTTCTGTGTGGGCTAATGGAGGTTTGGTTTATAATTGATTGTTCTCATGAAATGAATTCTCCCTCTTAGACAAGGGTGAAATATCTTGGAGATCATATTGATCAAGGGAGATAGGTATACTGTATGATGACCACGTTTGCCCAGACACTGAGCAGTTACACTGAATACAAGAAATACACGACTCTAAAACCCTTTCTTTATGTTGTAATGCCTGCAGGACGGACAGAGCGCCGTGTCTAAGACAGAGAACATTGACCTCATTTCATCTGCATCTTGTTCTCATCCTTTTTGCCGTTTACGATTTCTTTCTTTTCTTAGACAACAAGAAAGTGTAAACATCCAAAAACCACATTTAATGTTTGTTTTTTTGCAATTTGGGTTTATTTGCATCTGTAGCTTTTGACAAAATTCACCAAATTTAGAATTAGATCCAGTCATTTCACATTTAATGAAATGTTCTTACTGCAACCAATCAATTGGGGAACTTTCTTTGATATATTTATTGGTATTTTTTACCCTTATCTAAATATATAATATAAATAAAAAATAAACTTGCCTATCTTTCCCTAATTAATTATGAAAATAAAGATCAACCGGTTTCTGATTCATTTGGTTTGGGAATGTTACATGCAGATGAAAACCCTGATTTCAGGCCTGAAAAAAAGAAAAAGTTGAATTTGTAAAAAAAGGAAGCTTATTTATATGTAATAGAGCAGTGGTTCTCAACGTGTGGGTTCCGTTCCGTGGGTCGCAGATGTGTGAGTGAAGAAAAAGAAATTGAAAAAAAAAAAAATTGGAATTTTTTTTTATTTTGAAGGCCCGATTTTCTAACGCTGTGCATGCAGTCGACGTTGGACTGGAAGTACCGGAGACCATAAACGGTTTTGAATACTTCTGTCACATAGTGATCATCTTCTCAATAAAATATCTTTGCTGATATTTTTCCGAGTCTTCTGGCCAATCAGAATCAAGATTGTTGCCGGAAGTCCCCACGGAGAATAACTTTGCGGTAGAACTCTTCTTTATACATCCATGGTTACAACTTCAGATAGAAATGAACACATAATGAAATATGACCCCCGGTCTGATGACTGACAGGTCACAGAACAATGGGAGCTATCTACCCTTACCCACAATTTAAAGTAAGTCACACAGACTGTCTCCTCTTTACTCTTCTCGCAGCAAGATGTCAGAACAAAGTGAAAAACAAACAATGGCATAAAATATTATTAATATGTCGGATAGTAATAGATTTATTTATTTTCTTCACAGTGTACCAGAATGCATAGTTTATGTTAGTATTTCTAAAAATCTCCTGGGGGAGAATCCCCCCAGACCCCCTGCTGGGGTTGGGTTTTCAGCATGTGCCTTTTTATATAGTTCAGCTTTGATTCCATCATCTCATTAAACCTTTTTTTAAAAGCATACTTTAGTTCTGTGAAAGGATCTAAGGGATATATGCACTGTACTTCACTTTTATTAATATTGTATGCTGAAAGCGTATATATTACAGCACGATTTTTTGTTGAATAGATTTGAGTGCTTCAAAATGTTGGGTCGCGATGTATTGACAATTGAAAAAGTAGGTCCCGAGGCCTGACCAGTTGAGAACCACTGTAATAGAGTATAAATAATAATAATAAATAAAATAATCCAAGAAGCACGCGTTTCGTCCACAGCTGTAACATTCTTTCAAAGTCATCGTCCTCTATTTTCAATTGTATTTAAAATCAGTATTCTCCACTGTGTTTTCATAAGAAAGAGCGTCTTCTTAATTGAAGAGGAAGAGATTGGTGCAGAGGAGAAGTTCGATGCTGTTCTCCGGGACTCTCTATGTAGCCTTTCGTGGTAAATGTCAGTGAATGTGAGCAGGAACATGTAACTTTGTCTTGTTCTACATGAACAGAGAGGCTCCATTCCTCAGGAAAGATTGTTGCTTTCATAACTCCCAAGATCTGTTTCCTTGCACACTCCTCCCCCTACTGGTGTGAATCCATAATCCTAAAGCTAACCATATGTTGTGTACTCATTAACATATTTATCTGTTATCTATAATTCATGGGAACATGTTTTGAAATTGATAGTCAAAATGAGAAGCTGTGTTTTTATTCTGCCGGGGTTAGGAAGCAGATATTTAGCTGCATGAACAGTAATATTACTTTTTTTAATGATTTGAATGCCTCTGCCCTCTCAACATTCTGCTGCTATGTTTTATTACGTTTAACCAACATGCAGTCGAGAAGAATCATCTGGAATCCGTGCGCCTTTTTAGGTCATCAAAATGAGAGATTGTAAGATTAAACGTAGCATTCTTTTATTGAGACTTCTGACAATCTTACACAGGAAATATTCTTTAAAATCAGATATAAAAAACGATTTGTCTCCTGCGTCAGATTACTGTGTGTTTTATTCCTATGCTTAAATCTTTAAAGTGACGACTTTGTATAACATTGAGGAGAAATCTGAGTGTCCTTGCTCCGTTCTTCCCAAAATGAAACCTCTTTTGAAGTCTGCGGCACAAAAGAAATCCCAGTAGATGAAAAAATACAGTATTTTTGGGAGAAAAGCTTATAATAAGGATACATCAAATGTAGAGAGGCAAGAGTGTGTGTTCAATTCAAACATTTAAGATTTAAGGTGTTTATAACATCAGAGTTACACAAACATCTAAATGCAGCAGGTCAAAGAAGCCGTAAGAAGCAAGTTGCCTTTCTGCTAGTGGGAGAATAGGTGTGGGAGGGGGGGGGGTTGGGGAGAGGAGTGCAAATGTAGAAGCAGAGCCAGTTTGACGAGAATTAACGGCAGTAGAAGACGGTGATTTTGTGACAATGGCTATTAAGAATTAATCAGGCCGGCACTCAATAATTTATCGTGCTTCCCAAAGTCCCCTATTAATTTTTGATCCGTTCCGTCCCCGTCCATTATTTGCATGAAATCAAAGGACATTTCTAAATAATGTGGAGCAGGCCTGTTTTCAACTGTTGCACCCCGAAAACTGGATTCACATCAGGACTGTTTAACCTCCTGAAATCTCACGTTTAAGGAGTCACTTATTGAAATATTAAGTCTTAAGTTCATACATTTCCTAACATAAGTGAACCATATTTAAGTAGGGTGCAATTATTTCACTCGTTTGCGGAAGGCTTTTCTTGATACACACAGACATATCTTTGACACTAGTGAGGCCCACTTCTTTGTCACACGTTATGGAAGGACATTTTGTACAGGCAAATGTAAACTAGATTGGAAACAATAGGAAATACATAAGCCCATATTAAAGTATGTGTATGTATGAACACACCAGCATTTTGTGAGCACTACACAAATAAATTGACAAACACATCTCAAGTTGCTGCATGCTTTTAATAAGCCTCGAAGCTCCGGCTGGAAAAAAGCTGTTGCAATTATTCCATAAGCACCACTGCATTCCTCTGATTTATGGAGTAAATGCGTTTTTAATAAAAGTGCGATGAGGAGATGTTGACTGGTAGTCAGAGATAAATCATATTTGTTTTTAACCACAAAACACTCCAACATTAGAAGAAGGCTGGGCCACAACAACTGTTTTCATCAGAGGCCAAACGGTTCCCCTTGATTCAGGGCAACAGCAGAGGGGTCATTAGGGTATTTATATGTAGCCTAAAGCGATGGTGTCAGCCTCCCTATGCTAATGGGCCCGTGGCCTGGAAGAATTAGCATGTAGCTCTCTGGGGCTCAGAGATCACCTTGCTCGCGCTCTCTGCTATTATAACAGATAAAGAGAGGTGCTCATCGCCCCGTGTTTAAAACCTGTGATTGAACCAAGAGATTGAATTTGTCACAAAATGACAACCTGTGGTATTGTTACTCACTTTGTCTAACAAATGTAATGCATTCATCAAATATAAATCCTCCTGAGTTGCATTTTATTTCATTTCACTTTATGTTATGTGTGTTTACATTAGGCTTTTGTTTTTAATTGGAAGTTGTAATTGTGTTATATTTCTCACACTGACAGTCATGTTAGGTGAGTTGAATGATTATTTTTTACATGCAAAGGTCATGGATACGGGATAGTTAGCCAATCAGTGTCATTTTATATTCAACTGTATAGATGTAGCAAAATTGTGAAGCATTATAAACGTGTTCCTGAAAGCTTTGTGTTTTGAAATGGTGCCAGCAGCATGAAACATCCGTGTTGCTGTGCTTCTGTCTCAGATACTGCCTGTCCTTGCTCCGTGTGTGTGTGTGTGTGTGTGTGTGTGTGTGTGTGTGTGTGTGTGTGTGGTGTGTGTGTGTGTGTGTGTGTGTGTGTGTGTGTGTGTGTGTGTGTGTGTGTGTCAGAGAGAGAGAGGAGTTTGGGGATAGAAGGTGTAAATGTATGCACTCCCAGTTAGCGTGCTCTAACCAAATCATGGACAGCTAAATGTAAGATGGCAGCAGTGATATAGCTCTCCATAGTAATCAATCCATTTCAGGTGAAGGTGGTGTGTATGTTTGTGTTCATGCATGAATCTGAGGCAGCTCCTGTGAATGTACATTCATATACCTTTCTATGTAGATGCGTTTAAAGGGTCTCTATTATGCTAATGTTCAGGTTCATATGTAGTGCCTCTACTGTGACATGTCTCCATGCATTCATGTTCAGAAAGCTCTTTATTTGTCTCATATGGCCTGTGCAGCAGCACCTCCTTTCCCCCTCTGTCTGAAACCAGAGCCCGGTCTGCTCTGATTGGTTAGCTGGCAAGCCCTGTTGTGATTGGTCAACCACTTAGAGATGTCCCTACCCTTAGCCTATCACATACAATGTTTTGAAACGCTAGCCACTAGGACCGTGAGTGTAACATAGCGTTTGTCACCATTTTTAATTTAGAAGACTGGCTAAGTCATACAGACAAAATCGCATTATCTCTCAATGGCCAGCAGGGGGGAACTCTTCTGTCAGAATGCATAGAAGTCTAGGAGATATTTCCAGACTTTTGATTGAACTTATTAACTCAGTAAACTTTTCCCAATGACAGTAGGGTCTTATTCCCTACTTTAAGGTATCCTTGATTAAATTATGATCCTATTAAGAATAAAATACACAATAATGCAGGATGAGCTTCATGCCGTGGCACCTTTTAGATTGACAGGCCTCTAGAGTAGAATATATGTGTTTGGTTGTACGTAGCTTAACTCTCTTGTGTCCATTGTGGTTCAAAGAAAATGAACAAATCAATCACGGTGACTACATCTACGTGTTGTATGAAGTCCATGATTCAGTTCCTGCTCCTATATGTTATGACTGATCATTGTGGCCCAACATCGATCAGCCCAGATGTCACTTTGTTGATATTGCTAATATTGCTGTCTATGTATGTACTGTATGTGTGCATGGTGGTTTGCTCTGTCTTCCTGACCTGACCTGTATGCACACCTGCTTTCTGCTGAAGAGCACTTTGAGATGCTGTGGCGATTGTAGAGGAAACTGGACATCCGTTTACACACACACACACACCACACACACACACACACACACACACACACACACACCACACACACACACACACACACACACACACACACACACACACACACACACACACACACACACACACACACACACACACCAGAAGCTGCACATCAGTCTGGGGACTCAGCACTGTCTAATTGCTCTCAGAGGAGAAGGAGATGCTCGGAAGAAAAGTGGTGCAGATCCAGCTTCTCTTTTTTTTTCATCTCATGTATTCTGCGCCCTTTGTTTTTTCTTTCTTCTCCCATGTTTCGGTTCCTCCTCATTCTGCCCATCAGTTTCTGAGCAGCGACTCCATCATTCATTCTGATTGCAGAGGTAAAGAGTTGGAGATGGAGGGAGTTGCAGGAAGAGAGCGAGAGAGAGAGAGAAGAGGGCCTTTATTAAACCTGCTGCTAATTGAGATAGCACGAAAATAATGGGGAGTGACACTTTAATGAAGACATGCTACGTGTTACCACTTCTTCCTTCCTTCCCCTCCGCCACCGAGAGGAGGAGGTACAATGAAGAGAATAAAGAAGTGGGGAGGGATGAGGAGAGCATGAAGAAAGATTGAAGGAGGGTAAGAGCTTCAACTGTTTTATTGCAAAAAGAGAAGTAGAAAAAAAGACAGAATTGATACCGGCTCGCATCTCAAGCTGTAATGTGTTTTCAGTGGCACGTCAAAAGTTACAGGGAGTTATGGGCAGGGATATTGTTCTATCGCGTTAAAACGCAATTATGTTTCATCAGGGTGATTGCATTGCACACTTGCAATACACTGTTCTTTGTACTTTTCCTCCGTGCGACAATTCTGTGTATTTGCTCCCCCCCCACCTAGAAAGAAAACACAAGAGCAAAGCGTAGAGCAAAGTGAAGCCAAAGCTGAGAGCACGATTAGAGAACATATTCTCGGGTGATGTTCCTTCTATTCAGTTACCGCTCAGAAAATCTGACACCAGATAACAATCATTGGATTAGGTCAGGAGGGTGATTTGAAGAAAACAACGCTTCTTAATGCAACAATAAAAGCAGCTTTTTGGGTCGCCTCTAAAATGTATAACAAATCACGGACATTCTGGATTTGTTACTGTATGTTGCATTATAGTGATGTTTCTGATGAGATCACATATTGCATTCACACTGATAGGTTTTAAATGCAGTTAGGTGGGAAGTGCAGCAACTTAAAGTTACAACTAGAGGTTTTGAAGTGGTTAGGAAACAGTCTCCATGTATTACTGATGCAATTGTATGATCTACAACCAGCAGTACATGTGGCTACATATTTCAACTTATTCTTAATGCCTGTCAATCAGATGAAATGATTAACAGCTAGTGGATCGGATTTTCACCGACAAACCCTTGGTGGCGAGTTGTACGTTGACCAGATAATAGGAAGTTGGTTGAGATTTGTCTTGCTAAGTTCTTACAGTTATTTATCTTATATTGACACACGTAGATACATAACCTTATCACTATAGATCTTGCAACAGGTGTAATATAAAAATAGAATAAGTGGTAGCCATTTTTTCGACTCAATGCAATGGAGCTCATCGAAGCAATACCACTTTTGTCCAATGTGGTTGCAAAAACCATCACAAATTCAAAACGTCCTTGCTGCTTTAAGAAATGCCATTCAAATGTATCTTTTAAATAATACACAAAGATTGAACGGAAATCTTTTGAAATGTCAACTTATATTTACAATATATTTTGGACGCAGTAAACCTTGTCATGCATGTTGAGTTGGATCATGTGCACCATGTTACTCTGAAGTTCAAATACCGCGGAAGTGGCAGTGTCTGGCTGAGATTGAAAAGTATGGCTATGGGATGACAGCGTACCCTCACCTCAATCCACCAGCCAACACACAACACACAACACACACACACACACACACACACACACACACACACACACACACACACACACACACACACACACACACACACACACACAGGCTGTGCTTCCCTCCTTTACTGCAGATGAATACCAAATCATAAAACAGGTATAAATATTTATGAAATGCATTTTGCATTTTGCTTTGGCCTTTTTGCTAAAGCAGAGGTGAGCATGATGTGGCCCTGCTGTTTTGTACCCTCTTTGCACAATCCGGGCAATATAGAGTCACACGCAAACCACAGCTGTTAACCACAGACAGACACACACACACACACACACTCTCACACACACCAGAAGTAAAGGAACACATAACCAAGGGCTTAACTGAAACACTGTATCTGTATGGGTATAAAGGTGCACCTGTTAAATCCACCTATAAAGGAGCTTCCTGGAGACCTGCCAATATAAACAGTTTAACACATAACACACACTACTACACAAAAGTACACATTTCTACCTACAAAGCAATCCAGAGTGTATACCAATTTAAGGATTACTAGCTATTTTTGAAGATGTTCCTCCATATATATCATTCAACTGGCAAAACATAATTGTAACTATGAAACAGTGACAGGGAATTAATGGTATTTCTTTTGGATGTCTTGAAAATGTTGACAACCGAGATGCCAAACTGAAGATTCAGAATTGTTATCCTCAAACTAATGGGTGTGCTATATATTGGGCTAATAACAATCAGGTTGAGATTTACTGAATGCCCATTCCTAGGAGACAAGATTGTAAAGAAATAGATGGGATATTCTGACAGAAAGGCGAGAAGGGGAATACGTTTTTAATCACTAAGGCTTTAGATGCAATTCTTTAATTATTTGATCCCGGAACTGTATCTGAATGTGTTTGCTTGAACTGCATTCAGCAGCAGGATTGGTACCGTAACAGCACCGTTGTGAGGAAGGGAGAGCTGAGTCAGAAGGAAAAGCTCTCAATCAAAAAAACGCAGTAGGAGCAGTGCAACACCTGTGGTCATGAAGGATGGGTCATGACCTAAAGAACAAGGTCCCTAATACATGCTGCGGGAATGGGTTTTCTCCGAAGGCAGGCTGGGATCTCCTGTAGGGATAAGGTGAGAAGTTCAGTATTTTGGGAGAGACTCATAGTAGAGCCGTTGCTCCTTCACGTTGAAAAGAGCCGGTTGAGGTAGTTCGAGCACCTGGTAAGGATGCCACCTGGCCACCTTCTTAAAGAGGTGTTCCAGGCTGATCGAGCGAAGGGCAGACCCAGGACCAGGTGGAGGGATTTAATCTCCACGTTGGCCTGGGAGCGCCTTGGAATCCCCCAGTCAAAACTGGTTAATGTGGCCAGGGAAAAGTAAGTTTGGGCCCCTCTGCTGGAACTACTTCCTTTTACTACTTAGCTGCTAATGCTAGGGTGACAAGTGTATGTACAAATCCTCACCATACTTGAACACTTTAAAATAAAATAAACTGAATAAAGCCAAATCATGCAGTCATAGATACAACCACTCCCTATATGATTGTCTGTGTTTTACCTCAATGTGTCAGATCCCTACACAGGCTTCTACAAAAGCCTGCTCAATGTGACTCCCAGTCAGCGGGACTGGTTTCCCCCTCTGTTGTGACAATAATATTTATGCTTATGAAAAGCATTTCCACATGTTGAACATCCAGCAGTTTCAGATTGATGAAGACTATCAGGGTTTTTACAATGCCACAAATGTCAGTAAAATCCACGTACACACAAACACAAACCATCCCACATAGTCCAGCAGATATGTGAAATAATTGTGCTTTTGATGATAAAAACATGTCATTTGGCACACTGTTGGAGCATGCCCTAAGGAAGATTTTTGGCTATAAGGCCATCGCAAATTGTCCAATGGCGGCCATTTTGAAAATGGTTGTTATTTTACCAGTAGCTTAGGATCTAGACCACCTAGGATCTTGATTCTGGTGGCTAATCCTACATTTTCAAGGCTGGGGAATGCATTGGTACTATTTACAACATGCTAGAATGTAGCTAACTATATGTAGCTGGTATTCAGGGATCAAAATACACAGTAAACCATTAACATATTTATTATGGTGAAGTAATACAAGTTACATAATATATATGTAATATTACAGGTTTTCAACTAAATGCAGAGTTAGTTCTGAAAACACAGTCCACCACAGTGGTAAAGGGCAGTGTACTGAATTGCTACCTTGACACATTTGCATTGTCCACTGCACCCCTTTTTGCATCCACAGCGGAGGAGTTCACGACAGGCCTGGGTCGCTTCTGGTAATGTGGTCCAGTAAACTTCCCATTCACCTGTGGCCTTCCTCTTCCACCCCCAGTCACCTGGGGATGGGAGTTCAGGGTCTGCAAACATCATCTGTCCCCAGCAGTTACCAGCTTGGGAGGCCGCTCTCTTTGTGTGCTGAATCAATGCTGCTTGTGTTGGGGGGAGTCCTTCAATTGTTCTACCTTTCTGGGTGAAGAGCTACTTGCGTGCCTGATTGACTGACTCCTGGCTGCTAGTGCGGTCATACAGCAATACCACAAATTGCTACAGAGGCTCCATCCAGTTGTGTACAGAGTCTGGGGTGGCAGGCAGGGCACAGAAGGCTCTAGTGACATCATCAAACGTCATCCATGTATCCCACGCTGTCTTCTTGCCCCTGCCACTAAAAGATGACACTGTCACATCCAGTAAATGCATGGAACATTGGTAAGGCTATGCATCGATCTGGACCTAGTGACCTCGCCATCTCATGAGCTGCTAAATGCCGAAAACTCTTCCCAGCTCCAAATGCAACCCACAGCAGTGATGTTGAGGGATTGGGCTGCTGTGATTGCCAGTACTACCACATCCGTGTCAACTGTGCGTATTGACACCTTGCTATACCCTTCCTTCACAGCATCTCCTAGGTGCAGTAGGATGCGGGTATCAGCCTCCTCATGTGTGCATGTTGCAAGTACTGGGGGTTATGGTATGGGCAGGCGTATGTTATGGACGACGAACACAGGCCACTCGATTCACAACATAACCCTAACCCTACCCCTAACCCTAATCCCAAAAACAAAAGTGTTGCGTTTATATTTTTGTTCAGTGTAGATCATCAACTCTATTTCCAGCTGCAGGAAGATAGACCAGAAGTGGAACTGGGAACATGACACTGCTCTTGTCCACCCGCTACCCCTCCAGGAGGTCGCCAAGTACCTTGAGTGCTGCAATGTGTAGTAAGAACAACACCAAAGTACTCTGTTTTCCCAAGGATGTGGACTCTGACTTGGCTGAGAAGATCCTGCATATTGGGGCTGAACATCCAACTGTGAAGAATGTGGTACTACACATTGGAACAAATGATGTTGTGAAACAAGAGTCAGGAGTGCTGAAAGAAGACTTTAAATGTTTGTTGGAAACTGTCAGCTCTCTAAATGCGGAGGTGTTCATCAGTGGCCCTCTACCGCCAGTCAGAAGAGGAGTGGAGAGATTCAGCAGATTGTTTGCACTGAACACCTGGCTTTCCAATGCCTGTACTGACCATTCTGTCCATTTTATTGACAATTTTAACTTTTTCTGGGATCGCAGACATCTTTTCAAGGCAAATGGAGTTTGCCTGAACAAGTCAGGAGTGAAATTGTTTATCTCTAACATTTTCAACTGCCTGCGTTATCAATCTGTTCCCTCTGCCAAGGACAAGCGGCAAGAGGAATCAAAACAGGAGAAAGACACAACACATCGCGCAGAAAACCCTGAAGAAGTATCACTGCACCCGCCTGAGGAATGTTCTGATTATGGGAGACACATGGAGGAGTCTCCACTGCCCGTCACCCCTCCCCCCCTGACAACGCCTTTGAGGATACTCCGTTCACCCTTTCACCCGCGCCCAACCTCCTGGAGATCGTTGAACACATGAAGGCGATACAGAGGGTTGGCACCGATTCCTTCCTGGAGTTCAATAACCAAACTAAGGCGATACGCAGGGCTGGCAGCATGTCCTTTACCCCCGCTCGTCAACGACGCCCACCAAAATCACCACGGAGACGCCCACCATCTCCCCCGTCTTCATCACCGAGCCTACGTCAACCACCTCCCCCCCTGGCAGCATGGCTTCTACCCCCGCACCATCTCCCCCGTCTCCATCACCGTGCCTACGTCAATTTAATTCAAAAATTCAAAAATGTATAGATGCCATTGCTCCAACTAAGGTAAAGGAAGTGTCTGGCAAGAAAATATCTCCATGGAGAAAGGCCATGACCGTGAAAACAGAAAAAAGAGAATGTCGAAAAGCTGAACGCAGGTGGCGAAAAACAAATCTCCAGGTTCACTTTGAAATGTATAAAGAGAGACTTGGCCTTTATAATTTGGAATTGAAAAACGCATGACAATCGTTCTTCTCTGACATCATTACCAAAAACAAAAACAACGCACGTGCCTTGTTTGCTACCGTCGACATACTAACTAACCCCCCCAGTGTCAGTAGCCTCTGAATTTCTATCCACCAGGGCGTGCAATGATTTTGCCTCCTTTTTCACTGACACAATTCAGAAAATCAGACAAGCAGTCAGTGCCTCTGCATCAGGAACAGCAAATGTGTCTCTGTGTGCACTTAACATCAATTCAAACACCATGACACAATTCCATCAGATTAATGATAAAAAAAAAACTAGAGGACATTATACAACTTCTGAAATCCTCCTCCTGCTGCCTTGATATTATTCCAACGGGATTTTTCAAAGATGTTTTGCCTTGCATGGCCTCAGATCTACTTCATATAGTAAACAAATCTCTTCACTCAGGTATTTTTCCACAGGCCCTGAAAACTGCAGTCATTAAACCGCTCTTAAAAAAGAATAATCTAGATGCTTCAGTAATGAACAATTATAGGCCCATATCAAACCTCCCATTTCTAGGTAAAATCATTGAAAAAGTTGTTTTTCAACAGTTGAGTAATTTCTTGCATTTAAATAACTGTTTCGATGTGTTCCAGTCAGGCTTTCGTCCAAACCACAGCACTGAGACTGCTCTTGTAAAGGTCTTTAATGACATCCACTTAAACACAGACAGTGGCAGAACTTCAGTGTTAGTATTATTAGATCTCAGTGCTGCGTTTGACACTGTTGACCACAGCATATTACTAGACCGACTGGAAAACTGGGTGGGACTTTCGGAAACAGTTCTAAATTGGTTTGAATCCTACTTAAAGGACAGAATAAACTTTGTTTCTATAGGTAAATACACATCTGATTTGACAAATATGACATGTGGGGTTCCTCAAGGCTCCATCTTGGGGCCTCTTCTCTTTAACATCTACATGCTACCACTGGCTCAGATAATGAAAAACAACAAAATAAGTTGCCATAGCTATGCAGATGACACACAAATGTACGTAACAATTTCACCAGGAGACTATGCTCCAATTCAAACACTGAGTAAGTGCATTGAACAAATCAATGACTGGATGTGTCAGAACTTTCTCCAATTAAACAAAGATAAAACTGAGGTAATGGTTTTTGGAGCCAAGGCAGAATGTATAAAAGTTAGCGCTGAGCTTCAGTCTGCAATGTTCAAAACAATAGATAAAGCCAGAAATCTAGGTGTAGTAATGGACTCTGACCTGAGTTTCAACAGTCACATTAAAACAGTTACTAAATCAGCCTACTATCACCTAAAGAACATATCTAGGATTAAAAGACTAATGTCACAGCAGGATTTGGAAAAACTTGTCCATGCTTTTATCTTCATTAGACTCGACTACTGCAATGGTGTCTTCACAGGTCTCACTAAAAAATGTATTAGGAAGCTGCAGCTGATTCAGAACGCCGCTGCTCGAGTCCTCACTAACACTAAGAAAGTGGATCACATCACTCCTATTCTGAAGTCTTTTCACTGGCTTCCTGTGTGTCAAAGAATAGATTTCAAAATACTGCTGCTGGTTTATAAAGCTTTGAATGGTTTAGGCCCAAAATACATTTCTGATCTACTGCTAAATTATGAACCATCCAGATCTCTCAGGTCTTCAGGGACTGGTCAGCTTTCTGTCCCCAGAGTCAGAACTAAACATGGTAAAGCAGTGTTCAGTTATTATGCTCCAAACATCTGGAACAAACTCCCAGAAACCTGCAGGTCCGCTGCAACTCTGACTACTTTTAAATCCAGGCTAAAGACTTTTCTTTTTGTCGCTGCTTTTAATTGAACTATTCATATCTTAGACTGCACTGTAACTTTTATCCATGTATTTTTTCTTTTAATGTTTATCCATGTATTTTTTCTTTTAATGTTTATTTTATTAGCTTTTCTTTTTAATGACTGATTTTAAATGCCATTTTCTTAATGTCTTTCATTTTTTGTAAAGCACTTTGAATTGCCTTGTGTTGAAAAGTGCTATATAAATAAACTTGCCTTGCCTTGCCTTGCCATCTCAATGTGAAACCCAACAAACATCACAATAAAATGATCTTCACTGTGAGTTGCTGGCCAGCTCACTGGGTTTGTTCAGTCACAGCGTATAGAGGTTGATCCAGAGTGATCTGACCAGGATTCAGAATCTCTAATTCCTGCCTTACCTCATCGATGGAATGACGAATCATGGCCACAGATTTAGCCTGGTCGTAGAAGAGGGGAAGTAGAGAAGTGAGTGTGACACTGCTCTCTGGTATTGTATGACCGCACTAGCAGCCAGGAGTCAGTCAACCAAGCAGCTCTTCACCCAGAAAGGTAGAACAATTGAAGGACTCCCCCCAACACAAGCAGCATTGATTCAGCAAACAAAGAAAGCTGCCTTCCAAGCTGGTCACTGCTGGGGACAGATTGAGTTTGCAGCCCCTGAACTCCCATCCCCAGGGCCCAGGAGTTCAAAACTTTTAATCTCAATCAGATCCGATCAGATTTTGAAATCCCATTTTTTGTGATCCAGGATCAGACAAGTCGGCCAGATTTTGTCCCTGTAGTTCAAAGCAATTCAGGATAGGATCACCCTGATCCAGATTACAACTTTTCAAGATTACTAGATCCAGGGCCCAGGAGTTCAAAACTTTTAATCCCTATCTGATCAAATCAGATTTGGAGAGTTCAAAACCAAAAAACAGGATTAGGATCACTTTGATATCCGATCAGATCAGGAAATCCAATCCAAGCTTTAATCTGGATCAAATCTTCAAAACGGGTAGTTCAAACCGACAACACAGGATTGGGATCAGTTTGATCCCAAAAAACTGGATTATCCTGATCCCACCAGAGGGGTGGATTTCCAGTGGATTACCAGAGCAAAATGTACTGTACAATTTATTTTAAAATATGTTTCAATTTAAATTAGATGGCAAAGTTTGTTAACTGAAATAATACACAATTTTTAGCCTTCATGGGAAATACATTTTATTTTTCCATTTTTTGCTCACGTTTGTGGTGGCCTATTTTGTTTTCAACCAAATGTTGATGACATAAATGTTTATGCTCATAAAAGTATCACAACAAAGATTGTCAATCACAAATGTAATTTAGATTAAATTAAAAATATCTTCAACAAAAAAAAAGCCCATTATCTGTCATCACCTTTCAAAAGTAATTGCGGACAATAGATGTCTCTGCAATGTGGTCTCTTGTCTTCCTTGTATTATTTTTCATATCCACTAGATGGCGCTTGGTAGGATTAAAGCACTGATATTCAGGATCTAGTCATCTTGAAAAGTCGTAATCTGGATCAGGGTGATCCTATCCTGAATTGCTTTGAACTCCAGGGACAAAATTTGGCCGACTTGTCTGATCCTGGATCACAAAAAATGGGATTTCAAAATGTGATCGGATCTGATTGAGATTAAAAGCTTTGAACTCTTGGGCCCTGAATATCAGTGCTTTAATCCTACCGATCTCCATCTAGTGGATATGAAAAATAATACAAGGAAGACAAGAGACCACATTGCAAAATTACTTTTGAAAGGTGATGACAGATGATGGACTTTTTTTTTGTTGAAGATATTTTTTCTTTAATCTAAATTACATTTGTGATTGACAATCTTTGTTGTGATACTTTTATGAGCGTACACATTTATGTTATCAACATTTGGTTGAAAACAAAAATAGGCCACCACAAACGTGAGCAAAACATTTAAAATAAAATTGATTTGCCATGAAGGCTAAACTGGTGTATTATTTCAGTTAACAAACTTTGCCATCTTATTTATATTGAAACATATTTTAAATAAATTGTACAGTACATTTTGCTCTGGTAATCCACTGGAAGTCCACCCCTCTGGTGGGATCAGGATAATCCAGTTTGTTGGGATCAAACTGATCCCAATCCTGTGTTGTCGGTTTGAACTACCCATTTTGAAGATTTGATCCAGATTAAAGCTTGGATTGGATTTCCTGATCTGATCGGATATCAAAGTGATCCTAATCCTGTTTGTTGGTTTTGAACTCCCCACAATCCAAATCTGATTTGATCAGATAGGGATTAAAAGTGTTGAACTCCTGGGCCCAGGTGACTGGGGGTAGAAGAGGAACCACATTACCAGGCCTGTCGTGAACTCCTCCGCTGTGGATGCAAAAAGGGGTGCAGTGGACAATGCAAATGTGTCAAGGCAGCAATTCAGTGCAGTGCCCTTTGCCACTGTGGTGGACTGTGTTTTCAGAACTAACTCTGCATTTCATTGAAAACCTGTAATATTATATATATATATATTATGTAACTTGTATTATTATTTCACCATAATAAACATGTTAATGGTTTACTGTGTATTTTGTTCCCTGAATACCAGATACATATAGTTAGCTACATTCTAGCATGTTGTAAATAGTACCAATGCATTCCCCATCCTTGAAAATGTAGGATTAGCCACCAGAATCAAGATCCTAGGTGGTCTAGATCCTAAGCTACTGGTAAAATAACAACCAGTGGCGCCATTGGACAAATTTGCGATGGCCCTATAGCCAAAGATCTTCCTATGGGCATGCTCTAACAGTGTACCAAATGTCATGTTTTTATCATCAAAAGCACAATTATTTCAGATATTTCACATATCTGCTGGACGAACAGCCTTGTATGTGTGTAAAATGTCCTCTGTAAACCACGGAGAAAACAAAGTTATTATATTCCTCTCTCCCCCAGCCTCCGTGCCTCTCTTCTAATTCCTATGTCCTCCAGTGTGATGGTAAAACATGAGGCTCCTTACGCAGCGAGCTGCAGCTCTTTTTGATTGAAGTGAGTGATTTTCCCCGGCCACACACCTGCGTAAAACAGATGATAATGCTGTTGGAGTCATTTACTGTGACTTTACTAAGATGAATATGAGCAGCGCTTTCTCATCATGCAAATGTGGCCGTGTAGAAAAACTCTCCCTCTCTCCCGCTCCTCTCTGGGGAGAGCTATTTTTCTTGCAGCATTACAAAGAAAGATTACCCGTAACCGAGTGATCCAACTCTTTATCGGGAAATGTAAACTCGCCCTTTACTATTGCAGTGACTGTTATTATTATTTGTTTTGGGTATAACACTATATTTAATATGATATTGAGCATTGCAAGGCCTCACTGTGGGCTGCGGTGCCACCGTGGAGCCATGGTTAGATTGATGGGAACACATAATCATTATTGGACAGTCTCCACTGTCACATAGCCTCTAGCTTAAATGTCTCTGTCTTTTCTTTCCCTTCTGCCACTCTTCCCCCCTTTTTCTAATAGCCCTTTATTTCCTCTGCCCATTGCCCCTGCAGGCCACATGTAATACTCTGAGTGACCCGACTTGCTGGATATACACCAATATGACACACACACACACAAGGCGGTCAGACACATAGGTCTTCTGCAGCCACTAAATGTCATCTGTCAACCACGACGGAAGGAGACGGAGGAAACGGAGAGCGGTCAGTAAACAATGAATTGTGAACACATTTGTCATGCAGAAAAACACACTCAAAATGGAAATACAACATGCCATGACCGCTTTACTGTTCCACGGAAGGATAAACAGCTTGAACATTTTAAAACAATCACCTTATCCATTAAAAGAAGTTTAACAGCCACTCATGGAATTTAAAAGCAACATTAACATTTAGAAACTCCAAATATAATAAGGTGGATGCAACATGGGGCCTCATGCAACAAAATCCTCTTAAATTCTTCTCAATTGTATGTTTGGAGAAAAAATAGGAAGTCAACTCCAGATGCACCAAATATACAAAAAGTATGCAACTTTAAGGGTGCGTTCACACCAGCCATTTATAGACCGGTTGAATCTAACCCTGGTGCGGTTCATTTGGGTCGGTGTGAACACAATCCGAGACCTCTGAAGTGAACTAAACAACCGGACTCTGGTCCGCTAAAATAGGTGGTCTCGGAAAGCTTGCTTGCGAACTCTGGAGCGGTTCATTGCTGGTGTGAACGCAGTCCGCACCAAACCATAGGAAGCGTAGTATTTGCGCGTCATTTCCTGCTGTGGAGGAGAGGATTGCAAATGGTGGAAAAATGAGCGGCAGGGGACAAACGTGGAGCTATGAGGAACACAGATGCCTTCTGGATATCTGGGCAGAGGAGAACATTTCTCAACTGTTGGAGAAGGTACATAAAAACGCGGAGGTGTTCAAAATCTTTAGCAACAGACTGAAGCAACTTGGATTTAACCGGAGTGTTGAACAGTGTCATATAAAAGGTGAAAAAACTATGACAACAATACATAAAAGTGCGCGACGCGCTGCAGAAGAGCGGCAGCTCCCCAAGTATCAAAGAAACATTTATTTAGTATGAGGATCTCGACAGTATCTTGAACACAGGACCCATAGTGAGCCCCGTAGATGTGGTTGAGTCCTATACGGAGGAAGAGGTGGATAAGTCACCTGACGAGGGGAGCCTAAGCTCCACTGCCGATGCCGGGGCTGCTAGGGCGGATACAAGCCGCAGTTACTCCGCGGATGCCGAGGACTCTTATAACAATGGTAGGCTACGTTTACTGTAAACTGTTGTTTATGCTGCCGGTGTACAGGCCTTGTTATCGGTCCTTTTGACTTGGGGGATGAGCTGACTGGTAAACCCACTATACAAAAAATACATATTAATAAGCAAGCCATTGTGAAGGCTATAAAGCTGCAGAAACTGTATTTAAATATCATCCTGATCACTGACCTGCCAGTGTGCAACTCGATTTTGACAGGATAACTGAATAAATAGAATTGTGTGAGTAACATTCTGTTTTTAGACGTAATGTAATTGTAAAACCATTGGGCCACTGAAAAGACACAATAGCAACTCAGGAGGGATCCAGTCTTGATTTCCTTTTGAGCGCCACCAGCTGAAGAGAGTTAACTAATTAAAGGGGCGTGGCCCCACATCTGTGAGAACTCAGCAATCAGGTGTCCATTTTAGGTTTCCTGGAGCGTCAGCTTCAGCGTCAGACAGACGAAGACAATAGAGTCCTGCTGGAGTAAGACTGACAAAGACAATAGAGTCCTGATGGAGTCACGAGTAGTGATGGCGAGATGAAGCCTTATGAAGCTTTGAAGCTTTCCAGTCAATTGGTTGGCCAAGAGCCTGACTGCCAACAGATCATACCTCTGACTATAACTGTTGAAGAAGGAAATGATGTTCCAAAAATGTCCTTTAACTGAGTAGAAACGCAACTCGTCCTAGTTTGCAAATAGTGTTAGGTGGCTAAATGTTGTGCGAAGTTGAAAAGCTGCTGCTTAAAAAAAAATTGCTATTGAAATATTCTGCCTGTTTGAACTGTTACCTCTAAACACTGAAACTGTGACTGCACCTTTTTACTTTATTGAATTGAGAAGTATTTCTTATTTAATGATTATGCATTGTTCCACCTCAATATGTGGTGCCTTTTTTGTATAAATATATATTGTATATCTTGTGTCAAAGATTGGCTACATATCTTACTACTGTACCTGTTTGTAGTATTTTTTGCAGTATAGCAGTTGTTTTTATACTGTAGCAAAGTCTGACATTTTTGCACTTGGCCCCAAATATTTCTTGCATTTGGAGCAAAATGTTTGTGCACTTCCAAATAAAAATTGTATTTTATATACAGTACATTTGTGTGGAGTTTACAGTATGTTAAAAAAAAGTATGGTCAATAACTCAAAGGACTTTCTTTTATTCTAATGAAAGCGTCACATTAATGAGCTCAATGGAGATTCATTACAGAACATGCAGTATCTTTCACATTGTACATTATGCTTATGCAGTATATCTACCAACATCTATACATCATTTAAAACAAGTAACAAACATAGAACAATAACAAAGTTATACTGTAAGTGCAATCTTGAAGAAAATAAACCAAATCTCTTCACTCCTGCTTTCCTGACCTGTCCTCCTCCTCCTCCGACCTCACCTCCCCTCCTCACTTCCCTCCTCCTCCTTACTTTCTCCTCTGATCTCGACACCTCTTTTTATCTAACCTCCTCTTGTTTCTGAATTCTGGCAAAATAGGCACACATAGCATTTCTAATGTCTCGGCCAGCATGGGCCTGATTCTGCTGTGCTGCTGCAGCATCCTCAGCTCCATCCTGACCAGCCTCCTCAACCCTTCCAAAGACTGCCTCTTGCTCATCAATGTATTCATTGTGTAGTTCACAAAAGTTGTGAAGTACACAACAGGCCATTATTGTTCTGCTGACAAAAGTGACGTGTGTGTCATTTCCTTTGGGGAGGCACCTCCACCTACCCTTGAGTTTCCCAAATGCTATCTCAACTGTCATCCTCGCCTGACTAAGCCGGTGGTTGAACTGGACTTGTTCAACAGTAACGCCTCTTCCCTCAGGATAGGGCTTCATGAGCCATGGGAGAAGAGGGTAAGCGGAGGCACATCCACCCCCTCGAATGTTTCAGTCCACTCAGGCAACAGGGTTCCAACTTGAGCACGGCGGTAGAGTGAGGAGTTGGCAAATACTCTTGCGTCATGGACTTTACCCGAGAAACCTATGTTTATGTCCCAAAACATCATGCGATGATCCATCACACCTTGCAGAATCACAGAGTGAAAGTCTTTGCGGTTATAATAGTCGGCAGGGGTGTCACTCGGAGCCAGGATCCCAATATGAGCACCATCAATAGCTCCAACAACATGTGGGAAGTGCCATTTGTCCCGGAAGGCTTTCATGATGGCTCTCAGCTGTGCTGCAGTTGGAACTGTAATTAACATCTTACCCATGGTGTTATTAATGGCCGTTATTACCTCTTGGATGATCAAACAGGCTGTTGATATTCCTATCCCAAAAAGGTGGGAGAGGGACCTGAACTCCAGGTTAGTGGCCAGCCTCCACAAACAAATGGCAACCCGCAGCTCCACAGGGATCGGTTGGCGGTAGCGGGTGTTGTTCCTTATTAGACTTGGCCGCAGGAGGTCACATAAGTGCAAGAAAGTGGCCCTTTTCATTCGGAAGTTCTTCTGCCATTGCCTGTCAGTCCAGGTCTCAACTGCATCATGCCACCAGTGAGAGCTTCGGGACTGAACCAAGCCCCCAGGAAGTGCGCCGGACTCAGATGAAAATATTCGTGGTGGCCAAACGGCGGTACTACACTTCCGTTTGGTTGCCAGGCCTGGAAACACTTGTTCCCATTGACTTACATGGGGAAAGAGTGGTCTGTAAATCGTTGGATAATTTTTTTTAAACTAAATAAACTACCCAGTATGAACGTTTGTATAGCCCTTATTAAAAACATTCGTTCCTCAAGTTGTAAAAATGTGCTAATAACGTTATTCGGAGAGTTATTTCCCTCTGCATTATGAACGCGCATCTAACCCACGGGACCGCGCCGCCCGGCACGTTCATGTTATGTGTTCAGTACTACACTTCAGTTTTACCTTTACCCATGGATGCACAATAACAACGGACCCATATCGCCTTACTGCCAGCCCACGGAGCTGTAATAATAGATATATTGCACATGTTTGCTGTAATTCATCATTTGTAAAATATTATACTACATGGGCTGTATGATGTAAATCTGGTATTAAATAAAGTTAATATTACCGACGTAGATTAACGTCCCTGTAGCTTCTTACTGCACTTGCAATATACCATTAAAGGAGTTGAACGTTGCTGTTTGCTATTACTATAATACCACGCAGGGATAAGCCAGAGTTTACAACCTTTGCATGTGGGCACAACACGTTTTGACCCAGATTAATTAGCTATACCATATGATATCGCCCGAGGAAGTCGTCATAATTATACATATATAAATAAAGATATATGTGTCAAAGCTCTAATCAAATTAACAGTTGTATTAATTATACTTGTATATATATAGAGAGAAGAATGCTGGGCACAACATAAAGCTCAACGGTGAAGCTGGCAATGCTGAACAAAACCATTACTTGATCCTGTTACATCAGCGTAATATAAAAGTACATAACGATTGATGTAACATTAGCATAATTACTAATGGCTTGGACGTTACACTAGCTAGCCACTAGCTGCTAACTGCCGCGCAAATTGACGTGCTTGATGTGAACGAGCCTTTTGGGGGGCGTGGTTAAAGTTGCGCATGCTCTATGAGCGCACATACGGGTACTTCTCAGGCATGCTGGGTAATCTGTGACGTTTCACTCTCTCAAAAGTTGGGCCATTTTATCATCATGCGCCAATGAGCAACTCTCATAGGAATTAATGAGGCCCCACCTTCCACGCTGTATCCAGTTCTTATTATACATCCATGGACTGAACCCACAGGCACCTGTGGGAGGGGAGAAAGACCTAACTTTTATTAATTATTTGTATAGCACCTTTCTTACAATAAAAGCAGAAAAAGGTTATAAAATGACATGCAATTATCACAGTTCAACTTTCAAGTGATTGTTCAATGAAGTGCTTTAAATATATACAGTTACATGTGTAAACATAACTATGCTATCTAGCTATTTTATTAGCATCTTTTTATATATATGGTGTGCATACAGAAGCCTATAGGGTTATGCTTCCATTATTTCTCAAATTATGTATTAATTGACGGATATATGAATAAACATAACCTATTCTATATTTGCTTTTGTGACTGCTTACCTCACTTGTCCATGTGTGCAGCAAAAACGGCGTGGTACAGTGTCATCAGTGATACCGATCGTCGGTGAAACATCCTCCTGACTGCTGAACGTCTCTCATTATAGGCATGGGTTATAACGTTTTTTAACGCACGTTGTCTCATTACGTATTGATATGCTCTCAATATGAACAGCAGCATGAAAACAATCTGCGGATGCTCCATGGTGGCGGCTACGGTAGAAATTGCCGCGATTTCCATGTTTACCTGTGGTTTTTACCCGCTTCATTTCTGACCAATTGTTGAACAGCATTTCCGTGCACATGACTTGTGTTTAAAGTTTATAGTCCGTTTGAGTTTTTGCCCGTGTGAAAGCAAACCGAACCTTCTGAAAAATGACACAATGTAACAAACTTGTCTGGTGCGCACCAGAAAACGGACTATTAGGTGTGAATGCACCGAAAGAGTGTTTTAATTTTTTTAATGAAATCTTAACTTAGCTTTCATTAAGCCTAAGATTTCTTCCTGAAAAATTATTTATATTTGATTGATATTTGTTACTATTAGCGTCCGAGCGACAAAAGACCCAATTGAAATAATTTGAGAGTATTATTATTATGTTGTAGTGCCGAGAGATAGGGAGTCGGAGGCGGTGCAATGGAGGTAAAAAGCTTGCTTTAATGAGCAGCAGAAATGTAGATGTTGTTGGGTCGCAGCCCGGGACGACAAGAGAGAGAAAACAGGAGGGCACACAATATATATAGAGAACCACATACATGTCCGTGTGGAAACAATACCCCCCACTGTAGTTCCATGTGTGGATTATGTAACCCAGTGTATTATAGGTGGTCACCACACAAGCCCCCCCAGAATTCAAACATGGCAAAAAAATATATCCCCACGTCCGTGGAGGAAGCACCACAAGGGCCGAGGAGGGTGGGGCCGCAGGTGAGGACCGGGCCATGGAACGGGCCACGAAAGGGGGCCGCAGGAGAGGGCAGGGGCCCTAACGAGGGTGAGGGCACCCACACCGGGGGCGGGCCGCAGTAGGTGTCGCGGAGAACCCAGCAGGAAAGAGTGCAACCCGGCCGCAGGCAGACGCACAACGGCGGCGGGCACGAAGTCCTCGGCAGGTGTCGTGGTATCCCCGGGAAGCAGGAGAGCAACCCGGCCGCAGGCAGACGTGCAAATGCGGCGGGCATGAAGTCCTCAGCAGGCGCTGAGGCATCCCCGGGAAGCAGGAGAGGCCAGACAGGGTCCCGGAGCGCGCCACCCATGGGCCGATGGAGCATGGGCGACGTCCGGAACTGTCGAGGCGAGAGGGGGTCCAGGAGTGCGCCACCCAGGCGCCGATGAACGTGAGTGGCGTCTGGATATCCCCGGAAGGCAGGAGAGGCCAGACAGGCTCCGGAGCGCGCCACCCACGGGCCGATGGCAGCATGGGCGACGTCCAAAACCGTCGAGGCCAGACGGGGTCCAGGAGTGCACCACCCAGGCGTCGATGAAAATGTGAGTGGCGTCTGGAACCGCCGTCGAGGTGGTGAAAAAGTGAGAGTGTCCACATGAGGTTAACCGGCTGGTCGAACCTCCTCTCCGGCACCAGAAAAAAAACTCAAAAGGGCCGATAGCCATTAGCACTAGCCGTCGTTAGCCCCACGTGGTTAGCCGCTAGCTGGCAGCCATGGGTAGCTGCCAGCCGTTGTTAGCCCCACGTGGTTAGCAGCCGGGACGTGCAGCTGCACGCCCCGAAGAACAAACCCACGAGGTAGCAATGGGGTTGCTGGTCGACCCAGCAGGTCGTGCATCGTCCCCCCGTTGGATAGAAAGCCGATGCGGGAACGGCGAGCAACGTCTCCAGCCTTCTGCGGAGCGTGCACCGAGCCTCAGTCCGCGTGCCGGTGGCAGCCACGGACGTCTCCAATCAAACCCCGGCATTTCGAGAAAGGAACTCGAGTTCCTTTTGCCGTGTTCGGGTCCGTCTCGGAAACTTCTCAAGACGGGGTCACCAGTGTAGTGCCGAGAGATAGGGAGTCGGAGGCGGTGCAATGGAGGTACAAAGCTTGCTTTAATGAGCAGCAGAAATGTAGATGTTGTTGGGTCGCAGCCCGGGACGACAAGAGAGAGAAGACAGGAGGGCACACAATATATATAGAGAACCACATCCATGTCCGTGTGGAAACAATACCCCCCACTGTAGTTCCATGTGTGGATTATGTAACCCAGTGTATTATAGGTGGTCACCACATCATTTTTCTGCCAAAACAATCACAGTCTTGAATACCTTAACTTGTTCTAAAACACGTTTATTTAGCTGGATTGCCAAGACTGGTGAAAAATGTGATATTCATTCTTTGTTTATATTTTTAAAGATTTTTTTGGCAACCAGTGCCTTTATTGATGTGACAGTGTTGAAAGTCTTCTGCATGGGGACCAAACCCCGGTACAGGAGCAGCTAGCTCTACCAACTGTACTCTCCATGGCCCAAACGTTTTTAAAATGTCTTTAAATGGTGTCCTTTGATTGAATAAACATACACAATAGGTGTATGTAACACATGTTTTGGTTGCATTATGAATGTAAGATAAGTGCTAAGACAAATGTCAATAAAGATAATAACTGAAAAAAACGGATTTTTAAATGTTTGACCGTACAGTTGATACCTCACGCAATTAGCTTAGAAAGTGAGTAAAATTGGCTCAAGAGAAAAAAGTATCAACAGTAGAATGCTAATACTAAGCAGGAAGGAGGAAATACATTTTAAGCAGGAGAACTTCTGTATATGTTTATCTGATTTGATGGGAGTAGCTACTGATCCAGTATCATCACACACGTTCTGATACCAGCGCACACTTTAGGCACGACGCGATTACAATGCAACAAGACAAACCACACGGGGATATGGCTATTCCATCACCGCTGCTATCTTGTTTCATCATTGTCATAAGCACATTTCTCATCTGCCATTTGGAAACATATTACCCTTGCATGCTATCGTGGATTTGATAGCAAGATGCTCCACTTCCCTGTTTTGATATTTACAAATAGTTGCATCGGGGGATTGGACATTGTTCTCTCTCGTAAAAGCGTGTGTGTGTGTGTTCATGGTGAGGGATGGAACAGTGTGTGTCATAAGTAACTGACCTGGGACTCCCCCTATGTTTAATCTGAGAGCAAAACAGAACTCATCTGCAGGCTGAATATTGAATATGTGAGCATTCTCTTTCTCACACAAACACACACAGACACACACTTATATGCCTATGCCAGTGTCAGGAGAATGAAAGTAATTTTTGTCTCTGGAAAAGCCTTTACAAAATGAACAAGAGGTTCTAATAAATTACCCTGCAGGATATGAGCCTTGTGTTTCACCTCTAAAACGACTTAATGCTCTCAGCTTTGACTCATACGCTGTTCCCACAGTTTAAGATATTGCTGTTGCTCTAAAATATGCTGTGAGTATACATTCACTCACTGTATTAGTCCCATTGTTGGTTCTAAAGCATTCTCTGCGGTAGACAAGACATCTGAAAACACATTTGTGACACTGAGTATTTTCATGAGGTACTCAAGAGGAGGTGATTGAAGGTAAACGTATATTTCAGATTTTTCTTAATCTAGATAGACCGAAAGTAGTTTATGCCAAACTGATGCTAGCAAGGGTACAATACACGACACAAACGTAGAATAACAAAAATGTCATTGTCTTCTTAGGTTTAATTTTGAAACGTCGTATTTTACTTCCTGTCTTTGTTTTTTCCCGCCTTTGTGTTTGCCTCCACCTGTGTGTGATCTCCTTACTGCCCTTGTGTCTCCAGCTGCCCTCTACAGGTGTGTCTCATTAATCTAATTAGTCCTGTTGTTTGATGTGTTCCTGGTCAGTCAGCACAATTGTACCAGATAATGTCTTGCCGCCCAGTGTCATTGAGTTTTCCTCATGATGAAGAAGAAGAATCTGAGGGATGAAACCCTCTTTAATGGTCACCAGGTACAGCACACAGTGAAATGTGGCCTCTGCATTTAACCCATCCTAGTACCAGGAGTCTAGTACTAGGAGCAGTGGGCAGCTATTGTACAGCGCCCGGGGAGCAATGGGAGTGGGGGGGGGAGTGGGGAGTGCCTTACTCAAGGGCACCACGGCAGATCTGGAGGTGAACTGGGACCTCTCCAAGTAGCAGTCCATACTCCATATTTAGGTCTGGTCAGTGACTTGAACCGGCACCCCTACGGCTCAGAGTCCAAGTCCCTACTGACTGAGCCACTGTTGGACAGTCCGGTTTATCCTCATGTTATCCCTGTGGATTGGCTGGTAAATGTACTTTGTTAAAGGGCACCTATCATGCAAAATGCACCTTTGTACGTCTTTTATACATGATTATGTGTCCCCGGTGTTCCAGGGAACTCGCCAAGTGTCAGAAAACACAACCCTCTCTATTTTCCTCCTTCGCCAAATCTCTAAAATAGGGGCTGCAACGAATCTGAAAAAAATGGATCCACATTCCGACACTTTTCTACGTCACAAAGACGTACTCCGCTTATTGGTCAACTCTCCACCTATCAGGGGAATGAGCCACGGCCACGTGCATTGCCAAACCTCTCATTCGCATACAGGCTATCGGCAGGGTACCCCAGTCACATCTGTGTTTTTGCCTGCTCTTGGCAGGATGTCTAAGCCAGTTAAACCACGGACATGTTTATGAACTTCTCTCAAGTCCAACACGGATATGCCTCCAAACTAATGCTACACCCGGGATCAATACCAACCATCCGGGACCAGGCCAGTGAGGACACATCCAATTTTGAAGCTGTAAGTTTTTATTTAGCGGTGTTTTTCCTGATAAAGCTATATCTAGCTTGTAGTATGTAGCATGTAGCTTCGCCGTATCAATGTCGCCTCAACCCCAACTAGTAATCGGTTAGGTGTTTATATGTTCTTGTAACATTTTATTTTGTACGCTCCGCAGTCTTTGCTTTGTCTTTTATTTTAATTATCAGGCATTTGCGAACATGTTCAGACTGCCGTAATGGCGATCTGTGTGAAGGCTGTAAAGCCACGCCTAGCCTAGCCGATAACACAAGTATTTATTCTCCTATGTATTAGTATTTTGTATCCTCTAAAAAATCATATTGAGTAAGTTATAATAACAAACGTAATCTTCTGGAGGTAAGTGCCGTTTTTTCCAGCGTTATGTAAAAGCTTTTGTGATTGTAGTCTGTAAGAACGATCATATATCATCGACCTGTAAGCTAAGCTACGCTACGCTACGCTACGCTACGCTAAGCTAATGAGACATGCCGTTTTTTGCAGCGTTATAAAAGCTTTTGTATGTTTACTTGTTTGCGCACATGAATATAAATGGGGGTGTGTTAGGATACAACACTGTATGTATGTATGTATGCGAGGGGACACACACACCACGAGTAAAACGGAGCTAAAGCCCTGGTATGTTGTTGTTGACGACATTTATATACTAATCTAAACCACTTTTTTTGTTGTGCTTTTTTTAACATTGCACAGGCTACGTGGCCAACTTGATGGACCTCATCTTCGACCAAGTCTTTGTGGACCCTGCACCATTATGAGCAACCTGACAGGGAGGAGGTCATCGCCGGGTATGCTACACGGTTCAATTTGGCTGCTGTCTGAACCTAACCTAGACATTTCACGGATCAGAGGACAACGCAGGCCGGAATCACCACTCTGATCCTGTGTCGATGGAAGCCCCAGCACCAGCTCACAAAGCTCCTGTTTTTTATGGGTTCAAATAACCGTTGATTTTGACAATAAAGTTCCGAGTTGATATCAAGTGTGTCGTGATTATTCATGTTTGGATGGGTAAAGAATATTCTGATTTCAAAAGCATAAGGTTGTGTGTGGACTTTTTTTGTCGTACACATGGGCGTGTTATGCCATTGCTGTGTAGTATATAATATAATAGTACATGTACAATGACAGAATGAAAGATTGCATAAAGCCATATACACCAGTATTTATTTCCATGAACAATATTAGCATTCGTTTTACAATTTCAGTCAAAACAAACAAACCACTCAGTGCTCTATTTGCCTCAACTGTCGTCCAACTGTGTTCAGCTCTGTAAATATTCAATGCATTCTGCAGGGACAACACATTTAGGCACACAGGCTCCAATCCAGGACAGTCCACCATACAGGTTACAGAGTCCTCATGTTCCTGCATCCGTCTTTACACCTAGTGTGATAAACATATATTGAATGACATGTGAAAAATGTATTCTCTAAACAGACAACTTAGTGAAGCTAATGTTACGTGTGGTATCTCCATGCAGCACATGCTCCGGTTCAGAAGGCATCGTGGCGCAAGTTGCACATGTACCCCTTTAGAAAGAAGTCAATAACTGAGCTTTTAAAACACATGAAACACACATTGCTGACAACTGAGGTGTTGGAGTTATACTTTTTATCACCCTAAGTTATTGAACTTTCCAACGGTTGTTGCACGATGTTGGAAGAAAAGGACTGTAAACTATTAAACGCAATGAGGCCATTGTATATATGCTGAAAATATGAATGTCTCCCTTTATAAATATATATATGTATCGCTGTGTTTGCGTTACAAACTCTAAGTTACAAACTGTACACATTGCATTCTTGCTAATTAGCCAAAATATGAATGGAATAAGTAGCAAGCATCGTAACAGAGTAAAAATAAATAGGGACAACAGCTTGTCAACTAACCATTCAGAAACGTCCTGCTGCAACCGAGATGTTTGCACCTCCACCAAAACCTCCGCTGCTTCAGTTTCTGGATCAAATTGATAATATGCTTGAACACATGCATTGCTCTGAGATGACATGTGTATTCCACACTCGTAATCACAGCAAGCATGGTAACGTGACTCTCGCCGGCTCTTCTGCTGGGGGCGTGGTCAGCTGCTGCTCAGAATTTTCATAGGCAGGTTTGGAATAAAGCGAAAATGAGCGAAACGAGGCATGGGTAAAAAATGATCTGTTTGGTATTTTGAAAAATAAAATGTATAAATATACCTTATATAGGTATGGTCATACACTATATCATTTAAATATAGCATGATAGGTCACCTTTAAATTTCCCCACTGAAAATCAGGGATTGAAATGTATGATTCAAATAATGTTTTGACTAGGGGTTGCTTGGGAGAGCGAGATGAAGCTTCATGAAGCTTTCCAGCCAATTGGTTTGCTAAAGGGTTCATTTCTCAAGGCTTCATTTGAACCCCCCTGTTGTGCAAATAAATTATCTTCAGAGGGGGAAACATAATAAGTGAGCGGTCTGAGCCATCTTAATCCCATGGAAGGGCTGGTGCCAAATGTCAGGGGTTTAACCGATCTGAACCCATTTGAAGCACTATCTGAAGCAGTCACATGGGCTGCAGTCGAATAGTCCATTTAGCTTAGGAACCTTCCTAACCGAGTGAAATGACCCAGAAGTCCCTCAGTGGCAGCCATGATAAGTGCCGTTCAAATTCTCTCCATGATAGGAAAGGAGGTTTCAAACTTCCTTTATAGCCTCCTTTAGCTTAGGAACCACTGGACCTCCCTTACCGTCACACAACAGTAACAAACGATTATATGACCGAGAAATGATATCATGAAAGTTACGGTGCTTATTAAACATTTTAAAACGTAGGTGGTAAGTTGCCAAAGTGCTTTGTTTCGAACGTTCATCAGTATTATAATCAAAAAGAGATATATGAACGTTAGTTTTTACTGAAAATATTAAATAAAGTCAACATTTCACTGAACTGTGTGGGGTTTGTTCAATTTTTAAAAGATGTTTGAATGGTGATATAAACAGTGATAGATGTTAAGGACTAACGTTTATAATAAATACATTTGTATTTATTTTAAGATCTTTTCATAGTTCATACAATCATACGTATTGGGATCATTTGTATTAATGTGGACCGGAGGGAGAGGGTGACGAGCATTAGTTTCACTTTCCTTTTTTATTTAAATTCCAACTTTGGTCATGAAGAATATGTTTCTCTGTTGTCCACGTTCATAAAGCATAAAACAACAGCATCAGGGGCCTAATTTATAAAGGGATATACGCTACAAAAAATGGCGTACGCCAGTTTTACGCAATGTTTGCGATTTATAAAATACTAACTTGACGGGAAAACGTGCGGTCCTCCACGCAAACTCTAACCCATGCGTATGCACTAAGCACAAAAACGGGAGAGACGAGAAACTGCGACACCGTTGGCAGAAGGAAGAATGGAGAGAAATATGTGGAAATAATACCATAAACAAAATGTTACCTCTCATTTATCATATGAAGAATTCATTTTCAAACATTGATTAAAGCTGATCTTAAAATGATTAAACAAACGCCTGTTTGAGACTCCTCAGTGCACACAAAAACATAACTTGGAGAAATAAATAAATACGGATATATTATTTAAAACCACCTCGAATATGTTGTGTTAATGTTATGAAATGTTTTCTCATAAATTATGCGGTTTTGCATTTCTAGGTTGTACGAGCATGGTTTTATATACTACCATGTTTAAACATGTTTTATGCCATTTGCCAAGACTTGATAAGTCGCTCGTAAAACACAGTGGTATGGAATCTAAGAACACCATATGTGGTAAATTGTACAGCTAATATAACACAACACATTAGTTGTATTTCCTTTAACTGGTGGATATAGAGTTGCTGCGGGGGGGTGCACAGGCTGCAGTGGAGACGCTGCGCACAGCTGATCGACAGCTGGGACACAAATCACCAAATACGAAAACATAATTCAGATCCAGTCGTCATGACTCCACTCCGGAGGGTTTCCCCGATCATTTCTTACAGTCTCTCATCAAGGGGGGGGGGTGTCTCCTGTCCCCTGTCCCCTGTCCCCGGTACAGACACACTGCCTGAGGAAGGCTATGTGTATTTTTTTTGTCATGAACCTTTTTCGGACTACTTATTTATTTATTTTGGTGACGATCCGACCTCCATGCTGTTACTCTGGTTCAAACTGCATCCACCAAACGATATGATTTATCTCGACCTCCCCAAAATAACCTAAATCTGACACGGTGTGAGATGTCTTTTTTAGCTGTTCTGTCTTCATTTCCTGCGATCTTTCAAAAAACACAAATCCCTCCCGCGACACGGACTGATTCAGAGCGGGGGGGTGCTGTGGGGTAGCTTGACGTTTCAAAGAGGGTGCTCAAACATTAAGGGTTTCCCATTAATGCACCAGCGCAACAGTTGAATTTTCTACTGCAACACTCCCCACACACACACAGTGTACCCGCGACTGTTACAATGAAGGCTCGATAATCAGCTCACGGCATATAGGTGTTATCAGGGGTAAAGTGCTATTTTTACAAGTGGGTGCTGGACCTCACCTCCTTTTTCTAAAAAGAATATAATTCACAAGAAGAAAGAGGCTAGCAGCACCGAAGCTACAATTGAAGCTGCTACTAGTACCTACTACATCATCAGAAGAGCCACCTAAAGACGTGGATAATGCTAGCACTAACGTTAGCTGCGCTAGCAACGTTCCCCTGGCTAGCTCAAGCTCACCTTTCCCAGAGGTATGGACGGAGGAGATGTGGCGGAGGAAACAAGAGGCATACCCGTGGATAGACTGCAAAGCTGGGAAACAGGGCTGCAAAGTGTGTTCATCCATTTCGGATTTATCAGTCTTCCAAATGCAAAGGGTGTGTGTGTGTGTGTGTGTGTGTGTGTGGGGGGTGTGTGTGTGTGTGTGTGTGTGTGTGTGTGTGTGTGTGTGTGTGTGTGTGTGTGTGTGTGTGTGTGTGTGTGTGTGTGTGTGTGTGTGAGAGAGAAAAGCAGCGCTGTCTGCTTATTTGCAATGTAGGCTAGGCCTAATCAGAATAATTTCAAGTTCAGATTCAATGTTGTTTGCATAAGTAGACTATATTTTTCATTTTGTTTATTTAATACGTTCATTTCAGGACAACTTTGTGAATTTTGATGAGAACTGGAGTTTCCAGCGGTACCTCTTGTGAGACTGTAACCAACGCACAGCAGCCAATAGGGCCGCTCAAAGCAACTTCACTTTGCATTACACTGTGTGGGATTGATGGATCCATGTGTCCGTCAAGGAAATCTCTGCGGTTAGCCATTTTGACATGAAATGACCAATGGACACTCAATAAATCACTAAGGACCTACCCACTAAGAAAAACAAACATAAACCATGTGTCTCCCATCAGTTTACGTCCTTGAGGAAGAGAGAGAGACTAAAATGGCTAATTTTAAGCTAAGCCGACGCGCTAGAGATAGTTTTCGCTAGCAGCTGTGAAGATGGGGCATCATAACCTGAAGTCTTCGACTCTTCTGAAGAAGAATACACTCGTAATAGTCACAGCTGATTTGGATGAGGTGCCAGTGGGAATTTAAAGTGTAGCGGGAGTTGCAGAACTACGTACAGCTGCAGCGTTTTCCTTATATGAAAAGGCCAGCTGACTAAAGAAGGAGGGTGCTTCTTAACACTAGAACCGCAAGGTTTTTGTATACCTAAAACCGCCACCAGGTCAAATTGACCCGCTATTAGAATGCATTGATTTTCAAGGTAGAATGTTCTTTTTCATGAAGAGCAGGTAAACATATACACGTTGCTATCTGCAGTGTTGAGTGCGTTATCATATCAGAGTCATATATGCGGCCGAGTGTTTTTAGCGATAAGATGGTGTGTGTGTATGGGTGTGTATGTGTGGCTTCACTGTGTGTGTCCGAGCGTGTTTTACAGATAGGAACACTCTATCTATAACTATCTATCTATCTCTCTCTCTCTCTATAACTATCTATCAATATATATATATATCTATCTCTCTCTCTCTCAATCTATAAGGAACCGCAGTAGACAAAATGCGTTGCTATAGCAACACGTCATGTTTATGTTTACGCGCAAAATCAATAGTGCGAAAAGGGGTGGGGTCAATATGACCCGCTGGCGGAAATAGGTATAAATGGCGATTTCTTCGATCTGACTTCATATTGACAATTTTTAACAACAGAGGGTGCTACATAACACACTTTCAGGAAAAGTCACAGACTGGGAGACTTTAATATTTTATTGAAAAAAAGTTACATACAATAAAAAAACAGCTGTGGGTCAAATTGACCCAATGGCGGTTCTAGTGTTAAAGGGGCAGTGGCTGCCCAGCCACGTACAAAAATGATCTGACAGATAATCCATAAAACAGTAGCGCCAGCTACAGATAGATATATAGATAGATAGATAGATAGATACTTCATTCATCCCAAATTGTGAAATGTGTGGAAACAAGTATAAAGATAATAACATGAAATACAAATAAAAGCAATAGACAGGAACATGCATATACAGTAGAAAGGACACGATGAATATTATAACATTTAATGTAGCCTTACTGTGAATGCTAACCTAAATACGGTGCTTTTCTACAGATTACTTTACCATTGCACTGGTAAGGTAAAACTAGGCCGATTAATAAGATGTGAAGTGCTTTGTAACTTTGACCCGCTTGTCTGAATACACAAAAAACAATGACAAAATAGTTATCTCTGGGCTGCTTCGCTGCCAGCTCCCCCGGGACCCGAAAGTGCTCGATATATGCTGTATTGAACCAATAAACTAACACAAACTAACTATCACTATAACATGATGATGATGGTGATAAAGAATGCATCTAATGTTCCGCTGTTCATTATAATACAAAACAGTGCATTAAACAAACCATCATGCTCTTACTTTGAAATCATGCGGAAATGTCGTCATCAGCAGGCCATCACGTGGTTTCCGGAAATAACCGAGTGACACGGGTAGATTTTAGCCGAGACCGGCGGAAAGTTTGTCTCAAAACTCTGTGTGTGTAAAAAGACGATACACAAGCAGAGATTTTAGATCCGCAAGCGCATTTTTGGTCGACAAATACAAAATGGATTCACAAAATGCCTGATCGAAAGTTGTCAATGTTAAAGAGATATTCACAGATCTTTTTTTTTGTGAAAATATTTAGCGTATTTCCAGATCCGTTTTACATTTGCAAATTTATTTGTGAGTTTGCAAATCTTGTAAATGCATTTGTGGATGGTGTTTTACATTTACAAATCACATATTTACACACATTATTTTTATGTTCACACTAATAATTATGTCGTTGAAAATCTTAGGTCACAGGCTTGTCCAACAATGCAACACAATAATACAGATAAGCAGACAATATTAAAGCAATATTAAAGTATATTATTAAAAGTAATACAAAAGAAAAATAGTTCTAAAAAAAGTGAGAACAAAAAGTGTAATAGTGCAATACGAGTCTATATACAAGTTATTGGAATGATATATTAGATAATTGATAAATAATTACTAAGTAGCAGATGAATGTTGGGAAATTGTTTCAGCAGTGTGGGATGAAGCTGTCTCTGAGTCTGGTGGTATTAGTCCGGATGCTGCGGTAACGCCTGCCTGACGGCAGCAGACTGAACAGTTTGTGGCTGGGGCGATGGGGGTCTTTTATAATCCTGAGGGCTTTCTTCCTGAGCCGCTAATCTATGGCCATACCAAAGCATCACTAGTGCTTGGACCCAATACAGAGGACCCGGGTTTGAATCCAGCCTGGGACCATTTGATATGTTTAATCTCATATGTTTCCAAAAACTCTTGTCTCTTCCATAAAGCCACTGGTGGCCCTGAACAATATATGTTCTTGTCTTTTGATGTGTGACTAAAATACAGAAGAAAATGGCAGACAATGAATATTAAGACAATACCTCACTAAGGCGGATTGAGGGGGAAATATTAAAATAGGAATAAATTGAAAAGGATGCTCCACATAGGGACCTTAATGATGGTTAACAGTTCTACATTTTTACTCTTATCTTAAGTCTTTCAGATCAGGGTCCAGCCTAATGTGAGTGTGCTTCAGGCTGTGTGACATGCTCGGAGCATCTGTACGTGCACGTGTTTCATGTGCTTACTGTTAAATGACTGACAAATGTCATCTGAAACAGTGTGTGTGGAGGGAACAGTGCTGATGGGGTTAGATAAGGGACTTGGTATAAGGCGAGCAAGTACAAAAAAAAGACTTTTCATCTCTCTGTTGCTCTTTATCTCTCCGTCTCACTCTCCTACCTCCAGTATGTCGCTCCCCCTCTGATCATTAGGAAGTTTTAATTAAAGACAAGAGGATTATTCTGGTGGCCTGCAGTCTTTTACCTTCTCTCATCATCATTCCCACTCCTTCACTCCCATTTCCCCTCTCTCGCTCTGTGCCTCTTCAGGTATGTGTGTGTGTGTGTGTGTGTGTGTGTGTGTGTGTGTGTGTGTGTGTGTGTGTGTGTGTGTGTGTGTGTGTGTGTGTGTGTGTGTGTGTGTGTGTGAGAGAGAGTGTGTCAGGAAGCTACATTTGTTGAAGTGTGGTGATCAAAGCCTTCTCCATACAGTGCCAATAATCTCTTTCCTCCTCTCTGCGGCAGATGTCTTCAGTCTCCCACATGCAGGGGAGTTGTGTGAATTACTAACAGTATAAAACAGAGACAAATCAGTGTAGGGCTGTTAGAATGTTCATTTCTCAACTTTAACTTACTAAAGACACTTTGTTCAAACATACTCACTGTTCCCAAAATGTCTCTTTCCAATTCATGTAATATATATGATTATCGCTGTTGATTATATGTTATACTTTTGAATACCTTGCACGCCTGCTTTTGTTTTCATATCAACACACAAAAACTCACTGTTGGTTGCCCCAATTCCCTTGGCAAACTCCCTCTGGAGGGAACTTGGAGATGTTTGCCTTTGCAGACCATTTACATGCACAAAGACCTATAGAACACACTTCAGGAAAGGGAAACCCCAAAAAAGTAGAATAATCCCCCTTTTCACTTTTGGTGACAAACTTGATTTACAGAGCACAGTCAAACACAAGTTACTGCAAGTTCACTGGACAAAATAGTTGATTGGTCAGTTTCTCTCCACTGTCTCTTGTGATCTCTGACTCATGGCCCCAAATTGAGCAATCCCCAACACCTCTTCTCTTACAACTTGTCATACACAACGGCTCGGTCAGGACCCCATTGGCACCAGTTTTAACACCTTAAGCGTCATATTTAACCATGCAAGGCAGTCCGGTAAACGTCAACACTGTTAACTTTCAATCAAACCACTTGTTTAAGTTCAGGCAACACAATTACTTGGTTAGGTTATTGAAACATCCTATTTCAAGAAGGATAGCTTTGCATGAATCCTGTGAGTAAAATATTCCTCTTGTTGCTCAAAGCTGTTTCAGCTAGTCACTGTTCTCTCGATCTGACCAGCTAATCAATTGACCTGTTGACCAGGCTCTAAAAGCCAAGGAGAGGCTGTATCAGATAATCTGAGTTTCCAATAGCTTTTACATTAAGAATTGTGTACCACAGTTAAATATCAGGAGAGCAATATGCAAAGGATGTGAGTATTTGTCCACATGGATTTATTTCATGAACGCAGACATCATTTGGCAGTGGTTGCAGGTTTAGCAGCTGTACAGGAGGGATTGTGTAATTGTGTTGAAGGTGTATAGAAGCTGCACACAGAGACTGTCAGTTGTGTGACTGATCCCTGCAGCACACACCCTGCAGGGAGTGGACACCAACTCCTGCTAAACACACCTGAGATTATCACTTCAAATGTTACAGGGTGGTGACTGACATTGCATCACTTTACCTCGCTGCACTTGTGATGACATTGCATAATAACATGAATTTTACTACCCGAAAGTTCAAAATACAGTAATTCTAGAAGTGGCAACGATCATAATGTCCTCACTTTGGAGGACAAGAACACAAAGACACACTTTAATCCCTCATTGTGTCACATCAACTGTCCAACAAATATAGTTTATTTTTGTCAAAATCCCAAAGCCCCTAAGCACTCCATCCATCATGAACCTCCACCCTCCATCAATTACATCGTCCACGGCGTCAGAGGACGGGTATAGCAGACACCTAATCACACAACTTTAAAGTATTGGCCTGTCTGCTTGCTTTGTCCCTGTAAAAAGAGGACAGGGGGAAAAATGAAGAACAATAGGACATAGAGAAATGAGGAAGTGAAAGGGGGTGGTGGGGGTTGGGTATTTTGTTTCGTAGGTCATTACATAACGTCCAAAAGTGATATTTAACTTTTACGATATAGGTTAAATAGTGAAATAAAAAATAAGGAAACCTATGTTTTTATGTTTACGCGGGTTGTCAACGTTAATGCTTGTGATTTATCTTGAGACCCTAAAGGCCCTGACACACCTACCCGATTTTGGGAGTCAGAGACCGTCAGAGGCAGTCGGGAATTCGCGGCGCCCTACCCAGGTTGGTGTGTCCCGCACCGTTGTTGCTTTACGGCACATTTTCACACCTCCCGCGGCCGATTCAACATGTTGAATCGGCCAAAGAAATCACTCTGATTGGCTGTTGCCTCTTTTGAATGACGAATACACACTACCGCTGCCTGCTGGTAAGGACAGTTATTGCCACTCGTCGACTGAAGTCTTTGCGGTGTGTTCGTAGGCGGGCGGCGTAGCCGCCGCAGGCGACGTAGCGGACGTAAAAGTCGGGACGCCTTCGGTACGCGTTCTTTGGTCTCAGGTTGGTGTGTAGCGGCCTTAATATGTTAAAAACTCAAATTAATCCCATTTCCAAGTTTAACCCCAACTTCCTCCCTTAAATTCAGAAAGTGGATTTTAACTATGAGTTGCAAAGCAATAAAAAGGCAAAGAAAGCAGAGGAAGTGGCACAAGCTACATGTATTGCACTGACTGGACACCGCTGGAAATCAGTAAAACCATCGGTAACACTTTACAATAAGGTACACAAAATGTGCTTAGTTACTGCTTAGTGAATAAGGAACGACTAGATAGTTAATGAGGAGTTCCTGAGTGACTGCGATTGAAGAACTGATGGTTAGTTACTGGTTAACAGACTGGGGGGTACTGTATTAATGAATAATTTGTTAATGCAGGCCCGGTTCCAGAACAAAATGACTCAGGGTGCATCTGAGATTAGAGAGGGTGCAGTGGTAAAGTGCTATTTTTAACACCCTCTAGGGGGGTCCTCACCTCCTCTAGGGGGGTCCGGGGGCATGCTCCCCCAGGAAGATCTTTTTAAATATTGAAGTTAAAAGCATGAATCTGGTGCACTTTGAGAGCAAAATGAAGAGATCTATGGATCTATGTGCTCTTTGCTTGATTCATGCCTTCCCAGTCCCTTATCACGTAGCCTATATGAGCATGGCGCCAGTTGTTGTAGCCAGTTGTGATGAAGGCATCTGACTTACTTGAACCGAAATGTCTACATGCTGAAGATGGCATCCTTTTTACATGAATATTCCAGCCAATCTCTGTTTTGAAACCCTGAGCTGCAAAATGAGCACCTTACAGGCGAGTTGGGTGCTTTTTTTAATATACCTGGGCAGGCTCTGTTTTGCCGAGGTCCTCTGGCACTTGCGGGCCGCCGAGGGGTGGCGGCGTTTGGGGCAACGAAGACGGCTGCGGCTGCTCCGCCTCCGCCTCCGTGGGCGAGGCGGGCAGGAGGACTGACCACGACAGTGGCCGCGGGTAACGTAATGTCCCCATGATCTGAACTGTTATTACCTGCAGTAGATGCAGTGTTACTGCTGGCGATTAGGGCTGGTTGTTTTAACCATTTTCTGATGTCCATCACTGACTGCTGTGTAAGCACCTTGCAGTTGACGAACGGGCAGCGGCACAGGTCACGCGCACCTGACATAATAACGTTACTTACCTTTTTAAATTGACCAAATAAATGCAGCAGACAATGTTATTTAACCACAATTACAATTTATTTTATTTCAACTCAATTCTTATTATTACTACTATATATGTAATATTTTTCACATTTTTTTTTTTTCACTTTTCATTTTTCAAATGAGGGTGCATAACGACTCAACTGAGGGTGCAATGCACCCTTATGCACCCCCGTAGAACCGGGTCCTGAGGAGTTCCTGAGTGACTGCGATTGAAGAACTGATGGTTTGTTACTGGTAAACAGACTGGGGGGTACCGTATTAATGAATCATTCGTTAATGGTTAGTTAATGAGAAGTTCCTGGTTGACTTTGATTAAAGCAATGGTCCGCTGCAGCAAGGCACTTTTAACACTAGAACCGCCAACGGGTACATTTTACCCGCAGCTGTTTTTTGATTGTATGTAACTTTTTTTCAATAGAATATTCAAGTCTCCCAGTCCGTGACTTTTCCTGAAAGTGTGAAATGTAGCACCCTCTTTTGTTAAAAATTGTCAATATGAAGTCAGATTAAAAAATTCGCCAAAGAAATTGCCATTTATACCCATTAGCACCTCATAGAAAATGCATACGAAGGCCTTTTGTCTACTGCGGTTCCATATAGATAGATAGATAGATAGATCGATAGATAGTTATAGAGAGAGATACAGTATATACATAGATAGATAGATCATATGATAAACTGAGAGTCCACAGATTATATTGGTATAAATGTCATCCCTGTGCGATCAAAACTCACTGTTCATGTATGATAAATAAAAGAACATTGCACCTTGAAAATTAATGCATTCTAATAGCGGGTACATTTTACCCGTTGGCGGTTTTAGGTATACAGCTACCTCTGGCGGTTCTAGTGTTAAACCTGCCATCTTCGACTGGCTTGGGTCCCACACTGAATCGACTGGTGGAGGTGGATCCGACTCACGTTTTACTGCTTAACCCTCTGGAGTCGACGCACGCGGCGCCACGTCGAAGTGCGCATATTTTACATATTTAATCATATCTTTTCAAATATAAGGAGTATAAATAGGATTCAGATAACCGCGGAATCGCCAGAACTGTAGCTTTCCAGCGATACCTCTTGTGAGACTGTAACCAACGCACAGCAGCCAATAGGGCCGCTCAAAGCAAATTGACTTTGCGTTACACTGTGTGGGATTGGTGGATCCGTGTGTCCGTCAAGGAAATCTCGGCCGTCAGCCATTTTGGCATGAAATGACCAATGGACACTCAAGAAATCACTAAGGACCTACCCACTAAGAAAAAACAAACATAAACCATGTGTCTCCCATCAGTTTACGTCTTTGAGGAAGAGAGAGAGACTGAAATGGCTAATTTTAAGCTAAGCCGACGCGCTAGAGATTGTTTTCGCTAGCAGCAGTGAAGATGGGGCATCATAACCTGAAGTCTTCGACTCTTCTGAAGAAGAACAATACAGGGACAACAACAAAGATTCATTTTAAAATGTGTAAGTTTAAATATTACAGTAACAGTGTACTTGCGATAATGAACAATAGGTTTATTGATCTTTTTTTATTATCGACAGTCATTAACTTTTTCTTGGGACAAAATAGACTCTCCATTAGCAAACTTTTACCTTTGGGGAGAGAGAGAGAGAGAGAGAGACCTCCCAAACTGTATCTTTAGTTGTGCATTGTTATTTGTGGTTGAGAAACATTCCAGTTCACCCTTTGCAGCCATGCCTCATACTGCTCATATCCCTCTTTTACAGCCCTGTTAGAGAAATGCGGATCTTGGGTCCTTAGCTTGAAAAAAAGAGGAGCCGGAGCTAATGCCTGATTAGAATTCTATTGGAGATAAAGTTAAAATGCCATCCTGTTCTCAAGCACATCAAAGATTATTTCTGAAACAGTATGGAGCTCAAATGCTTTTTCTCTTGCAGGTTTATCACAAGGTGAGTTCCTTTTTTTATTTCCTGCTTTTTAAACACAAGTGCTCTCCAGGACAGGCTAGCTCTGAGTGTTAGCGAGGCTTGCTAATGTAAACACATCAGGCATTGTTTCTGATAGCAACTTTCTGTGGGTCCGCTGCCGATTTGACGTCATATCGGCAGCAAATCTGTATCAGATCCGTTGCAGCCCTGTTTTTAGAGATTTGGGTATGGAGAAAAAGAGAGAGGGTTGTGTTTTCTGACACTTGGTGAGTGCCCTGACACACCGGGGACACATATTCATGTATAAAAGACGTACAAAAATGCATTTTGCATGATAGGTCGCCTTTAAAATAGTTTGAATTGTGTTGAATGAGGTTATGAATGGTAGAATAGATGTCAAAACCAGTCAGAAGATGAATGGAATATGAATACAATATGAATGTTGTAATGTTATTCTCGTTAGCGGCTAAGCTAATGCAGCTAAGCTAGATGTGACGCACTTTGTGACCACTGTCACAAAGGAAGCCTTGTGAGCTAACGTGAGCTAATGTGTGCTAATGTTGGTTTATTTGAACTGTATGTTGATTGATTGAGATGAGATTGTAACTGTTCTGCACACATGTGTGCAGGCTGTTTTTTTGCTGAGGGACAAAGTTCAAAACAAGGTTGCTTTTATATCTAGAACTTGTGAAAGTGGCGTAGGTCATGCAACAATCTGCCTAGGAGACCATCTTTGGGTTCATTTGCCAGCCAATGTGTCCACTCTATGAAAGAAAGATGACCTTATTGTAAAGTGTTACCAAACCATCACCTAGATAAGTTGTCACCCCACTCTCATCAAAAGCAGTGTAAGATAACTCGCTAATGCAAATTACATTACATTGCATTTAGCTGACGCTTTTATCCAAAGCGACTTACAATAAGTGCGTTCGACCAACAAAATACAACCTTGAAGAAAACAGAATCATATAAGTACATCAGGTTTCATAGAGCAAAAACATTTCAAGTGCTACTCAACTGGCTCAAGTTGAGTAACTACTCAACTTTCACACTGACAAGTGAAACAAAGCACTTATTAGTATATAAGTGCTTTGTTAATAGTTCTATCGCTCGAAGTGGAGTCGAAAGAGATGAGTTTTCAGTCTGCGCCGGAAGGTGTGTAAGCTTTCTGCTGTCCTGATGTCAATGGGGAGCTCATTCCACCATTTTGGAGCCAGGATAGTAAACCCATGTGTTTTTGCTGATGCGAACTTGGATCCCCCTCGCAGTGAGGGTGCAGCGAGCTGTTTGGCTGATGCAGAGCGGAGTGCACGTGATGGGGTGTACAGTTTAACCATGTCCTGGATGTAGGAAGGGCCAGATCCATTCGCAGCATGGTACGCAAGTACCAGTGTCTTGAAGTGGATTCTAGCAGTTACCGGAAGCCAGTGAAGGGAGGAGCGGAGGAGCGGAGTGGAGTGGGAACATTTAGGAAGCACGATGCAAATGGTAGATATAATGACTAGGAGTCAGAAGGACAAGCTAATGGTGAACGTTAGACGGACGAGCTATGGATTTAGCTAGGAGTTAGATGGACTACTAGCTAATGGTGTTAGCAGGGAGTCTGATGTTCAAGCTAACGGTGTTAATTAGAAGTCAGACGAAATATCTGCATTTTAGCTTAAAGTGCACCTATCATGCTATATTTAGGCAATAGCATACGTCTCAGATATATAGAAATATATAAAAAACATGCCTATTAAGTGTTTTGCTCAAAATACCAAACAGATCACCCATTCTAGCCATGCCTTATATCCCTCTATTTCACTTCCTGTTTCAACAGTGCTGATTTTGGGTATAAAGCTTTAAAAAAAAAAAAAAGGAAGGGGCTCAGCTCATGCGGGAGATGCTACCGGCAGATCATGGATTATTTCTGAAACAGTATGGAGCTCAAAGGCTTTCTCTCTTGCCGGTTATACCACAAGGTGAGTTCCTTTTTATTTCCTGCTTCTTCACACACATGCTCTCTCCAGTACAAGTTAGCTCTGAGTGTTAGCGATGCTAATGTAAACATGCACCGACCATATTACGTCCAAAACAGTCGGGCATTGTTTCTGATAGCAACGTTTCTGATAGGGCCGTGGGCGTAAAGCCAGCCTACATTTCCGATATTACGTCATATCAACTCTGGATCAGCTCCGTTGTAGAGATTTCGGTATGGAGGAAAAGAGAGAGGGTTTTATTTTCTGACGCTGCGTGAGTTTCCCCGACGCACCGGGGACACATGTTTATGTATAAAAGAGATCACAAAGTGCATTTTGCATGATAGGTCCCCTTTAATGTGCTTTATGGTCTGACCTGCACCAAGAATCTGACAACAATGTTTCCATCGATTTACCATCAACAACGTTACAATCTACAATACAATACTATTATCTTAAACGTGTGCTTAATCATCATTAACCAAAGATCTTAATTGTGATTAACGTAAATACATTTATTTTACTGATTGACACCACTAATATTTATATTAAAATGCCAGTAATTACTCTACTGCCCATCCATCTATCACTTCCTGTCTCTACCTTTTGACTTTGTGAGCATTTCAGTATGCACGCAAGAGTTTCATGTCTCCACACATCGTTGCACTCACACACTTCCATGGCCAGGAGGTGTTTGTTTCTCTTTTAAATGGGCAACACGCCATATGTGTGGTCATTAGTCTAAAGAGCGTCCTTCAGCCGCACCAGAGGACGACGTGTCAATGAGTAGATTAACTAGCCACCGATGTTCCCCGGCTTTACCAAAGGACCTTGAATTATAGCAACTTTCACTTTGTTTCACTCCCATCAATTTTATGGAAAATATCACACAAATCACAAATGCCATGATGGATGCATGGCTTAAGGGGAAAATACCAGAGCATTTGTTTTGTGAAGGAGGAAAAAAAAACTGAGTTGCGGTGACGTTATGCCAGGAAAAGAGGAAATAATTGGAAAAGGCGTTCATATAACACAGGATCAATTTGTATGTTTGCCTTTACTTGTGCTGTGTTTTAACACAGAGCAAGTCGCTGCTCTTTGCTCAACTCAAGGTTTTTAACCCCTATTAGACTGAGGCCCGGCTGACACTGTGTCCTACTGTACCTGCAGTAAATTGCCAATTTGGAGCCTTATATCTGCCCCCAGTCGTGTGTGTGTGTGTGTGTGTGTGTGTGTGTGTGTGTGTGTGTGTGTGTGTGTGTGTGTGTGTGTGTGTGTGTGTGTGTGTGTGTGTGTGTGTGTGTGTGTGTGTGTGTGTGTGTGTGTGTGTGTGTGTGTGTGTGTGTGTGTGTGTGTGTGTGTGTGTGTTATTTATAGGACAGTCATTGTTTCATGCCTCGTCTCTGTCACCCACATAGAGGCCCATATGTCTACTCTTGCACACAATCAAACAAGAGATGTGGGTTGGGTCAACAGAAATATGACCACACTTTAGATTTGACAATAGATGGTACAATGCTCAATATAATATTTATACACCTCTCCGTAGACTAAATATATACTTCAATGTTCAGGTGCTGTATAATACTCTTGATACATTATTTGCAGCATTAGCTTGGGGTCTTATGGAAACGCCACAAGCTTAAATCCACGTTTAAATTTGTCAGAAAATATAGTTGCATTGTGTTTCCAAGTAGCCAAAATTATGTAGCTGCACTCCAAGGAACTGGTGTAGGTCTGTCAACTGAGGTTTGTTGATTCAACATTTTTAAATGGAAAATGTGATTTGTGAGGATTGTAAAATGAGGGCCTTGAAACTATAAAACATGTTTTTTGGGGTGATTAATAAAATAACGTTAGATTTCTTTACAATTTGTTACCTTTAATTATTTTATATGTTCACCTATTTTTTTTAACCATGGTGTACTTATTTGTTTTCACTTATGTGTTTGAATTCTTGATAATATGTGACCAACCTTTAAAAAAGTCAACTATTTTATTCCTTTTGCCATTTTATACTGTATGTACCTTGCAGCTTTGAAGCTGTGCGACAAAAAAAGGTTTCTGATTCAGATGTTCTTGAACACAACCTTTTACAAGTTCACAAAGTTTAAAGTATTTATATTATTAAACCGGTACAGCTTTTGCTTAGCTTGTTTTTTTTGGTACTGTAGCTTATTTGAAAGAATAGGAGTTGCACTCCTTATTGCATGCTGTTTTTCAAACTCATGCAGCTATGGTAGCACCTTCAGACATCATGTACGTTCGTGCAGTGCTTGAATTGGAATAAAAAAAAGGTGCCAGTACTCTAAATCAGCAACTGTTTCAAATACATTTTTGTATACAGCCCAAAAACAAGTATTTGGCTCAAAGTCATAGTATATCCTATAATGCTGGTGGGTTTGTCTCTTTACTGTATATTTTAGAAAGGCTCACTGTACTTAAACAAAATGACTCAGGGTGCATCTGAGATTAGAGGGGGTGCAGTGGTAAAGTGCTATTTTTATAAGTGGGGAGTGGACCTGACACCCTCTAGGGGGTTCCGGGGCATGCTCCCCCGGGAAGATTTTTTTTTTAAATATTTAAGTTAGATGCATCAATCTGGTGCACTTTGAGAGCAAAATGAAGAGATATATGGATACCTCTCAACATCCATATGAAACAACTGTAAACAGATTTACTTTTTCTTTATGGGTATAAAAGAAAGTAAAGCCTGACTCCTACTGGCGGCTGGTTAAATGACTCCTCGTCCCTGAGTACACTCACCATCTTTCAGCAGGAAAGGAGAGAGGGAATCCTTGTACGGCGACAACCGCTGTCTTTTTGCACTATTATTAAGCCACGCTAACATTTTCGAAATGCTAACGTTATGTGATGTCTTTTCTGCTCTAGTCTATCGCTGCGGCGCGTCATAGGTACGCTCTGGCGCCAATGAGCAGCTCTCATAGGAATTAATGAGGCCCCGCCTCCACGCTGTATCCAGTTCTTATTATACATCCATGGGTACGCTGGGCATATTTGTTGTCATGCGTCATGACGTGCCGCCGGCGGCCGGCGGCTGAGTACCGGCATTTTACTGAGTACCGGCACCTTGCCGGTACTCAGTAAGAAGTGCCGGTACCACATGGGTAAAAATCAGAAGTGCCGGTACTGCGTACCGGTGACTACCGGCCCAATTCAAGCACTGCGTTCATGTACAAAAATCATTTAGTATATAAAAATATAAAATATAAAAACAGAACTTTTTTGTGTCATCACCCTTGTACACAATTGTGCTCTTACATCAACACCCAATGATAGAAAATACACCCTTGTTTTCTGACCCACACACACTCCATCAAGCACACACTGGGGGAGGATATGGTATCCAGCAGACGCGGGGCCTTACCTGGGCCCTGCGCCTGTCACTGCGTATGGACCCAGCCATTTATCATGTAATCTGGTGGGGAGAATGGACTGGGCACTATCAGCAATCTGCTATTGATCCACGCCCAGGGCCCCAGCTATTGTTCATCTGTAGCCCTCGACTGGCACCCAGCATTAATGAAAGAAACTAAACAATGCATAGCAATCAGACAACACCCCTCCCCCACCTCACATCACCCCGTCTTCCCTCTCTGTCTTAAGAGAAAGAGGACAGGAGCCGGTGGGAGGGTTGAAGAAAAAGGAAAAAGCTGGAAAATCAAAAGTATTTTTTTTTCTCTGTTTGGAAGAAAACTTTTGTTATTATGTTTCTCTTTGAGAAGGTCTGAGCGGGGGGAGAAAAACACATTTATCAAGTCAGAGATGGCGTGTATCATCCCTGACCCTGAGAGCCAGACGACTGAGTTGATATCGAAGACACCTATTGAATAATGCTCAACGCCATCCTCTGCCTAGGAAATAGAGACATATGGTAAATCAGTGCCGTTGAGGGCTCCTAAAGCCATGGCTACTGGTTATTTGAAAGTTTTTGCTTTAAATATTGACAAAGTAGTGATGAAGTTGAGGTGTTTCGGCCATTGGTCATTGGGCGTTCCCCTGTGTGAGGACGTGGCAGGGGTCAATGAATGTATTTCATTGAGTGTGGATGTTTTTTTCCCAGAAAGATCTTGGAGCATGTTCATTTGTTTAAAGTTACGTTGAGCAAATTCCACAGTTAACCCAAATACAAAAGAACTTCTGGTGCTGTTTCTGTTCTTGATTCAGATGTCAGGTTGATGGATGGGATTTGAAAACAAAGAAACTCAGTTCTCAACCATAAAGTCGGGCCACTTGTCAATGTCCTCTACAAAAAACACCAGGATTATTTCTAAAATGAATTGTGACTGCTTGGGTTGATCTCTATGTTGAGCTAACTAAAACTACTCGGTTTAGTTAAGATCGTGGTCTTGGTTAGAAGAAACCATGTAACTCTGTCTCTTAACACTTTGAAACATTTAAATGTTAACACCAACATGGTCACAGAGGCAAACTGAAATGATTATTGTATGTTAAGCAGGTATAAAGTTAACCATGTTCACCCTCATTAGCGTTTTCACATGCTAACTATCCAAAATAGACGAAAGCATTGTAAATAAAAAAAAATGTGTCCTGACAATGGCTCGAAATAAAAAACGTTAATGGATCCCCAAAGCATTTAAATATCATCCTGGGGTCAACCTTTAACTGGTTGATGAAGTTTACCTGTGCTCGTAAGCTTCCTACTTTATTGACGCCACATAAAGGGTGTAAAAAGGCATAATGCAGATAAGTTCAACACGTTTCAAACGACTTGAAGCTTTATGAACCCTTTTCAATAATACCAATTTGTTTCACTTTGATATGAAAATACCCACAAAGTAACATGCAGTGGACTTGTCCTTTTCAATTTTCAAAAGGAGGTTAAAGAGAATATATTGGCAATTAACACAAATATCAGCTTCTGTACAGAAAAAGTTTTTCTTAAAGTCATTTATTTCTAGTGAATGTGTACAAACGTAAGTAGAAGAAATACATGTTATTAAAAAAGAAATCATTTTTTAAAGAAAAATATGTATTGTACAATTTATGTTTTTAATCATGTTATTTGTGCTTTAAAATAGTTGTGAATAGAATGACACCATTTAATTGGCGGGAACAGTTTGACATTTTCAGATATGAATTCCTAGAATTCCACCATTAAAATGTCAGTATATCAAGTGTTTTTGTTGAAATGTGTTACATATTTTCTCGAATATATTCCATTGTCTCAATTGCAATGATGGCCAAAAAAACAAACAAAATAATAATAAATTCCTTTTTTCGAATGGTACCTAATTGTAATCCCTGTACACTGTCACCGATACACACTCAGCATGTCAAATTAAAAGATGTCGCACCTGCGAGATATGAAAGTGGACCCAATCAGGGTCCGGTGTGTAAGAATCTGGGCCATTTTCCAGCGCGCCTGTTTCCAGACAGACATGATGCTGATTTATCCGTGGTGGCTCCATTGTCAGGTTGCAGGAAGAAGTGTGCCAGCCACCCACAGGACCCACAGGACCCGGGGACTCATCTGTCAGGAGAGAGCAGCACACACACTGCCCCAAAATATAACCAAATACACACAGAAATACACTTATACAACCACATGACACCATCACATATCCACACTCAGTAATATTAGTTTACTCATACACACTGGGATTTTGAATATATGGGTTTGCACACTGAGGACATGTTGGGGAATACTGAAACTGATGAGGTAAATCTTTTAGACAAAAATAGATGTATTGGTTTAAAAGACTTACTTACTGTATTGGTTTAAAACAGTGGTTCTCAACTGGTAAGGCCTCGGGACCCACTTTTTACTTTGTCAATAAATCGCGACCCACCATTTTGAACCACTCAAATCTATTCAACAAAAAATAGTGCTGTAATATATATATATATATATATATATATATATATATATATATATATATATATATATATACGCTTTTCAGCATACAATATTAATTAAAGTGAAGTACAGTGCATATATCCCTTCACAGAACCAAAGTATGCTTTTAAAAAGGTTTAATGAGATGATGGAATCAAAGCTGAACTGTATGACATAAAAAGGCACACATGCTGAAAACCCAACCCCAGAAGGGGGGTCTGGGGCGATTCTCCCCCAGGAGATTTTTAGAAATACTAACATAAACTACGCATTCTGGGACACTAAAAATAAATACATATATTCCTACTCGACATATTAATAATATTTTCTGCCATTATTTGTTTTTCACGGGCCTTCAAAATAAAAGTTTTTTTTTTAAAAACTCACACATCCGCGACCCACTCGAAACGAGAACCACTGGTTTAAAAGACTTAGCTTTTAATGTATGTGGTTCGACACTTACTTCTCACAAGTAAAAATATAACTTTATATATTTTCTTATATTTAAAGTAGTATGTTTTTTGAGGATTTGTTGCAGTGTGCCGTGTCTTCTTTGACCTGGAACAAGATTTGCCTAAAAAACTGGAAATTCTGATTGAAAAAGATAAAACAGTAAAATACATTTAAAAAAGCATCTTGGACTATGAAAATCTGGCATGATGATTTTTAAGATTTGAATGATTAAATGCAAAGTTCTGGATTTTCTTCACTCTTTATACTGAATTAAAGAGGATTTGTTAAGTTGTCTAAAAACCTTAAACCTGCCCATAAACTTCATTTTTGGTCATAACAACTATTTATAATGTAACACTAAATGTTTAAGATTGAATGATAATGTTATCAGTAGATGTAAGTTTATGTTGACATAATGACATCACTTTAGTTCATTTTGCTTCTTAGTTTTTGGAACTTGTATAGTAAATGTTTTAGTTTGCACTCAAATATATTTAATATTTTACTTTTTATAATCTAAACTCAAGGTTCACTTACTTGCTTTATCCAGAGCTTTAACACTAGAACCGCCAGAGATTTTTTATACCTAAAACCGCCACTGGGGTCAAATTGACCCGTTATTAGAATGCATTGATTTTCAAGGTAAAAGTATTGCTTTAAAAATAAATGGTCCTGTGGTATTGTTGTTTTGACAAGCAATGTTGTTAAATTGTTTCGTTTATCAACGCTACAACATAGCGTTTAGTGAGGCGGTTGTCATTGTTGGGTGAAAAGCAAACAGCTGTTTGCTGCGGAGCGCAGCACGAGCAGTTTCCCCTGAGCGGGAGCACGCTCCTTCACTATAGACTGTCGCTATCAATATATCTATCTATCTCTCTCTCAACCTATCTTTAAATCTATAAGGGACCGCAGTAGACAAAAGGTGTTGCTATAGCAACACGTCATGTTTGTTTACACGCAAAATCAATAGCGCGAAAAGGGGTTGGGTCAATATGACTCCTGGGCGGAAATAGATATAAATGGAAATTCTTTGGGCGATTTCTTCAATCTGACTTCATATTGACAATTTTTAACATAGGGTGCTACATAATACACTTTCAGGAAAAGTCACGGACTGGGACTCTTTAATATTTTATTGAAAAAAAGTTACATACATTAAAAAACAGCTCTGGGTCAAATTGACCCAATTGGCGGTTCTAGTGTTAAACTGCATCATCATAGTTTTAATGAACATATTACACAAGTTACACAATTAGGGTAGGAAGATTGATCAATCAATCAATCAATGTTTATTTATATAGCCCAATATCACAAATGTTACATTTGTCTCAGTGGTCTTCACAGTTTGTACAGAATATCAGTATGACAATACGACACCCTCTGTCCTCAGACCCTCACATCGCACAAGGAAAAACTATAGGTTACTAACGTAACCCCAGTTCTCAGAGTAACATGAAGTGAGATGTCTCACGACGGGATGCGCCTCAACGCGTATGCATCAGAAGCATCAATCTCATTACGCCAATCCTGATTGGCTGGTGATCTTGACGACTACGTCAGGGAATCCACCCACCCTTTAAGTAGCTTGAGCTACGTCGCAGCGTCATTCAAAATAAGCACCTCTGCTCGCTTCGCCTCAGCAAGAAGGACTGGTGAGACATCTCATGTTACTCTGAGAACTGGGGTTACGTTAGTAACCTATAGTTCTCATTCATAACACTCCGTTCGATGTCTCACTATGGGATATTGAGACTCCCGTATTGCTAGACATGCTTATCTCGCAAATCACCAAAACAAAACAGTACTTAACAGGTAGAACCCTGTCCCAACACGGGGCCCAGCACTGCACGGGCCACACTTAGAGCAGAGACATCTAGTCTGTAAAAGCGGACAAAAGAGAGCGGTGAAGACCAGCTCGCTGCTGCACAAATGTCCAGGATGGAAACACCCTTGAACAAAGCCCAGGATGTAGCCAGTCCACAAGTAGAATGAGCACGCAGGCCCGTTGGTGCCTGCAAACCCTGACTCGTATAAGCCAGAGCTATCGTTTCCACAATCCAGTGGTGTCAGAGAATATTTTAATCCGATCTCTTTGTGTCTCGAGTTTCTCAGCTTTTCTGAGAAACCTGTCAAATTAGAAACATATGCTTTGTGTTAAGTCGCAGCTCCTATCTGTAATGTGTGGAGAACACAGGTCAAGAGGTCCTCTGCCTTCCTGTGGGGGAGAAGTTTGGCCCATGTCAGTTGGTAACACAAACTAGTCTTTGTTGCCAAGTCTGGTAATAATTAAGAAGGAAAAGGCGGGCTTTCTAGATCCCTCCTTTTCTCTCTACAGATGAATGTTTCTACTCTTTGTGTCTTCAGAGTTTGCTTGGTAGTTCACATGTAAAGTGTGAAATGCTCTGTGACCTCTCCGGCCGTATTCTACTCTCAATAAATATCAGTGTTTGACTAAAGCCGCTCCTGCTTCCATCCTTTCCTGAGCCTTGGCTCCGCATTGCTGCACAGAGGTTTTCTTCACAAGTGGGAGAGCCGTTGCCTGGTAACGGGCTTGCCCTTATGAGGGTTAGCCCAGGATACAAAGAGTTGGTCATTGCATCGAAACTCTTTTGACCTGTCCATATAGGTGCGCAAAGCACAAACTGGGCACATCAAATGCGGGCCGCTGTTCTTCAGAGGAACATAGCGGTGAAGGAAATGCCTCAAGGTCAATGGGGGTGCATGAGCCAACCACCTTGGGCACAAAGGCAGGGTTGGGCTTCAGCAACACTCTCGTTTGCCCCGGGGCAAACTGAGTGCATGAAGGATGTACAGAGAGCGCGTGAATGTCACTGACTCGCTTGGCAGATGCCAGAGCTAGTAACAACACTGTCTTTAGTGACAGGTGTTTTATGTCAGCTTCTTCCAGGGGTTCAAATGGAGGTTGAGTGAGCCCATCTAAAACCACTGCCAAGTCCCATAAGGGCACCAGTGACCTGGAAACAGGGAGAAGCCTGCGAGCCCCTTTCAGAAAACGGCAGACCAAGGGATGTTGGCGAGCCGTCTTTCCCTCAAAGCCCACATGTCATGCAGCAATAGCATACAGGTACACTTTAATCGTAGAGAAAGCTCTGTGTTTATCAATCAGGTCCTGTAGAAATGATAGAATCACACCGACAGGACATTGAAAAGAGATGTGTCCCTTTTGAAGGCACCACTCCTCAAACACCCTCCACTTACAGTCATAGAGAGACCTGGTGGAGGAAGCCCTTGCACTCTGAATAGTGTTTATCACCTTCTGAGGAAGCCCCACTGTACTCCAATTATACCACTCATGGACCAGGACCATAGTGCCAGGCGCTCTGGGTGTGGGTGAAAAATCGGCCCCCCCCGCCTGAGATAGTATGTCCCTGCGTAACGGGAGCTGCCACGGCTCGCAGGCTTCTCCCTGTTTCCAGGTCACTGGTGCTCTTATGCTGCCACGGCTGCCCGCACAGCAGCTGATATATCTCCGCCAGCCAGTACATTGCAGGCCAGTGCGGAGCTATTAGGATCAGTGTGCGGCGATGTTTTCTCACTCTGGCCAGAGTTGTGGGTATTAGAGCCAGGGGTGGGAACGCGTACAGAAGGACCGGAGGCCAAACGTGTGCGAGCGCGTCCACGCCTAACGGTGCGTTTAGATCACGCATTGAAAAGAACAGCTGACATTGAGCATTTTCTTTTGACGCGAACAGATCTACCGCGGCCCGGCCGTAACGCACCCACAGCTGACTCACAATTGTTGGATGTAGAGTCCAGTCTGCATATAGTGGTGCACCTCTGGACAGCAGATCTGCCTCGAGGTTCATCACTCCCGGTACGTGCGTTGCTCTCAGAGAGAGGAGACGTCCGCAGCTCCATAAGATCAGTTTGCGTGCCAGCATGTGTAACTGGAGAGAACGCAAACCCCCTTGATGGTTTATATACAATATTGTGGTCGTGTTGTCTGTCCTCACGAGGACATGATGTCCTTTGAGAAAAGGCAGAAAGCGTTTCAGGGTGAGCAACACCGCTAAAAGCTCCAGATAATTTATGTGTGACCGTTGGAGATCTCTGCTCCAGAGACCCCTCACAGGTCGACCTTCGTATATACCCCCCCAGCCCGTCAGACATGCGTCTGTGGTGACCACTTTCCGCGATAGCACAGAACCCATAGGTACGCCCCGTACTAGAAAAGTCGGGTGCAGCCAGTGGCACAGTGCCATTACGCATTCCACAGTGACCATCACTCTCCGCACGCCATGACGCATGGGGTCCAGTCTGAGGGCAGCTACCCAGCGCTGAAAATCCCTCATGTGTAAGCGGCCCAGTCGTACCACCAGGATGGCTAACGCCATGAGCCCCAGTAACCGCAGACATGATCTGAAGAGAACATATTTGCGTGGCTGGAAATGAGCGAGGCAAGCCCTGAAGGCTTTCACTCTCTCTGCTGACAGGCGGGCTGTAAAGGGCACCGAATTTAGACGTAAGCCCAGGAAGAGTACAGTCTGGGCTGGGGACAACATGCTCTTTTCTGTGTTTATTACGAAACCCAGGTCGAGCAGGTGTTTCACAAGGATATTCGCCTGCGTAATAGCCTCCTGCTCCTACTGTGCAAGAAGGAGCCAGTCGTCTAAATAGGTTGCCAGGCGAATGCCCTGTTGCCTTAACGGGGCTATTGCTGCTTCCGTACATCGTACAAACACCCGTCGGCTGAGAGACATAGACCGAAGGGAAGCACTCTGTACTCGTAACAGACACCCTGAAAAGCGAACCTCAGATATTTCCTGTGTGGATAATATATTGGGATGTGAAAATACGCGTCTTTCAGGTCGATTGATGTGAACCAATCGTCCTGACGTACGAGACGCAGCAGAGATGTGTGAGTGAGCATTCGGAATTTGTATTTTCTGAGATACTTGTTCAGAGCCCTTAAATCTAGGATAGGGCGAATTCCGTTCCCTCCCCGTTTGGGAACGAGGAAATATTTGGAATAGAAGCTGCTCTGACTCTGTTCGAAGGGTAATATGGATTTCTGTTCTAGTAGCGAGAGAATCTCCTGCTCTAGAATATGAGCCGACTCTCCCCGGGCTTGTGAATGCATAATGCCCAGAGAAGTGAGGGGGGGTGACAGCGAATTGGAGTCTGTAGCCCCGTGATATCGTTTTGAAAACCCAAGCAGAGCTTGTGAGCACCTTCCACCTTTCGCTTCTTAGAGCGAGTGGAGATGTGATCACTTCCCTGTTGTCTGCTCTCTGTGTCTTTATTGGTTGTGTTATGGGGCCCTCTAGTGTCTGAACACGGTGGTATCCCAGGCTGACAACCTCGGTCGACACTGCGCATGCGTGCGGCGATGATGCGTTCACAGACTCGGTTACCGTCCGCATTCTGAGAGAGGCAACAGCCACTCTCAGAAGCGGAGCAGTCACCTGACTGTTTATTGTTTTTCTTTTCATTATTTTTGACTGCGCCCTTGGCTTTAAGCCTGGAAACGACAGTGGAAATGTTTTATTAGAAAACAAGGACATGTGTTTGTGTGACTTGAACGAGCAGCAGAACCTGCTGTCTTTGACGTGAAGTCTATCTCCCTCATGGCGCGAACTTGAGGATGACGTTCTGACATCACTCGAGGCGGCGGGAAGATGGGGGCGTGGTTGCACCCCGGAAACACATGAGCATGGAACACGTGTGGAACACGTTCTGGGGCTTGAAAACAGAGGAGATGAGGGAAGGCTGTCAGGCTGCTCTCTTCTTTTTCCTCACCTGATGGCCGAAGGTCTGGGCCGGCTGTGCCTGTGCGGCTGCTGCCGGAACCGGGGACTTTCTTGGCCAGCTCGTCCTCTCCTCGTCTCTGGGCGGGAGACCCGGGGCGGGCTGTGGCTTTTGCCGTTTCGGGATCTTGAAATGGGAAGGACGTGAGGCAGCCTGAGTGAAGGTCTGTCGCGGGCCCGTTGGAGGCGGCTGGACCTTTAGGGGAAGACAAAGCTGGAGAGCCTCATCCTCCTTCTTTTTGGCCTCACACCGCTGCTGCATTGAAGCCAGAGCGGTGCCAAATATGCCCTCGGGGACAATTGGCATGTCCAAGACGTGCTATTTTTCCCGGTCCGGAAGGTTCGTCAGGTTAAGCCACCTGGCTCTCTCCTGCACCACCATCACGAGACATTGAGCGCCCTGACGGACAAAGCTGCCGCTTTGTAAGCCCGTTCGGTCATTGCTGACTGGAAACGGTCTGCTTTTGTCGGCAGCATGGGGTTCCTGCTAAGTGCCGAAGACAGCCGCGGTTGGAGGTGGGCTGCCACAAGCGGCTCCATAGGCGGCATGCGGAGCAAGCCGAGCTTCTCCATGCCCTCAAAGTCCAAAGAGGAGGCTCCCTGGATTGGAGCCTTGCTGCTGAAAGGGCAGTCTCTCCCCGAGACAGACACCTCGTCCAGCAGCTCTGGAAAGACTGGGAGAAGCTGCCTCGTCATCCTCGCGGCTTGGGGCAAGTTCTTCCCCTCATAGCGAGATCTGGAGGTCTCCTTGGCTACTTCAGGCCAGGGGATGTCCATCCTGGATGCAGCGCGTTGGCACATGGCCTGCAAGTCCATGCTGAGGCGGGCAAAGTTGACGCGCTTTCGCCTGGCGGAGCGGACACCGCCTCCGGCTTGGCAGCCTGAGCAGATGGGATGAAGATGTCATCTTCGTCTGAGTCGGATAAGAGGAACTCAGAGGTATCCTGTTCATCTTCCTCCATGTAATCCAGCTCCGGCGACCGAAGGTTAGCTTGTGGTTCAGTCTGTGGACAGTTAAGCTAGCCCGGCTACTGATATTTTTGAGATGTTTCCCGAAGCGAGAAGAGGTGTTTGAAAGACGCTGCGACGTAGCGCAAGCTACTTAAAGGGTGGGTGGATTCCCTGACGTAGTCGTCAAGATCACCAGCCAATCAGGATTGGCGTAATGAGATTGATGCTTCTGATGCATACGCGTTGAGGCGCATCCCATAGTGAGACATCGAACAGAGTGTTATGAATGAGAACTTCCGGAGAAAACCCACAGTTTAAAGGGAAAAATGGGAGAAACCTCAGAGAGAGCAACAGAGGAGGGATCCCTCTCCCAGGACGGACAGACGTGCAATAGATGCCGTGTGTAAATTGAAAAGATAATACATTTGCAACATAGGTAGTCCAAATGTTTGGAAATGCATGTGAGTATAATAGGAAGATGAATCCACGAGGATATCCATCCAGGACCTATGATCCAGGACCACAGCCACGACTCAAGATCCAGGGCTCGCGATCCAGGACACAGGACCGCAGGATCATCCATGACTCCGGATCCCGGCGTATATAGACACCAAAAAGAAAGAAATTTGGGGAAGCTGGGTTAATCGGAACATGAGCGTACACAGGTATAGACAGAGAGAAGGAAGAAGTAAGATGTCCCCCGACAAACTAAGCCTATATCAGCAAAACTAGGCGCTGAATCTAATCAGCCCTAACTACAGTATAAGCTTTATCAAAAAGGAAGGTCTTAAGCGCACTCTTAAAAATGGATAGGGTGTCTGGTGCCCGAACACAAACTGGAAGCTGATTCCACAAATGTGGAGCTTGATAAGAAAAGGCCCTTGCTCCCATTGTACTTTTAGAGACTCGAGGAACAACCAACAACCCTGCATTCTTGGAACGCAATGCCCTAGTAGGACAGTAGGGTATAATGATTTCTTTAAGGTAAGCTGGCGCCTGCCCATTAAGGGCTTTGTAGGCGAGAAGAATAATTTTTAATTCTATCCTGTGTTCTATAGGGAGCCAGTGTAACGCAGCCAGAACAGGAGTAATGTGGTCCCTTTTCCTTACTCTGGTTAGTACACGAGCTGCAGCATTTTGAATCAGCTGAAGCGACTTAACTGACTTCTTGGTACACCCTGATAATAAGGAGTTACAACAATCCAGCCTTGTAGTAACAAATGCATGGACTAGTTTCTTTGCATTGTTTTGAGGCAAGATATGCCTGATTTTTGCAATGTTACGTAGATGGGAGTAGGCGGGTCCTTGAAATTGATTTTATGTGGGCGTTAAAGGATAAATCCTGATCAAATATAACACCAAGATTCCTTACAGTCTCACTGCAGGCCAAATTAATGCCATCCATAGTTAGTATATCTTTAGATAATTTGTTTCGTAGATTCTTCGGGCCAAGTACAATAACTTCAGTTTTGGTCGTGTTTAACATCAAAAAGTTTAAGGTCATCCACGTTTTTAAGTCCTTGAGGCAGTCTTGAATTTTATTTAGATGATTAATTTCATCAGGCTTGATTGATAAATATAGTTGAGTATCATCCGCATAACAATGAAAGTTTACAGAATGATTCCTTATAATATTGCCTAACGGAAGCATATATAATGTGAACAAAATAGGTCCGAGCACTGAGCCCTGTGGCACTCCATGGCTAACTTTGGTTTGCGTGCAAGATTCATCGTTGACACGATGAGCCAGCTGAGTAGCACTTGAAATGTGTGGCTTTATGATACCTGCTGTACTTATATGATTCTGTTTTTCTTCTGGGCTGTGTCTTCCTGGTCGTATGTACTTATTGTAAGTCGCTTTGGACAAAAGCGTCAGCTAAATGCAATGTAATGTAATGTAATGTAATGACACGTACAAACTGAGAGCGTTCAGATAGATAGGACCTAAACCAACCTAAAGCAGTTCCCGTTATGCCAACTAAGTGCTCTAATCTTTGCAATAAGATATCATGGTCGATAGTATCAAATGCAGCACTGAGATCGATAGAATAGAGAATAGAGAGAAGTCCCTTGTCTGAGGCTATTAGAATGTCATTTGTGACTTTAACCAGAGCTGTCTCTGTGCTATGATGTGTTCTAAAGCCAGACTGAAAATCTTCAAATAAATCATTGTTTTTTAAGTAATCACACGACCGCTTTTGCGACCGCTTTCACAAGAATTTTTGAGAGGAACGGAAGATTAGAAATAGGTCTATCGTTGGCTAAAACCTCTGGATCAAGATTGTGCTTTTTAAGAAGCGGTTTTATCACTGCTACTTTGAATGATTGTGGAACATAGCCTGATAATAAAGACATATTCATAATATTTAATAAAGAAGTGCTAATTAATGGAAAAACTTCCTTCCACAGCTTAGTTGGAATTGGGTCTAACATGCACATTGATGGTTTAGAAGAGAGAATCATTGAATTTAATTGTTCAAGGTTAATGGCTGAAAAGCATTCTAGTTTACTATCTAGTGTAATATTAGAACTTACATATCCGGGAGCTGTTGATAACACTATACTGGTCAGAGGCAAGAGGTCATTAATTTTGTTTCCAAGAGTAACAATTTTATCGTTAAAAAAGCACATAAAATCATTACTACTGAGTGCTATGGGAATAGAAGGCTCAATCGAGCTATGGCTCTTTGTCAGCCTGGCTACAGTGCTGAAAAGAAATCTTGCATTATTCTTATTCTCATCTATTAATGAAGAGTAGTAGGCTGCTCTCGCTTTACGCAGTGCTTTCTTATATTCATTGAGAGTAATATGCCAAATTAAACGAGATTCTTCAAGTTTAGTGGAACGCCATATCCTTTCAAGTTGTCTCGACTTTTGCTTTATTTTGCGGGTTTCGGCATTATGACATGGAGCTAATCTATGTTGTTTTATTTTCTTCTTTTTCAAAGGAGCAACAGAGTCTAATTTTATTCGCAGCGCATCTATAGCACTATCAACAACATGATAAATTTGGGGTGGTGTACATTTTGTATAAGATTCCCCCCTTACATGCAGACATGTTATCGAGTTAAGTATTGGTGGAATATCTTCCTTAAATTTGGCTATAGCACTAACAGATAGGGTTCTGCTGCACGAGCTTTTGACTAATGCTTTGTAGTCTATTAACAGTACTTCAAAAGTTACTAAGAAATGGTCGGATAAAGCAGGATTATGCGGTTCGACTAATAGTTGCTCAATTTCAATACCATAAGTCAGAACAAGGTCGAGAGTGTGATTATAGCAGTGGGTTGGTTTATTTACAATCACAGAAACCAACAGAATCTAATATAGAGTTAAATGCAACAGTAAGGCTATTTTTATCATCGTCAACATGAATATTAAAGTCACCTACAATAATTACTTTATCTGTTTTAAGTACCAAAGTTGATCAAAACTCCGAATAAAGACCTGGTGCACGGTACACTGTAACAAATAAGATTAGCTGCAAAGTTTTCCAGGTCGGATGCGTAAGACTAAAAATGAGGCTTTCAAAGGAGGTATAATTTAATTTTGGTTTAGTATTGATAAGTAAACTTGAGTCAAAGATTGCCGCAACTCCACCTCCTCGGCCCACGCCTCGGGCAATATGAGTATTGATATGGCTGGGTGGAGTGGCCTCATTTATGCTGACATATTCTTCATGTCTCAACCAGTTTCAGTGAGACAGCATATATCAATATTATAATCTGATATTAAATAATTTACCAATATTGCTTTAGATGCTAGAGATCTTATGTTTAAGAGACCACATTTAATCTTCCTGTTTTGTTGCACTGTAGTAGTTGTTACATTTACTTTTATTAGGTTATTATGTATGACACCTATTAAATTGTCCTTGGGCAGACACACACACCGTTAATACTGGGTATTTTATTGGGTTCGGGCGTCCTATGGATGACTGCCTAGGAGAGAGCGCAGAGAAGCGTGTAAGACTGCGACTCCGCCTCCTGGTCTCAACTCCAGTTTGTCATGGATTAAGTCCACAAAGCCCTGAAATGTTTGCCGAAATGAGATTTGCACCTTCCAAAGTAGGATGAATGCCGTCTCTCTTAATCAGACCAGGTTTTCCCCAGAAGGCTGTCCAATTATTTACGAAACCCACATTGTTTGCTGGGCACCACCAAGACAACCAGCGCTGAAATGATGACATGCGGCTATACATGTCATCATTGATCAGATTGGGGAGGGGACCAGAGAAGTTTACGGTGTCCGACATTGTTTTAGCATAACTACACACCGACTCCACATTAAGTTTGATGAGATGCAAGCCCTTGAAAAACAATTAAGTCATTAGCCCGCATGGTTTTTCATACCATTGAAATGGTTCTGGCCCTTCCTACATCCAGGACATGGTTAAACCATACACTCACACATACACTCGCTGCACCTTCACTGCGAGGGGGACCCAAGGTCCCATCAGCAAAAACACGTCGGTTTGCTATCCTGGCTCCAAAATGGTGGAATGAGCTCCCCATTGACAGCAAAAAGCCTACCAGCGATGTGCAGTCAGGGGAGGCAGGGGAGGCAGAGCCTCACCTGTCATACTCCAATGTAACGGAAAAATAACTAAAGAAAAACTAAATAATAATAAAATCTCACCAATGATCTGTGTTGTAAATGTGATTCATGTATAATTCCAATCGCTTTTTATAGTCAAAATCGGCAAATTTGCCGAGTTCCGCTACAACTATAGGCTACATGGGAGCGATGAGAAGTGAGGCAGGGGCGTGCTCTGCCTCACGTCACCCCACAGAAACTGTCTGGAAAGCGGGCACTAAGCGCATGCCTGTTACCATCTCACTGTAGGTCACCAATGTAATGTGTGTAGATCCCTTTATTACATTTATCCTCGCCATCCATAGTCTCTAAATAACTTATTTCACGTATACATGATATTTGGTCTCATCATACAACGGCAATGAAAAAAGCACCAGGGGAGGCAGCCATAACCTCTGCCGCACTGAAGGGGGCGCACGTGAGCCCACAGGTTCTTGTTGCTACTGTTATTCTATGCAGAGACGGTAGACGCAAACAACAAACTAGACTTTTGAAACTACAGGAAGATAAGGAGGACTTTTACAAAAAAGTAATAGAGATTGTGGTCCAGAAGGATAGCATGGACTTCATCTTCAAGTCAAGGTCAGACCACAATTGTAATGAAAATGGGATCATATCTTACTAAGAGAGAACAATCCAATATTTTTGATTTTGGGTATCCTTTTGTTGAACGGTCTGTTTAAAATGAATAGAAGCATCAGACAAAAAAAGCTTTTAAAAATAACAGAATATTTCGATTAAAGTCAAAATATAATAGCCTATTTGTAAATCTGACTCTGAAAGAGCCATGAACCTCACCGCACGTCACTGAAGCCTACACATCTTCCGGCGCAGACTGAAAACTCATCTCTTTCGACTCCACTTCAAGCACTAAAATGAAAGGAAACAAAAACAAAATAAAAAGCCCTCATATACTAACTAAGCACTTACATACTAACAAAGCACTTATATACTAAAAAAGGCTTTTCTAAAGCCAGTTGAGTAGCACTTAAAATGTGTTGGCTCTATGAAACCTAATGTACTTATATGATTCTGTTTTCTTCAAGCTGGTATCTTCTTGGTCGAATGCACTTATTGGAAGTCACTTTGGATAAAAGCATCAGCTAAATGAAATGTAATTAAATGTATAAAAGTACAGCTTAAGGTTGAAGCTGCACTAATCTATATTTGTATAATGTATACGTTAAAAAAATGGTGGAATATAAGAGAGTCACTTCTGGAATTCTAAATGATCTTACTCAACAGTTCTCTATCACAGGGGTTTTCAACGTGTGGGAAGGTGAGCCTCCCCTCAGAGAACATAAGAACAGCCGCGCCCCCCCTCCCAATTATTATTGCTATTATTATTATTATTATTGTTGTTCTTGCTATAATGCAGAGGCATTCAATTGCATTTCAAAGAGGTCCAGTAAGATAAAATGTTATTAAATGCTGTTTTCGCTGTCTACCTTTCTCTTTTTTGAGCACGCCATTTGAAATGACTCGAACTGTTTCTCTCTTCTTGTCTCATCTCTGTGTTTGAATCTATGTGCTGACTCACTGACTGCACCAATTTGATTGGCTGAGTAGCGTCACCTCCTTAAAACATTAAACAATAACTTTTTTAAACCTTTTTATCTTTATGTTTTAAACATTATTTTAAAGCATTCTTAACATTTTCAACATCGTGGATAAATCCTTATATGCTCCCACATAGTGCTGCGTACCGGTACGCCGAACCGGTACTGGACTTGTAAAAAGTTTCGGTTCGCTTGGACTCGGAAAAAAACTAGCACTTACGTATATTCTCCTTTTTGTTCTAAACCATCTAAAACCTTCCATAGATCGAGAAATTTGTGCTGAGAAAAGACGAAAAACATTGTGTCGGCTTCTGATATGGCGGCCATTACTGAACTCACGAAGTCTCGCAAAATATCGCAACTGCTCGTGAGATCTGTGTGACGTCAAGGGAAGCTAGCGATGTGATTGGCTTAGACATAGTGGACAGCATGGGCTGCTGGTCGCCATATTGGATATTTGGTAGTGTAGCTAACTCCTTTGTTTGGTCTACGACGTCACGGCCCGGGTCATGTAAACACAATGCCGCAGGGCTTTAAATCCAGTAAGGTGTGGGACCATGTGACGAAACTGCCGCTAGATACTGCGAAGTGTAACCTGTGCGGGAACGTGATCAAGTGCGCTGGGGGAACATTGAACATAGCGAGGCACTTGAGGAGAAACCACAAAATAGAAACTACTCCACATGCGGCCTCAGCCACATTGGCGTTGATGTTTGGCGACCAAAATAACAACGACAATTTAGGCTCAGTCAGCTCAGGGACTGTTTGGTTACTTTAGTTTGGTAAATGAAATAAATGTTTGAACTTTGTAGTAGTTCACTGTAGTTGTGTCATAAATCATTTGTAGACTAAGTGGCAAAAAGTGTTTTTTTTACATTTGTACTTTGTAGAGAAATGTAGACACAATGAAGGGAGCATAATAAACCTGACGAGTTTGAGTTGATAATTAGCTCACAATAAGTTCACTTTAGTTACTCACACAACTTGGCACAAGCCATGGGTTCAGGTCCGGACTTATAAGTCCGGACCTAAACCTGAACCTCTGGACTTGAGTCCGGACCTGAACCTGAATGTGAGTCCAGGTACGCAGCACTACTCCCACACACTGAACGTCAACTTTGCCTCCTTATTACACTCACCCCCACTTTAGTGGGAACGATGAGTCTGCATCTTTGATGCACACAGGCGGATGATGGGGGGATTAGAGTCCTGCATCGGGTCGGGTACTCAACACGCAAAAAAAGTGATTCGCGGGTGGTATTTTTCAAAAAAATAAATCGGGTTCGGTTCTGTGTAAAACAAAGAAGATGTGGGTCGGGTCGCGGGTGTTGCATAATAAATATATTTAAATAATAATAATTGAATTTAATGTTTAAAGATTCCTCAGACCTCTCCCCCGCGGGACCGTGCATAATCATAACATCTGCACCGCATCAGTCTGCTGCTGAGCGCGCCACATTCGAAATGGCTGAGGTGAAGCTCTCTAGCGGAGAATACAGCATTGTAAAGAACTCTTCCTCAAGAGCGAAATCCAACGTCTGGGAGAAAATAACCAACATCCCACGCTTTTCGAGCCAAATACGCAACTGCGTGTTTTCACTGCTCATAGGATATGCGGGTTCGGATCGGTTTGCGGATCTTGTGCCGACGGGTCGGATCGGTTTGCTGAACTAATTGGCAATATGTGCGGGTGGCGGGGCGGGTTCGGTATTGCACGTCGCAGGTATGGGGCGGGAGCGGGTCTTGAAAATCAGACCCGTGCAGGACTCTGACGGGGATGCAATGTAGACAGCAATAAACGCAGATCATCCTCTGGCTACAGCCTTGACCGGCACTTGCTTTTGAAAAAAGTAAATGCGGAAAACCCACACACAGGTAGGTGGAGGTGAAGGGAATGAGCACTTTTACAGCCGTTTTGGAACTCAGTCTCCAAAGACAGCCAAAAGTGACACTTTACTCACCTTTTTCTCGTTATTTTTTTCTCACGCTGCGCCTCCCCTGAAGCTCTCTGGCGCCCCCCCAGGGAGGTGCGCCTCACACTTTGAAAACCGCTGCTCTATCACATTGTGGTTTTACAGCCCGTTATTTCAGTATTTTGGTTCAGTCTCTTGAAGCTCTCATGACCTGGTTCCAAGCAGGCAGTCAGTGTGAGAACTCAAAGTCTGTAACCAGAACAGAGACCCAAAAACAGTCAGTAAATAGAGAACAATGGAGCATTTAGCAGCTTAAAAGCCAGCCCCTTCCTTGAGGAGTTGATAGAGATCAGAAGTCCAAATAATGTGCCAACAGTGTAGGGTTTTTAATAGCTCATTTTAAAGTTTGAGGGAATTTAGCAAACAACAAATTATATTGGTTTTTGGGGGCGTTTTACCACAATGAGTGCTTTGTCATTCTACAGCTTTGTTAGTGTGAATGGTTGTCCACAATCCTCTACGTGGAAATATCTCTGTCTCTCTCATAAAGTAGTGTGATTGCCCATAGCATCACCATCTGCCAGCCAGCACAAGGTGAAACACTAAGCGCTCTAGTGGGATGAATGAATGATAGGAGCGCGAGTGTGTGGGTATGTGCGCTTTCCAACGTTATACACAAACACACACTTATCCTCACCGTGAACCCATCCTGTAAACAGCTAACATACAGTGGAGCAAAAAAGTATTTAGTCAGCCACCAATTGTGCAAGTTCTCCCACTTAAAAAGATGAGAGAGGCCTGTAATTTTCATCCTAGGTATACCTCAAATATGAGAGACAAAATGAGAAAAAAAAAAAAAAAATCCAGAAAATCACATTGTCTGATTTTTAAAGAATTTATTTGCAAATGATGGTGGAAAATAAGTATTTGGTCAATAACAAAAGTTAATCTCAATACTTTGTTATATACCCTTTGTTGGCAATGACAGAGGTCAAACGTTTTCTGTAAGTCTTCACAAGGTCTTCACACACTGTTGCTGGTATTTTGGCCCATTCCTCCATGCAGATCTCCTCTAGAGCAGTGATGTTTTGGGGCTGTCGCTGGGCAACACGGCCTTTCAACTCCCTCCAAAGATGTTCTATGGGGTTGAGATCTGGAGACTGGCTAGGCCACTCCAGGACCTTGAAATGCTTCTTACGAAGCCACTCCTTTGTTGCCCGGGCGGTGTGTTTGGGATCATTGTCATGCTGAAAGACCCAGCCACGTTTCATCTTCAATGCCCTTGCTGATGGAAGGAGGTTGTCACTCAAAATCTCACGATACATGGCCCCATTCATTCTTTCCTTTACACGGATCAGTCGTCCTGGTCCCTTTGCAGAAAAACAGCCCCAAAGCATGATGTTTCCACCCCCATGTTTCACAGTAGGTATGGTGTTCTTTGGATGCAACTCAGCATTCTTTCTCCTCCAAACACGTCTAGTTGAGTTTTTACCAAAACGTTCTATTTTGGTTTCATCTGACCATATGACATTCTCCCAATCCTCTTCTGGATCATCTAAATGCTCTCTAGCAAACTTCAGACGGGCCTGGACATGTACTGGCTTAAGCAGGGGGACACGTCTGGCACTGCAGGATTTGAGTCCCTGGCGGCGTAGTGTGTTACTGATGGTAGCCTTTGTTACTTTGGTCCCAGCTCTCTGCAGGTCATTGACTAGGTCCCCCCGTGTGGTTCTGGGATTTTTTCTCACAGTTCTTGTGATCATTTTGACCCCACGGGGTGAGATCTTGCGTGGAGCCCCAGATCGAGGGAGATTATCAGTGGTCTTGTATGTCTTCCATTTTCTAATAATTGCTCCCACAGTTGATTTCTTCACACCAAGCTGCTTACCTATTGCAGATTCAGTCTTCCCAGCCTGGTGCAGGTCTACAATTTTGTTTCTGGTGTCCTTTGACAGCTCTTTGGTCTTGGCCATAGTGGAGTTTGGAGTGTGACTGTTTGAGGTTGTGGACAGGTGTCTTTTATACTGATAACGAGTTCAAACAGGTGCCATTAATACAGTTAACAAGTGGAGGACAGAGGAGGCTCTTAAAGAAGAAGTTACAGGTCTGTGAGAGCCAGAAATCCTGTTTGTTTGTAGGTGACCAAATACTTATTTTACTGAGGAATTTACCAATTAATTCATTAAAAATCCTACAATGTGATTTCCTGGATTCTTTCCCCCCATTCTGTCTCTCATAGTTGAAGTGTACCTAGGATGAAAAGTACAGGCCTCTCTCATCTTTTTAAGTGGGAGAACTTGCACAATTGGTGGCTGACTAAATACTTTTTTGCCCCACTGTATAGAGAAATATCAATAAGATGTTTTACTTATTATGTAAGATAACATAACAATGTGACTTAGAAAAGAAGAAAACAATATATTTAGTATCAAACATGCGTCCTCTGCTCAGAGATGTTATTGAAAACCTGCCTTTCATGAAGCATATTCAGGCAGCAGCCTATACACCAACAATGAAACACATGAGCACAGACTACAGTTGAAATCAAATCTAAGCTGACAGAAAATGCTTCGTTTTTAGTTTAATACACACAGTTAAGCTCACACACACTGTTTTATGAACATATAAATGTACCTACTGAATTAAAAACAGAACAAATGAAGCAAAGAAAGTGAAACCATAAACAGATTCAGGCAGTAGGCGTATAGATTCACACTTAAAGTATTAGCCTACAGAACAGTACAGCTGACAGAGAAGAGATAACATCCAATCCTTTTACAACAAACACTATATGCTCTTTTTAGATTTTTAATAACATCCTGCTAGTAATCCTGATAATTTAGAAATTGAACAATAGTTGATTCCTGATCACGTAATTCCGCTACATGTAATCCGTCAATCATTTGTTTCTGTTTTCAGCAGATATTGGTGGTGTTTGTGTAGTTTGAGATGGTCATATCTGTGAATGCGTATTGGAGAATACTTACAGAGGAGAGTCAGTGCTTAAGGTAGACAGTCAGGTAATGGAGAGGTGAGATAGTAGGTTAGTCAGGCACATAGACAGTCAGTGGGTAATTCTTGATAGTCAGTGGGTAAGTCAGACAGACAGCCAGGGGTAAGTCAGACAGATATGTATCCTCCCCCGGGGGCTCCAGGGGGAAGGGGGCCGTGGGAGAGGCGGCAGCCAGGAGATAAGGCTCTCACGTGGGGCTGCTGTCGTGTAATTCCCCCTCTAATACAGCCGGGCCCTGGTTCTCAGCTCAGCCCTGATCTGCACAACCTCTCCTGAGACTCAGCTGTCACAACCCAATGCTGCCACGACTCTGAGCAGACACACACACACACACACACACACACACACACACACACACACACACACACACACACACACACACACTTAAAGGTGCTTAGCGTTTGCATGATTGTACGTTTGTCAGAGAAGAGAGCAAGCTCTGAGCCATGTGTGTCATTTTCCATGAGAAGCTCAGGCAGGCTGAGGCTAAAGCCAGACAAGTTCCTATAGGGAGGGAGGATCAAGCCACACTAAGGGTTACTCAGATCTGTGCACTTACAGTACAGTACAGCTGTGTGTCGACTTGTATCTGTGTGTGTGTTCTCATACAAAGACATGAAGACACGCATTAATCTGTCTGAGAGTCCATAGTATGAACAATACATTTATCAAAATACTTTAAAATCAGGTTTTGATGCAGAATGTTTTAAGGAGGATTGTTGAAGCTCGGAAAGGGGGAGATTTAAACAGGCTCCTGTTGAGAATGGTCAAAGCTGATGTAATAAAATATTTCCTGTAGGCGTTTTTCCTGGCCATGGGGACTTTTAGCCTGTAGCCGGATGACATCAAAAATATATGCTGGGTTGAGAGGATGCGTGAGATCTGAATTGCCATTTTGGTTCTAGATTATTAGAATAAATCCTGGAGTTTGAGTTGTCTGTTGCCATTGATTTTGCAATGATGATGATCATATCTTATTTATCCTTCATGTTGTTTACAAATTACGTCTTAAAGCTCATGAACACACCAAAACTGAAAGAACCACTTCAACACTCGAAATGGGACCATCTAAGGAGCATGTGAATGCAAAATTAACATTGATGGATGTCCGTGCTCTGCCAGGGTCATTCTAGGTTTTGGGACAGTTTTTTCTCCACATATACAGGAACCACTGAAGAGCAAAACAGTTTTGTACTAGTGTCATATTAAGCCAAGGGGCGTGACATGTTAGCCGGCCAGCTAACCAATCAGAGCAGACTGGGCTAAAGAGCTTTTTGAACATTAAAGCATGGAGACATGTCACAGTAGAGAGACAATTCCCAAATATGAACCTGAAAATTAGCATGATATGTCTTCTTTAAGTACAAAGTCCGGCAAATTCACTTTCGATTTACCTTCAACCAAATGGCTATTCCTTTATTGGAGAAAACAATTAAAAAGTAAACATTGAAATGTATAGTTACAAAACATTATTGTGGATTAATAGGATAGGATTTCCACCTGCCAGCATGTAATATAAGTTATATGTTTCATTTGTTACTCTGTGTGTGTTTGTCAGGGGGAGAGGGGCTCTGGGACTGCAGCTTCATCTGTATTGCTGCCGTGTTCCTGGTTATTAATATGTCCTACATTAATAATCCTATGTGACCATGTTACATAGCTCCCTCTGGTATGGAGATATTACAAGTGGCCAAGTCATCGATCATCCTCTCTCTAACTCCCCCACCACCACACACATTCATATGCTGTGATCCTACTGGTCAGCAAAACGTTTAATTATAAACATATCATGGAGCCATATTCCTCTCACACTGCTCATCACAGACAGATCCTGCAAATATTTATTTTCATCTTTACACCCACTCACAAACAAATCCATCGCCATGACAGCATGAATTGAAGTGAATGCATGCAAAAAGATTGATCTATTTTATTAAAAATTAATAAAAAGAATAAGAACCAACTTTATTTGTATAGCACCTTTTGGCTCCAGCTCAATGTGCTTTCCAGGAGAATCACACCAAGAAGACATTGAATACAGACTGAAATAATAATTATAAAAATAAATACTAAATTATAACTGATGTTTGGAAAGTAGCAAAATCATGGTCACAAAAATACCGTTAGAGCTTTTTATGATGGAAGTTTGATCCTAAAAACCAAAAGCTGCATTACCATAGTTTTTATTTTAATTTTGTGTTTTTATGTGACAATTTCAGCTCAGTCAAGAATAACATCTACCAGGTATTTAAATTGCGGCTTGTTATGCACAGCCAGACCTCCAAATTACTTAATATCATATTTTTGTGCATTTAATAATCAGAAAGCATTGCCTAAATACTATATTTATGAATGCATGATATTGCCAGTTGTAAATGGTATCAAAGACAGGTTTAATGATATAAGGATGGTGTGAAACTAAAAATAAACAAGACAAAATATAATCAATTCTATGATCATTTCTACATACACAAATATGCACAATGTATATAAATCAACACCGCTTTAACATGAATTGAATTGCCTTGTTATATTTACTGTAAGCTTTTTAATGTATTTATTGTAATTCTAGAACTTAAACAGTTATAAATGGCATCATATTTTAAACATATAATCAGCCATTTGTACATTTATTCATTTAACTCTCCTTGCATTAGTTTTGTACAATATTGAGACAACTCGGAATATCTCCAGCATTAAACACCACAGAATACAATATTTCCTAAAAATAATCATCTGTAATTGTTAATAACACAAATAAACAATACTTACATACGATGCGATCAAAGGCATTAAGACGTATGTAGATGTAGCTGGATTTCTAACAAACAATAACACATTGCTCACATAGCCATGCTTTGCCTATGTGGTGGATGATAGGTGCACAATCTACCCGCACCACACTCGCGATCAAGATCGAGCGGTTGGTGACCACTGATCTATATGAACACGTGGTACTTATAGGAGCTGACCTGAGCTATGGGTTCATTGTGGATAACCACCGGCCTATGGTCACCCACTGCCTTTGGGTCCCACTCCTCAGTCTTCTTCACATTCAGCACAAGATGCATGGGCTCCTCCTGGTGAGGCGTGGGTTGAGGTGCTGGTGAGAACGGCAAACGAACACTGGCGGGCTCCGGAGGAGGGCGAGGAACAGCTGGTGACACACAGGAAAGGGGGGGAATGGAAAAAGGCCCTCTGCCTGACTGACCTCTTCCTACGTCTCTCCCTCAACCGGTTATCTAGACGAATAGCCAGACTAATTAACTCCTAAGTCGGAAGTCTCGTCCCTGGCGGCTAATTCGTCCTTGATGTCGTCCGCCAACCTTCTTAAAAACACTCTGTAAAGCCGCTTGGTCCCAAACTGAGTATCTTCCCTGACGGAAAGTGAAGCTGGCTGCCTGCCTCCTTACCTCTAACAGGGTGGTCAAAAACCTTACGCAGCTCTCCGGAGAAAGCATTATAATCTGAACACAGGTAAGGCTTGTTCGAAGAAACTGCCAGCGACCAAGCGGAGGCTCTCTCAGAAAGAAGGCTCATAACAAAAGCTACTCTAGACTGATCAGAGGCATATATAACTGGCTGCTGACTGAACACTAACGAGCAATGATGAAGGAATTGGCTGCATGTCCCTGTATTACCTGAATACCTAGCGGGGATGGGAATATGTGGCTCCCGGAGACCTGGACTCAGTGTTGCTGGATGAGGAGCTGGAGGGACTGGAACAGGATCTTGAGTAAGCCGGGTCGCCACGTCTTCCATGCGGCCGCTCAGCTGAATCATACCCGTCGTGAGTTGCTCAAGTTTTTCATTCAAGCTTCTCAGGACGGACTCGTGCTACATGAGCGCCCCCTGTGAGGACAGGGCCTGCCTAAAAAATTCAGTCTCTGCCGGGTCCATGTTTTTTAGGGCCAGATAATTCTGTTAGGGCTGGGTCAAAAGTTCAGGACCTGCAATGGCAGAGACCAGATAGATTCAGTCTTTTAACAAAGTTTAATAAAGGAAAAAATTTGCAACTAGAAAACAATCCACAAAATGACGGTGGATCTAGTTCACGCTGGTGGTGGCGGATCGAGCAGACACTGGGAAAAACAGGAAAAAACAAGGTTACTCTTCAACAAAAACAGCAAGAGACAATCACACTAAGCTAGGATACTACAACGTTCAGGTCTACCAAGTGAGACGGAATTATCTGGCACTGGAGTGTGAACATGACCAGGGTTTTATGGAGGAGTTGATTAGATGAGTACAGGTGCTCCTCATTGTGAACCAGCTGCGCCTTCTAACGATCACCACACTGCGAGCGAGCGAGAGAGAGAGAGAGCGAGCGAGAGAGAGAGAGAGAGAGCATATGTAATAGTGTTAATCTGGCCCGCGCGTTTACGTTTTCAAATTTTAATTTAATTTTTGGATTGATCCCGCTGCTGGCAGGGAACTGCTGTGCGCAGTTCCCTCGCCCCCGCCCCTCCCCCCTCCGAGGGAACTCCGCCACGTCAATCAAATGCGCGCAGCGGAATCAATCACAGAGTGATCCAAAAGTGACACAGAGTGGAAGGAAAATATATCGCCCAGTCATGTCTACATCAAAACTTTCAGGGAAAAGAAAAGTCGATGATGACCACAGAAGATTTCAGGAGAAGTGGGAGACTGAATATGTGTTTGTCGAGTACAGGGGAAACGCACCGTGCCTTATATGCACAGAGAAAATCGCTGTATACAAGGAGTATAACGTCGAAGCAGTCGAAGCTAGCTATGTGGTGAGTGAGATAATTGCTAAGGCGGGAAAGCCGTTTACAGAAGGCGAGTTTGTAAACAAGTGCATGATCAGCTGTGCGACAATGCCAAACTTTTCTGTGCATAATCTGTGGCTCTTGATAAGAGCACGGACATCACTGACACCGCTCAGCTCGCAATGTACAGTTGCAAGAAAACCCTTTGGATTCTCCACACATAGCGTTGTGTGTTCCTTCCAAACAACTCAACTTTGGTTTCATCTGTCCACAGAATATTTTGTCAGTAGTGCTGTGGAACATCCAGGTGCTCTTTTGCAAACTTCAAACGTGCAGCAATGTTTTTTCTGGACAGCAGTGGCTTCCTCCGTGGTGTCCTCCCATGAACTCCATTCTTGTTCAGTGTTTTACGTATCGTAGATTCGTCAACAGAGATGTTAGCATGTGCCAGAGATTTATTTAAGTCTCTAGCTCAGTGGTTCCCAACCTGATCGCAGGGGGGGCGCCAGGCCTCAAATGATTTGAGGCCAAATATCATATTTAGACTTTTTTTTTTTACATATAATTGTAAGGCAATACATGATTGTCACTAAAAGCCTTGTCTCTACATTACAATAAAATATAAAAAATAATTGACTAATTCATTTTAATAAAAATTCAAGTTAGTATTAAAGGCATAAAAAGACAGAAATGTATAATTCTTTCTTTAATAGAAATGTTTCTTCTGCCCATAAAGTGTCCAAACCGGGCTTGTCTGGATAAACACATTTTTAAAACATAGTCATTGTCCATGCAGGTTTCAGTTGGATTATTTGTCACAGTTGCTCCAATCAGATCGGTCTCCTCCATTTTGTAGATTATTTACGACTTTTGAATCCACATAAAAACATCGGCAAAATCCGGCTTACTTTGAGCATGTGTTTTAAACATTTTAATCCCTTTGTGAATTCTTTCCACTTCCGCGCCGTCCTTTAATTTCTTCATACAGCGGCAATCCAAATAAATTAATCCTGAGTCCAATAACCATCAAAGTCACTCCAATAGTGCTCCTTAATTACACTTTCATCCTCCTTTAACAAAATACTTCACATTCATCCAGTTTGTGACAGTAGTTGTAGCATTTTGAGACTTTGAAACTTTAATTACCGCTGTTGTGTGCCCCCCCCATCCCCCCCCCCCTTGTGTGCGTGTGTGTGTGGGGGGGGGGGGGGGGCAACTTCCAAAAGGAGTCATTTGTGGGGGCTCTTGGGAAAAAAGGTTGGGAACCACTGCTCTAGCTGACACTCTAGGATTCTTCTTCACCTCATTGAGCAAGGCTGTTAGAGATACTTATGTAACCCTTTCCAGCTTTATGCAAGTCAACAATTCTTAATCGTAGGTCTTCTGAGAGCTCTTTTGTGCGAGGCATGGTTCACATCTGGCAATGCTTCTTAAGAATAGCAAATTCAAAACTGGTGTGTATTTTTTATAGGGCAGGGCAGCTTTAACCAACACCTCCAATCTCGTCTCATTGATTGGACTCCAGGTTGGCTGACTCCTGACTCCAATTAGCTCTTGAAGAAGTCTTTAGCCTAGGGGTTCACATACTTTTTCCACCCTGCACTGTGAATGTTTACATGGTGTGTTCAATAAAAACATGAAAACATATAATTGTTTGTGTGGTATTAGTTAAAGCAGACTGTGTTTGTATATTGTTGTGACTTAGATGAAGATCAGAAGACATTTTATGACCAACTTATGCAGAAATCCAGGTAATTCCAAAGGGTTCACATACTTTTTCTTGCAACTGTATGTCCGTGGTGTTGATGACAAGTTTGAAGTGACAGAGGAGTTACCAATGTATGGCCAGACCACCGCTCAGGAGATATTCCAGCAACTGTGTGATGCCATTGCGGATATTGGTCTGCCATGGAAGAGGTTTGTTGGAATTACGATCGACGGAGCGCCATCAATGACAGGGAGGAAAAATGGGCTGGTGGCACTTGTTCAAAGAAAACTGGAGGAGGAGGGTGTGGAGGAGGCTATTGCTCTGCACTGCATTGCATTATCCATCAGCAGGCCCTTTGCAGCAAATGCTTGAAGTTTGACAATGTGATGTCTGTTGTTGTGAAATGCATTAACCATATCAGATCCAGGGGCTTAAAGCACCGCCAGTTCCGTGCTTTTTTGGAGGAAATTGAGTCATAATATGAGGATGTGCTCTACTTCACAGATGTGCGTTGGCTCAGCAGGGGACACGTCCTTAAGAGGTGTTTTGAGTTGAGAACAGAACTGAAAGTATTCATGCTGGAGAAGGGTGGGATGGCTGTTCCTGAGCTGAGTGATCCCAAATGGCTCATGGACTTAGCTTTTCTTGTTGACATCACACAGGAGCTGAATGCACTGAATAAGAAGTTGCAGGGCCAGCTTGGACCTGGCCCTGACAAAGGTCAATGTACTTTACTGGAACTCTGGAGGACAACTGAGCTGTGGTTACATGAGTGTACTACACTGTAAACCAACTACACTGCATCCTCATCTTCAGTAGTTTTGCTCCAGTGCAGCTACAATAAAACATGCCAATTAAAACCACACATTTGCTCTAAATGTTACCATGTCCATTGGGGGAGGTTACTTCCTGGTTCAGCAAAGGGTGTGGCCGAACGCTGAGGACTCATAAATACTGCAAGGAGCCAATTGGGACAGATTGGGACAAACCACCTGCGTCCATGTCAAAGGGGGGATTTGGGTTTTGTCAGTATGATGTGACTATTAATTATCCCTTGCGTTCAACTTGGTTTGGCCAAGCCTCTATATAAGTTCCTTGGTTTTTCATTGTAGGGGGGTCAGTTTTGTTGAGTTAACACCTGTTATGTGCCTTTGAGGTATTTACTGTTGACCTCTTTTATAGGCCTAGTTAGTATATGATGTTCTTGTGGACTTTTGGTTTAAATAAAAACCCTAGTTTATTTAAACCACTCCTGTGTCCTGTTGCCTTACTGCTTGGTCCCTGACAATTGGTGGCAGTGGTGGGATCATTCAGTGGAGGACACAGGTGTTTTTTTTCACTTTCTTTTCTTTAATAAAAAAAAAGATGCAGCGTGGAGGGAGAATTACAAGGAAACCGGGAGGACCGACAAGCCTTTCAAATGTCCAGGAGAAGCAAGCCAGTAGTGAAGAGGAGGACAATGGGGCCTGCAGGCAAAGATTTCGTTCCTTGGAGTTTAACCCTGACAAGAGCCCCAAGGAGTTGTATGTAAGACTCAAGGAACTTTATGGGAAATGGATCCAACCAAAAGGTAAATCCATACATGAAATTGGTGAAATAATCATACTAGAGCAATATTTGAGAATGTTGTCCCCTGAGCTTCAAGTCTGGATTTGAGAGCGTGACCCAGGATCGGTGATGGAGGCTGCTGGACTGGCTGATGTCTTTGTTGCTGCCCGTAATAAAGGACAACAATGGAGCTATAACTCATGGAGTTCAAACGATCGACACAAACCAGCTCGACAGTACGATCAGGAGGCACCCTCCGGAGTGGGTAAGCCTCCCATGTGGGAAAAGCAGTCAGCTAGCGGCCCATTTAAACCTCTTGGTAAAAAGCCAATTTGTTATCTCTGTGGAATAGAAGGCCATATAAAACCTATGTGCCCCCAAAATGCAGCCAAAATGACACAAATGTGCTTTGTGCCTCACCCTCATATTGAGCATGTGGGTATGTATGACCAGTCTATTAAGATGACACTCATAGACGTTAAAGGACAGATTATCAAGGCCTTGCTGGATTCTGGGAGTAGTCAGACTCTTGTACACCGGAAGTTTGTACCACCCAACATTATTAGCACAAGAGACACGACCCCAATCTGTTGTGTGGATGGAGATGAGAAAAGCTATTCAACAGCTGACATGTACATAAAAGTAGAGGGTCAAACTTACCTCTTGAACATTGGGGTTGTTGATAACTTGCCTTATCCAGCGGTGCTGGGGCGAGATCTTCCAGTGCTTTTTGATTTGTTGGAGGGGAAGCAAAGCCAAAAATGTAATGTTGTAGTTACTAGAGCACAGGCAAAATCACCAAATGAGCACTCAGACTCTTAGTGCTTTACCTTTTTTCAATCAGGAGCTTGACACAACATCCGGGAGATCTCGGAAAACTCGCAGACAGAGGAGGCAGGAAAAGTTCCAACACACAGTTGTGAACCCACCATCCAGCACTGAGCCAGATTTAGCCTTACAGTTTCAAATGCCAGCCAATATCATGGAAATACAGAAAGCTGATCTATCCCTAGATTGTCTTTTTCAGACGGCGAAGGAAAAAGAGCCAGGGGCTGAGCTGGACTTCAACGAAGACGAGTATGTTCTGCAAAATGGCATTCTCTACCATCAGCTAGTGGTTCCCCTGCAGCTACTCTATCCCCTGGGCTGGCCACCTGGGTAAGCATAAAACCATAGCTCGCATCCAACGCAATTTTCACTGGCCTGGCCTGCGAAGAGAGGTCACTCAATTCTGCAGAAGTTGTCCTCAGTGCCAAATAACATCTGCTAGAACCCCCTCCAGAGCTCCCCTCCAGCCTTTACCCATCATTGGCACCCCATTTGAGCACCTTGGGATGGACATTGTTGGTCCTGTTGAGAGGAGCAAGGGGGGAAACCGGTACATGCTGGTCATAACAGATTACACCACAAAGTACCCAGAAGTTTTTCCATTGAAATCCATAAAAGCAAAATCAGTTGCTTTCTGTTTGGTTCAGTTCTTTTGAAGAGTAGGTTTCCTTCATGAAATATTAACTGATCAGGGAACTCATTTCATGTCCACTCTGCTGAAACAGGTGTATCACTTGCTGGGTATTCGGAGCCTGAGGACCACACCATATCATCCCCAAACTGATGGATTGACTGAGTGTTTCAACCAAACCCTGAAGCAGATGCTACGGAAGTTTGTCAACAACAGTGGCACAGACTGGGACCAGTGGCTGCCATACCTCCTCTTTGCTTATAGAGAAGTACCCCAAGCCTCCACTGGTTTCTCTCCATTTGAACTTTTATATGGACATGAAGTACGAGGACCTCTCTCACTGTTGAGGGAGATTTGGGAGGGAAACAAGGCGAGGGAGGGTTCTGTTGACATTGTATCCTATGTTGTTCAGATGAGAGACCGATTGGAGAAAATTAGTCAGCTTGCCCAATCTCACATGGCAGTGGCCCGGCAACAGCAGAAGTCCTGGTATGATTGGTCAGCTCGGCAAAGATCCTTCAACCCAGGACAAAAGGTACTAGTTCTTGTTACGGAAATCTTAGACCCAATCAATACTGTGGAGATACATGAGTCAGAATGATCAAACAATAAATGGTGCAAACAGAGTTGTCTTTCTGGTTATTTATTTGAATATATTCAAAGACACAGGTCTCACAGAGTATAGGATAGTCTGCAGGAGTGTGCGCAATAGTCACAAAATAGAAAAGCTTATATACAAGATAGGGCGGGCAGACAGAGTTTTGTGTAGCTAGGCGGAACGCCTCAGAAATCTGCTTTCACACGGATGTATTGTTATGGGAGTTCAAACTTTGTGTGAGACACCTCTGTCCTTGAGCCGTAGCAAACTTTGTGTGAAAAGGTGTAGTTTCAACATAGTCTGCCAAATCAGCTCTGCGGCCTTGAAGCGCTTGGGAATAAAAACCCTCATTAGAGTATGCAGAGAAAACAGCACATATCAGGAAATGGTATAGTTGTTTGAGACAATGCTTTTAGAAGCATTTGGTTTTACCATATAAGGTAACCTAAGAAATTGCCACTACATTCTCCCCTTTTGATCATACTTGATCAATCATAAAAATAAAACAAATGACAGGATCCACTGATATAACACATCAATGAATACACTCCATCGCTGTTTTAAGTAAACACATCACAAATATATCATAGAAAACTGGCTGTTTTTGTGGAGGACAGACTCCAATATAATGTAAGCATAAGAGGAGGGTACACTTGATTCACATGGATTATATTGTAGTATCGAAATCAGACTCTTCTGATTCTAGCTCACAAACAGGGGTACGGTGGAATGTACAAGGTATATGATTCTCGTAGCTGTGGCGCAAAGTAGGATTGTCGTGTAATGGAATAGCAGCATACTGAACGAAAGCTGAGGATACCATGCTGGAAACGCACTTCTTCAGTATTGGGATAATCAAACAGGTACAACTGATTAATAGGCCGAAAATGATCGCCAGGGGTGTAACTATCCTAGTCCTAACACAACTATCACGGAAAATATGCAGAGGAACCATTCTATGATTGTCCAGGCTCTCTAGTAGAATCCGCACTTTCCACATTGCTCACGGTTGCGTTGTCGTCTTTCCAGGCGAGCCCTCATCACGAGGCGGGGATGCTCCATCTGGTGTGTGTGTGTGTGTTCCCTCGGTTGATTTTGTGACACGGACAGTCAGACCCCGCACACCGATAACACAAACGAAGAACCAGAGGCATATGAAACCGCTCAGCTGGCACTCGCTCGTGACACCTTGTGTGTGTAGTGTGAGTTTTGGTGTATGTAGTGCAAGTGTGGTGCTGGTGGTGACTTGGCACGTCACTTGTTATTGTGCCGTTCTCTCTTTCCACCTTCTCTCATTCTGCTTTGTGTAATGCAAATTAGGCATGCTTCAGTGCTTTTGAGCTGTTACTGTGAACCCCCTTGTGAACCACTCCTGATTGATAGCCTCTAACATCCCTCCTTTTGACACATGATCCAACCCATGTGTCAACTTAGCAAAATGAGGGAAGAAATGTCTTGGGAGACATGGATTGGAATTTAGACCAACCCAGATGCTGGAGGTTGGATCAAAAACAGCCCCAGCAGCCCTCCACTGAGCCTTCTCAACCGGTGGAGCTAGCTGCTGCATGGAAGTCAGTGATGACATTTTGTCAGTGAAGGAGGAGACAGGGATTTTAACAAATGAGTGAGCGTGAGGTGCGAGAGGAATCAGAGCAGCTGCCTTTGCAGCTGAGTCAGCAGATGCATTTCCTAGGGAAATTGGGTCTGTACTGCTTGTGTGTGCGGCACATCTACAGACTGCAACTTCGGATGGGAGCAGAATGGCATCTAGTAAGCCTGCAACCAGTACATGGTTAAGTACTGGTTTGCCATCAGATCTCAGAAATTGTCTACACTTCCAAATAGCCCCAAAATCGTGTACTACCCACCGAAAAGCATAACGTGAGTCAGTGTAGATAGTCACAGTTTTGCCTTTTGCAAGCGTGCAGGCTTCAGTTAGTGCGATGAGCTCTGCTGCTTGTGCTGAGAGGTGGCATGGGAGTGGGCCAGAACGGAGTACAGCAGAATCTGAAACAACAGAAAAAAAAACCACCCGATTAGTACCCCCCCGGTCGCGAGAGGCAGACCCATCAACATACAAAATGAGGTCAGCGTTGGTCAGAGGAACGTCTTTTAAGTCCGGTCTAGGTGTGCACACAATGAGAAGTTCGGCAACACAGTCGTGTTCGTCACCGTCTTCAGGCAAAGGCATAAGAGACGCTGTGTTACGAGCGGAGAATAGTTAGGAATGAATGACATCTTTGCCGCTGCAGAGACGGAGTACCTGGGCCACATCATTGGACGCGGTGTGATACGGCCACGGGTCAGTAAGATTCAGGCCATCGAGTCATGTCCTGTGCCACAAACAAGGAAGCAGCTCCGATCTTTCTGGGCATGGCAGGCTTCTACCACCGCTTTGTACCACAATTCTCTGCCAGGGCAGCTCTACTCACAGACCAGACTGGATCCCGGTCTTCAAATCCGATACAGTGGACAGAGGAGTCCTTGGCAGCCTTTCACAACATCCAGGGATCATTGAGTAAGAAACCTGTTCTTTACAGTCCAAACGTTGATGAACATTTTATCTTGCAAACGGATGCTTCTGATAGGGGTCTGGGCGCTGTGCTTCTCCAGGGGTCATCAGACGACCGCCATCCATTGGCCTACATCAGCCGGAAACTGTTCCCCAGGGAGGTCAGGTATTCAACCGTGGAAAAGAAGGCACTGGCTATCAAATGGGCCCTGGACTCTCACCGGTATTACCTCCTTCACCCTGGAGACTGATCATAAAGCGCTTCAGTGGATGGGAAGGATGAAGGATACCAATGGAAGGATTACCCGGTGGTACCTGGCACTGCAACCATTCCGCTTCAACATTCAGCACATCCCAGGCAAGGACAATGTCACAGCCGACTACCTCTCGCTGTTCCAGCGAGAATCTTGAAGGGGGGGAGTGTGTGATGGCCACAGCCACACAGGGTAAACCAACTACACTGCATCCTCATCTTCAGTAGTTTTGCTTCAGTGCAGCTACAATAAAACATGCCAATTAACACCACACATTTGCTCTAGATGGTAATCTCTTTATTTGATTGTAATTAGACATTACTTCAAACATTTTAGCACAGCTAATACACAAGTATTTGAATATATGAATTACATTCTTTGTCTCTTGAGTTACCATGTCCATTGGGGGAGGTTACTTCTTGGTTCAGCAAAGGGCGTGGCCGAGCGCTGAGGGCTCATAAATACTGCAAGGAGCCAATTGGGACAGATTGGGACAAACCACCTGCTTCCATGTCAAAGGGGGGATTAGGGTTTTGTCAGTGTCCTTTGTGTATGATGTGACTATTAATTATCCCTGGGGTTCAACTTGGTTTGGCCAAGCCCCTATATAGGTTCCTTGGTTTTTCATTGTAAGGGGGTCAGTTTTGTTGAGTTAACACCTGTTATGTGCCTTTGAGGTATTTTCTGTTGACCTTTTTTATAGGCCTAGTTATTATAGTGCAGCATATGACAATGTCAAAGCATTCTCTACAAAACTGGTGTTATGGAAAGCCCAGCTCCCTCAGAAACACCTCTGCCATTTCCCAGCATGCAAGGCTCTCATGGACAAGGGCACAGCATTCAGTGGTGAGAAGTATGTTGATGCCATTGTGAAGCTACAGGAGAAATTTGATCAGCGGTTTGCAGACTTCAAGACACACAGAGCCACTTTCCAAATGTTTGCAGACCCCTTCTCCTTTGATGTGGAAAATGCCCCTGGTGTGCTTCAAATGGAGCTCATTGACCTGCAGTGCAATTCTGAGCTCAAAGCCAAGTTCAGGGAAGTGAATGGGAAAGCAGACAAGCTTGGACAGTTCATGAGAGAATTGCCCCCCTCCTTCCCTGAGATTTCCAGGATGTTCAAGCGGACCATGTGCCTTTTTGGGAGCACATATACAGTATGTATGAACAGCTCTTCTCCGCCATGAACTTCAATAAGTCAAAGTACAGGTCCAGACTTACTGATGAACATCTTCAAGCCATACTAAGGGTTTCAACTGCTTCCTCCCTCTAACCAAATGTGGCTCAGCTGTGTGAGAGGAAGCGCTGCCAGGTCTCTACCAGCAAGGAGTAGGCAAGAGCAACTGTAAATAGTTATGTTGTGAAGAACCATTCATGTTAAGAAGATGTTGAAGAACTGTTAATGTTGTAGTTTTTAATACATTTTTTGTGGAATACTTGAAGCGGCCCAGACTTGCCCAGACTCTACGTCCAGCAGCCCCCAGGTAAATGGAGTCTGAGACCCCTGCTTTAAAAGGTCAATCACCACCCTTTCATCCTGGTCAGTAGCAGAGATTGTCTCTAAGATGTCTGTACATTCAGAGGAGAAGTCCTGGGTTTCAAATATCATGTAAAAGTCATTCAGTTCATTTGCAGGTCATCAGAGGTACAGAGTTTTTTTTAGCTGGAGTCATATTTGTGATTGCCTTCATAAGCCTCATCCCAATACCCCTTCTCGACTCCTCTCTTCCCCTCCTCCGGGACTTGACCCGGAAATCGATCAAGACACGCCATTTTGAAGGACGTCCCAATAGCTGAAATGCACACGGAGGAGTTGAGGTGGGGTGAGGGAGGAGGGGTGCGGGAGGAGACGAAAGGGAGGATACACGCGAGCAGACTATGCGGAAGTGTTTTCACTACTCACGTATAAAAGCCCCGCCCCCACCTTCACAGCTGGTCCATTTCAACAGAGGAAAACCGGCAACTGGAAGATGAGTGGAAAAGCGTCACATAAATGTATAAGTGCTCACAGCTCCGTGCGAATTATTATGTGCAATTCATTTCTAAAAGGCTTTCACATTACTATAATTATATTTTTATTTAAATGTAGGCTACATTTCACACCAAAACAGAACACAAAAGCAGGACCAACCATCATTGAATTCCTTGACTAACAAGAGAAAGATTCATTCATTTAAATAAATATTTAACCAGAAATGGGCCGGTTCTAAAGGGTTATTCAGTTAAGCCCGATGAGAGGGGATACAGCTGTGCACATGTCATCATTAACAGACAACGTTTAAGAGTGACGTTTGAGTGAACGAGGACATCCCAATTAATACCTGAGGACTCCTCTGTCCTCTCGTCACCTCCTCGTGTCTCTCGCTCGCATCTTACGGGGGCGGAGCTAAGATGCAAGGAAGGGACGCGAGTGAGGGAAAGGAGGAGTCGAGGAGGGGTATTGGGATGAGGCTAGAGTGTCCCAAATTTCCTTGGAGTTCATTGTAGAAAAGTTCTGTTCAATCATTTAATTATGTCTCCTTCTAGCTTCTCTGAGCATGTGATTAAGCTCCTTTTGCACACATTTCAGTTGCGTTTTATCCCGGTTTTTAAAGGCTATATGTTTACGATTTATGCAGTCCTTAACCTCTTTAGTTATGTATGGTTTGTTGTTGGGGTACACAGTTATTTCTTTCTGAGGTATCACATTGTCAACACAGAATTTTATATAGTCAGTTACCGTCTCAGTAGCATTATCCACGTCCAACTCATGAAAGATACTCCACTCAGTAGAGAGAAAACATCCTTTAAGAGACTCTATGCTGTCACTAGTCCAAACCTTTACAGTCTTGGTCTGTGGTTTACTACGCTTGAGAACCGTTTTGTAGGTAGGTATTAGATGAACAGTGTTATGGTCCGAGTTGGAAAGCAGGGGTTTGGCTCTACTCACTATGCGTTGTTCACATTTCCGTAACATTTGTCTAGAATTGTATCCTCCTGGGTCAAACATGTAACGTATTGTTGAAAACCGGGTAGTGACAGTTCAAGTTTGCAATGATTGAAGTCCCCTAGAATAAAAACCGGAGCGTCAGGAGTGTGTAGTAGCTGCTGGTGAACACAGACAGTGATTTGAGCTGCTGCACTTGCTGCGTTCTCGCTGGGTGGAATATAAACAGTGCAGAGAATGATATTCTCAAACTCTCTAGGCAGGTACAGGGGTCTTAGGCTCAAGCACATAAGTTCAACTTCGGGGCTGCAGATAGTCTTATGCAAAGTGTGTTGCACCACTTGTCATTGATAAATACACAGATGCCCCCACCTTTGCCTTTCCCCGACGTTTCACTCCTGTCCGAGCGGATGAGTGAAAAACCCTCCAGTTCACACAAAGAGTCGAGAATATCCTGATGAAGCCATGTCTCACAAAACACCATAATAGACGACTCACGGTACTCGAAACAGGCTGTAGCGTTGATCCGCTGCTCTTCAATTTTCCTCAGTAGCGACCTCACATTACTGAGTATCATGGAGGGTAAAGGCGGCCTGTTGCCTCTCCGTCTGAGGCGCTGCCGTACTCCTCCTCTCCTTCCCCTTCTACGGAGACGTCTCCTCAGAGCTATAGATCGTATGTCCTCGACAGGTTGGGGGGTGGGAAGCTTCCCGCAGCATGGAGGGCCAGCAGTGTGTCTCTGGTGTATGACAGGGCCAAGTTGTTTCCTCCCCGTAATATTTGGCATGGTTGAAAAAGTTCAAAGATAAAAAGTGCCAGCAAAAGTTTTGCAAGGGTCGTCATTGTTCCAACACACACACACACACACACACACACACACACACACACACACACACACACACACACACACACACACACACAGTCCCTTAATTAAAGCGTGCAGTTCAAATCAAGGACGAAACGTTTAACCAGACATAAAAACATAAAACTGCAGCACACGACAGGAGCCTGGGTCGCAGCAGTGGGTTACGCCACCAGTTTCACCGAATTGACTTTGAAGCAAGCTCAGTAGTGCTAAAATGCTAACTCTCCTCCAGGTTTAGGACTCATTCCTGCACCACTCTATTATTATTTTATAGATGATAGTCGATGCTTAGTCCTTGCTATCAAATTGATTTTACACGTTCACACTGTGGCATATGTTTCTTCAAAAACATCTTATCTAGTTGTTAGAGTAAGGGCATTATTCATTAAGTCTTTGTAAGAGGATCCAATTGTCAAGCTTTTGGTTTAAAGTATCTAATCAGACTACCAACACACCACAAAGTTAGACAGAGAAAAAAAGAAAACCTGAGAGACACGAACAGACAAACGGACGGAGCTTCACGGCTAGCAGGATTGCAACGGATAGCATCACAGAGCCATTTCCTCTCCCATCAGCCTCAAGTGTTCTAAGGGAGGGAAAAAAAAGTTGATTTAAATCCTACATCACCTTCCATTGTCTAGTCCATCACTAACACTTATAGGATTGTATCCACATTCCCCTTTTCTCTTCTTCTTTGTGCTCTCACCACTGTAATGTCCTCTTACCTGGCAATGATGAGCCTGTTTCCAGTGGTCAACGCTGATGCAGGGGGGCACAAAGACATGCACACACATTTACTCCACATTGACATGTAGAAAACACATGGCGGAACAAATGAGACAGTGGATATGGACACAAACACATGCAGACAGAAGCACAATTGCAATCATAAAATCCCATTTATAGAAAGGAATGGGCATTTGTATGAGCAAAACGTGGACACAAGAACCACAATGCAGTATATTGGACTATTCCAAAGTAACATGTTCAATATTTGTTACGTCAATAATATCTCCATTGCTTCATGGGTCATTATTATAAAGAATGATCAAACCAATTGGTGACATTGTTTAAGTTTCAGGGAGGAATTTCAGGGAAAGCCAATCAGGGTTGGGTTTAGAACTAGGTTAGGGTTACGCATTTGGAACAATGGTTGTTTGTTTTCTGCAAAAACGCAATGGGATTATTATGAAAAAAAATGTAGGAACACTTCTGCAGTTTAAGAACAAGTTGAATCAAACAGTCTTTTCTTAGGACATTTCTTAAGAACAAATCAATGAAACAAACCCACCGGTTAGCTTAAGTTCCAGTAATGTTTGATCTTGCTATTCAGTTGATTGAAGAAAAGAGTAAATGGTTCTGAATAAAAGATCCCTTTTCTATTTTTCTTTTTTACAACAAGATATTGACACTTACCAAGATCCCCACTAGTTAAAGCGTTCATCATTTATGCCCATTTAGAAGCCAGTTAGAATGCTTTCCACATAAGCATATAACCTGCCTGAGGATCACACAAGCTGGAGCCCAGAGCACAATGAACGCCACAGTGTTACCTCCAGATAGGTTTACATTTGGAGAAAGATTATTTCATTCAACCAGACCAAATGTTTCCAAGTCGACCTAGGCATATGCCTGAAATGGACAGCCATCATTCAGTACAGTAGTTTGGCCTGATCACTGTTCTGCATTGTTGAATTGATCCAGATGATTATTGCTTGTATACATTGCACCTCTGTACACATAATGCCTGTGAATAAGCCTGTTAACCATTAACTTTACCCTGCTGCCAATCCTTTTCCAAGGCATAGGGAGTCATTGACAGACTGACCTCCATCGGGATCACTGACACACCCCTCCTCTGGTTTAAATCATATCTCTCTGGCCGCACTCAGTTCATCCAACTCAAAACCTTCAAATCACAGCCACTTCCAGTCACGACCGGTGTTCCCCAGGGCTCTGTCCTGGGGCCTCTTCTTTTTATTATCTATTTACTTCCTCTTGGCAATATCTTCCGTAAACACAACATCCACTTTCATTGCTACGCGGATGACACCCAGCTCTACTTGTCCTCCAAACCTACCGCCATCCTCCCTCCATCCTCCCTGTCTGACTGCTTACAGGACATCAAATCCTGGTTCTCCTCTAACTTTCTCAAACTTAACGACAGTAAAACCGAGGTTCTCCTCATTGGCACAAAATCCACCCTAACCAAACCTGACAGTTTCTCCATTATTATAGACAAACTCTTCAGTCTCCCCCTCCCCTCAGGTTAAGAGTCTGGGTGTCATCCTCGACGGCACACTTTCATTCAAATCTCACATCAGTAATATCACCTCGGTCTGCCTATTTCCATCTACGCAACATCAACCCGCCTCCCGCCCGTCCCTTAACCCTAAGACCACCGCCATTCTTGTTCACAACCCTGGTCACTTCCCGCATCGACTACTGCAACTCCCTTCTTTTGGTCTCCCTCTCAAATCCATCCACAGACTTCAACTGGTTCAGAACTCTGCCGCCCGCATCATCAACCAGAACCCCCTCCATTAACCACATCACTCCTGTTCTTCAGCAGCTTCACTGGCTCCCCGTCAAATCCCGTATCATTTTTTAAGATTCTGCTCCTCGCCTTTAAGGCCATCCATAACCTCACTCCTCTGTACCTCTCCGACCTCCTGCACATCAACACACCCATCCGCACACTCAGATCTTCTGCTTCCCTCAGCCTCACTGCACCCCCCTTCCGTTTAACCACCATGGGGTCTAGAGCCTTCAGCCGCTCTGCACCCCGCCTCTGGAACTCCCTCCCACCTGACATCCGCAACTCTGACTCTCTCCCCATTTTCAAATCACGCCTCAAAACATATCTGTTCACACTCGCATATCCACCCTGATCATTATCCATCACACATCCTGTTTTTTATTTATTTGGTTATCTGATCTATTTATTTACTGCATTGTCTTGTTTATGTCGATTATGCTGGTGTTATGTATTGTGTATCTTGTTTTTTAAGTGTCTGTACGGCGACCTTGAGAGCCTTGAAAGGCGCCTTTATAAAATAAATGAATTATTATTATTATTATTATACATTTATATATTGAGGTCCTACCTTTCAGGCAGCCATTAGTAACAGATCACGTTACTTTATAAAAGTACCAGAAAAGAGATTTGACTTAAAACTTGAGACTATTAAAGATGATCTATTGTTATGCAGTTGAATGGATTGTTTTAAAATGTCTTTTTTGTTATTACAATAATTGTATTGTTTGTTTTCTGGTTTAGATTGTTCAACATTGTGCACGTGGTGCCTTTAGGTAGATCTTGAATTGTCGTTGAAGGCACCAATATGACTTAGATTTGACAGGTTTCAAACATTGCTTGGTATTTGTCTAGGACTCAATACAATGGACTGCAAATAATAGCCTAACCCTAGCCTAAACCCTGGCTGTGGGTTTAAATGGGTCTTAACCTGTTAAGCCCGAGAGACCCCGGTACCGGGGCCCTCCTGCAACATCTTGCAGGAAGCGGTGTCTGAGGGCATCTTAACATTTAATAAACTATGAATGTTTTATATCCATGTAACGGGAAGAAACTCATCTAACTGATCATTTTAATTTAATTTTTTTTAAAAACCCCACAATGTTAACGCTGAGCCTCTGAATTAGAAACGAGCGAAAAATGGAACAGATTACTGCACCGAAACTCACTCATAGAACCTTATTATTTATCCTTTCTGCACATCCAACCCATCGATTTGCATCGTGAGATGACACAGAATCGATGGGTACATACATTATCACTCCATGATTAGAACTTGCGACTTTATAAACAAAAACAGACATCAAAACATGTGGCGATAGGTAGCTAAAAATGCTAACATGGCTTACCTGTGTCGTAGTCTGGTCAAAAGTGGTCTTCAATGGCATTAAAACGATTAAAACGCTGCTGAAGTTAATCCTTGGGTTAATCCAATGTGTCTGTGTCACGTTGAAATTATTTCTGATAATCCATAAGCAATAAACCTGCTTTTCCGTTTCCAGATGTCAGAGCGAGAGAAAGGTTCACTCAGATGCAAACCTGCATGCGCAAAGCCCCCACCTTTTTTTACCATCTGTGTGAGTGGGGAAATTCCCCTTCGATTCCATTGGCTCTAGCGGTTATAAAGAGATTTCATTCATCACAATCGACCAAGGGGGGCCAGAGATATGGAAAATCCACCCAAATTACCCCAGAAGTGGGTTTGTTTAGCTAAATCTGTCTAAAAAGGTCAAATGTCACTTATTTTACATCAATCTTGATACAGGGTACTTATTATATGTTGTACTTTGGATTCCTAAAGCTTTTAGTCTACCTTACCATCATCTAAGGGTAGTTTTCACTATAAGTAAAAAAGAATTTTTGGACGGACACTATTACTACTATTACAGTTTTTTACCATGTTCAATCTGAATTTTCTTTAAAATAAAAAACATCTATATTGATTCTGACTTTTCTACATCCAACTCACAGGTTTATCATTACTTTGAGGAAAAAGATTAGACATATTATGCTCCCAATTTAATATTTAATGTTCAAAGAGCTCTTTATTGTTCACGCTCTGTCTGAAACCAGAGCCCAGTCTGCTCTGATCGGTTAGCTCTGTTGTGATTGGTCAACCGCTTAGAGATGTGTCGGAAATGCACCTAAGCCTATCAAGTACAATGTGTCGGAGTGCTAGCCAATAGAAGAGCGAGTGTTATGTAGTGATGTCATTATGTTCTCTTGAAGTAAACAAAGGAGTCCAATGGAGGCTTTTCAGGCAGGGGGGAGTTTGTGGGAGAGAAACTCCCTCTGGAGGTAACACAGGGATGTTTTACATGCACAAAATCCTATATAACAAACCACAGGAAATGGAAAACCCCCAAAACAATAATAGGGCCCCTTTAAAACCTTTTAGTGTTGTTTTTGATACATTAATATGAATGTCTATATTACACATTTCTCCTACTTTATGTAGTCCCTACATATAATGCAATCAATAGAGAGGAGCATATATCATGAAAGCTTAAGCTAAACTATTTCTTACTGACTGTTGTACATGCCAAGATACGTCCCTTCTAAGGCATCTGCAAGGCGTAATCTAAAAGCTAGCTAGCGTTAGCAACTCTAACTCACTAATGAGGGTTAGCTGGGTATTATTTGGTATATGTGTTGTATGCACTAGCAGGAACCCCTGCACAAACAAACACAAAATGGATATTTGAACTTGCCAAATATTCCCTTCCCAGCATTCACCACTGTAGTCGCATGAGGTTTTTCTTACTGCTCCCACCTTATTCTAAACAGCCCAAGAGCCGTAGTCTTTCTCAATGCTGGGTCATTCAGTTCACATCCTTTTATCATTTGCATATAGACAGTCTCCACAAATACCTGTAGTCACAACATCACGCTCTCCTCAATTTGCTACAATATTGGAATGCACACACACAGACAGATGCAGTCACACACACATACAAAGTAGGTATAGACTGTGATTTGTTTGTGACCTTCAAAACTTATTTTGTTTTCTGTACTTCTGTCTCATAAAAATAAGTCCGATCACACGCAGATGCAGCAAAACAAGTGTCCAAACACACACACATATTATACACACTCACTCCTCTGTTCATACAGACCACGGACAAGGTGAATGGGAATTACCCAGAGGACCTTGCCAGAAACCTTCAGACTGACACCGATGCCCTATGCAGCTTCAATAAGTGTGTATGTCTGTGTTCCTACGCTTGTGTGTGTGTGAGAGAGAGAGAGAGAGAGAGAGAGAGAGAGAGAGAGAGAGAGAGAGAGAGAGAGAGAGAGAGAGAGAGAGAGATAGAGAGAGCAGAGAGAGAGAGATGCGAGAGCAGCGCCTCTCTCTCCTAGAGAGAGCTCGCAGCTCTCTCTCTCTTGGCTCGTGCTCTCTCTCTCCTCTCGCGCTCTCTAGCTATCTCGTCTCATCTCTCCTCTAGTCTCGTCTCAGAGGATCGCGATAACCATTGTGTCCTTTGAAATGTAATAGTGCATTTCAAAATCTGCTACACAAAGCACATTCTAAAACTATGGCCTGTCCATTTAAGCAAACATTCCACTGGGTCCTTACAGGTCAGGAGAGCTTTTTAAAATCCCCCCCCCCCCCCCCCCCCCCCCCCCCCCCCCCCCCTTGGACAATACCTGGGGCATCTGAAGGTTGACCCGTGTCTTCCCTCTCCCCCTTCATCCCCCTTCATCCTCCCCTCTGTCCAACCCTGGAACAGTAAGGTAGGGTCAACAAACCATTTTTTGTTTCATCTGAAGGTATGAGCTGTTTGAAAATGATAAATGTGACATTGGGAGGGAATCTGTTTAGGCCCTTTATAATCTAAGGAAATGGTCATCTCCACCCAATCATTGCACTAGACTTGTTCAAGGCTTGAAGACCTTCCAGCAGGTAAAAACAAATTAAACACACAATGCTGTCTTTAAGTCAGATCTGCAATCGGAGGTTGTGTCAAGGACAAGCTTGCTTTGGGCAACTGTACACACACAAACACACACACACACAAACCATTGTACACCCACTCAGATGAAGTGGCACAGAGTTGATTGAAGATAAATAGCATTAACAGCTTGAAATACAGACAGTCTGTTTACCTGTTTGGCATGTTCACCTGCCGTTGCCTTCAACACTGTAATTTGTTCTTTCATACCTGCTTTTATTTAATTGTAAAAACTACACTTCAGACCAAAAAGACTTAACTGCCATTAATACAATGTTGTCCGGCAAAAACTCATTATTTGGCCACTTGGAGCAGTGGGTTAGGTCAACATAATAAATATCTTGAAGTAATTTGGTGTTGAGATATTAGCCACCTGACACATTTTCAATCGCCTTGTAGCTCCCTTTGTTCTACACCTACTTCTCAGCTCAAGGAGTTGTGACCTGCGCACTGAAACATCTTTACATCAGGCGTTTTCTAGCAGTGTGCCACTTTTACGAGGCAGAGACAGTGCCTAAACAATACAATGTACAGCAACACAGTAAGACCAAACACGGAGCCAAGTATGATAACGTTTGCCACGAAGACAAGAAACAAATATCCAAGAAAAAAGGCATGGAGCTTTCTCGAAATGAGTCGGATGTAGCTAGGTGAATTCAACGATGAACATGAATTAATACCAAAACTCGTGTTGGTAATTAGGGCCCGAGCACGGAGCGCTAGGACCCGACGGCGTGGTATTATTATTATTATTTTTAGTCATCATATTTCCTGTTTTTGAGGCCTTTAGGACGCTTCAAAAGTTGTATAATCAAACAAACTTATTTTCACTTTAATTTAAAGGGGGGGAGGGAATCAAAAAATGTGGTTATAATGGAAGTCTATGGTGCAAATCTTGTAGGTTAACAGTCCCAGCGTACCTTTTTGTTCAATCTGACATTATACAAAAAGTTAAAATGCACCAAAATCAATCTTCTCATTTATTATTCAGATCAGCTGATGATACTAATAATAAAGTCAAATTTGTTTTTAGAATATTGAATTAGTGTATTTTTTCAAAAAAGCAGTTACTGGTATACGATCAAAACGGGTATCTAAAGGGTTAATTTTGTATCGTGATTAATTAAATCATTATGTAAATTAAACACTTCATGAAAAAATTGAGAAAGAAAATTAGAAAAATATGGATCCGTCATCATTTTATTGCAGTTCAAATACAAATCTTTTATGTCAACATTCCCAATGTTACTTTTTTTAACAGGGCATTAAGTGATAAGATAATACAAAATAGGACCAATGTTGTCAATGGCTGCCTACTCCACTCTCCCCCATCTCATAGAGGTTTCCAAAGATTTTCATAATCATGCTTTTTGGTCTCAATTTTTCTGGCTCTTGCTTTCGGATTGTTAGCTAAGTAATGGCTTTGAAGCCAAGTCTTGACATATACCTCTGGTCTGAACTTGTTCAGTGGAGGGCCAACACACTTGATGAAAAGCAAGGCTGACATGCTTTTTACCTCTAGGGAGCTTCTAGTTGTGGTTAAAATGTTCATCTGACTAAACCCACGTTCACACTCAGCTGTGGAGATGACCAGAGTGTTCACTGCTTGAAGGAGGGGTTTCAGCTCTTCTGGTGCTGATGGTATCATTTCATCAACAGTTTTGAGTCTGACCATGTCAATATATTCCTTCACCCCTCTCTGAATTTGTCTGCCATTATCAAGCTTGAAAAAGGGGCAGAGTTCCTGTATTTCCTTTTCAGCATAACAAACTCCACACGCATCTGGCCAGCTAGACGGCTGCAGCACTTTGACGTTGTTAAGAAAGCTCTGGAATTCTTCCTTGCTTCTCTGTTTACCAGGCAGGCAACCTATTCTCGTCTCAATACTAGCAGCCAAGGCATGAAAAAAACGTTGGTGGTTTATTTCTCTGCTGTACCTTGAATTATTTGTCAGTGGCACTCCTTTGAATAGCTTCAAATCCCCTGCTGTCTGATTCTCCTCTGCCCTTGGTCCAGGTTGCTCTGCCATTGACTTTAACACGCGGATCTGCCGACTGAGACTTGCTTCGGCCTTGGGGAGCGTCATGTTTCTGTGTTGAAGGGAGAGCGAGAATTCAGACAGCTCTTCTAAAGCATCATACATGACTCCAAGATTATGGAAAAAGGTTGCATTAGAGAGGCGATTTGCTAAACCACTGAACATGCATCTCTCTGTTGATCTTCTTTTAGGATCAACTGAGGCATCAGAAAAGTGCTTGTGGAGCGCTGGGTACTGTTGCCATACAGCTTTAATGGTCCTATAACTGGATGCCACCCATCTAGTGCTGAGAATTCTCCTTATGTTCAGACACTGTAATGCAAGGTCCTCACAACATTCAGTGAACTCGAGGCGTTTTTTGGCGGATGCATGATAGAGACTGTATATTTTATCAAAGAAAAACTGGAAATCATTCATCCCTGCAATTTCCTCAACAGCATCTCCAACACTCAACTCAAGACTTTTTGATGTTAAACACGACCAAAACTGAAGTTATTGTACTTGGCCCGAAGAATCTACGAAACAAATTATCTAAAGACATACTAACTATGGATGGCATTAATTTGGCCTCCAGTGAGACTGTAAGGAATCTTGGTGTTATATTTGATCAGGATTTATCCTTTAACGCCCACATAAAATCAATTTCAAGGACCGCCTACTTCCATCTACGTAACATTGCAAAAATCAGGCATATCTTGCCTCAAAATGATGCAGAGAAACTAGTCCATGCATTTGTTACTTCAAGGCTGGATTGTTGTAACTCCTTATTATCAGGGTGTACCAAGAAGTCAGTCAAGTCGCTCAGCTGATTCAAAATGCTGCAGCTCGTGTACTAACCAGAGTAAGGAAAAGGGACCACATTACTCCTGTTCTGGCTGCCTTACACTGGCTCCCTAGAACACAGGATAGAATTACAAATTATTCTTCTCGCCTACAAAGCCCTTAATGGGCAGGCGCCATCTTACCTTAAAGAACTCATTATACCCTACTGTCCTACGAGGGCATTGCGTTCCAAGAATGCAGGGTTGTTGGTTGTTCCTAGAGTCTCTAAAAGTACAATGGGAGCCAGAGCCTTTTCTTATCAAGCTCCACATTTGTGGAATCAGCTTCCAGTTTGTGTTCGGGCGGCAGACACCCTATCCGTTTTTAAGAGTGCGCTTAAGACCTTCCTTTTTGATAAAGCTTATAGTTAGGGCTGATTAGATTCAGCCCCTAGTTTTGCTGATATAGGCTTAGTTTGTCAGGGGACATCTTACTTCTTCCTTCTCTCTGTCTATACCTGTGTACTCCCATGTTCCGATTAACCCAGCTTCCCCAAATGTCTTTCTTTTGGTGTCTATATACGCTGGGATCCGGAGTCATGGATGATCCTGCGGTCCTGTGTCCTGCATCGCGAGCCCTGGATCTTGAGTCGTGGCTGTGGTCCTGGATCATAGGTCCTGGATGGATATCCTCGTGGATTCATCTTCCTATTATACACACATGCATTTCCAAACATTTGGACTACCTATGTTGCAAATGTATTATCTTTTCAATTTACACACGGCATCTATTGCACGTCTGTCCGTCCTGGGAGAGGGATCCCTCCTCTGTTGCTCTCCCTGAGGTTTCTCCCATTTTTCCCTTTAAACTGTGGGTTTTCTCCGGAAGTTTTTCCTTGTACGATGTGAGGTTCTAAGGACAGAGGGTGTCGTATTGTCATACTGATATTTTGTACAAACTGTGAAGTCCACTGAGACAAATGTAACATTTGTGATATTGGGCTATATAAATAAACATTGATTGATTGATTGATTGATTGATTGATTGATTGATTGATTGATTGATTGATTGATTGATTGATTGATGGTTCACACAGTGCCACACCATCACGTTGGGAAACTTTTCAACAAGTTTGGTTGCAACACCTGATTTACTTCCAAGCATGACGGACGCTCTGTCTGAAGCAAAGCAAACAAAGCGCTCCTTCATAATAGCTTCAGAGAAGCCATGGTGTGACAGGTTATTCATCAGAGCTTGATAAATTCCATCTGCATTGGTAGCAGAAAGCTCAACTAGATCCAAGAAGAATGTTAGTGGCTCTTCACTCATCCCTAGGCTTGCTCTAATATAAATGATCAAAACTGATTTTTTTACTGTCAGTTGTAGATTCATCTATCAGAACATAACATTTTGTTCCACTTTGAAGGACCTTTCCGACTACTCTCTTTCTCATTTCACTTCCTATGTGTCGGCTGATTGTTGCACAGGAATAGTCTGAATGTAAAGTTCTTCCCATGTCAAGTCCATTCATGACTTGCAGATCAATATCAGTTGGTAGATCTGTGAAAGGCCTTGCGGATCTCACAATCTTGTAAACTGTGCGAAATACTCGATCAGTAGTTAAGAAGTGATCCCTCTGCATATCTGAAGTCAACGTTTCCATTCTTTTTTCTTTTGCCGTTTCCATGGTTTTCTCAGCTGCTTGATGATAGTCTGACATTCTATGCTTGTGTATCTTCTTCCGAAGAGACTGCAGCTGTGCTGCTCTCGTTGCACCATAGGCTGTCACTTTAACTTTAGACCACTCGTCAGCAATATGCACCTGGCTCCCACCAGCATTTGGCCCAACTGCTTTTACCTTCTGGCAAGTTAGACAACCAAGTTTTTTGGTTTGGCATATTAGCCATGAGTATTGTTTAGTTTTCTCTCTAAACATGTTAGATGTCCAGCATTCAGGGATATCTTGATCATTATTGCTCTCTCCCTGGTAACTTGGGCCGTCAGAATCTGGGATGCTTGTTTCTTCTGCACTATCTTCTTCAGCACTATCTTGCCCTGCTGCTGCTTCCTCCTCTCTTTTTCTTTCCACTACAAAAAAAAAAACGATAATAAAACTAATTTGCCTCTTGTCCACTGTCATAATGAGCTGTATTAGGCCAATTGAAAAATAACAGTGTCTTAACCCAACATGTAGAATTAAGAATGATCAAACCTGTTCCTCCTCTAGCTCTTCACTCTCCTGCTGTGTAATGTCCTGCTTCCTGGCCATGGTTGTCCTCTATGTGAGGAAAACAAGGTCATTATGGTTTTGATACAATGACTGAGCAGACTTCTTATGCAAGCAGGTGACATTACTCTTCTAGTAAGAAAAACTACATATTTTCATTAAAATGCCCAACATTCAAGTTTGGATATAATAGGCTAATAACAGTTTTGGGGCTGAAAAAGGAGTTTCTCACCTTCCTTTTAATATCACTATTTAAATATCCATATAACAAAATATTCTGTGAGTCTCCAGAGATTAATAGAAATGCCCAAAAATGTACTGGGAAAGAGTTAGTTATCTTATAATTAATAGTTATCAAACCTTCAATTCTGTTAGCTTCTGAATCAACACATTCTCACTCCCAACTCGGCCTATGTTGATGTTATGTCAGTGTCCCTTGTTGTGTTCCTCTTTTTAACATGACTAGCTGACGTTAATGCTACCCTAGTTAGCTAATGAAGTTCAAGTCCTCATCTTTTAGCTAGCTAGCTAGCATTAGTTAGCTAGCTAGCTAACACGAGAGAAAAACGTAGCTAAACTGAGTTGTTATTGCTGCTTATGTCCATAGATTCCGCCTTTGGTGACTAAAGTAATGAGTAATGACTAAGATTAGTGACTCTCGACTTACCTGAAATGTTATTTTTAGCCTTTTTAAATATGAAATATATTTCTTTTCGAGAATGTAAAAAAAAAACCGTAATTTTTCAAAACAACTGCTCACTAGCCCCCTATTGTGTGGTAGTCACATATAGTTACTCAGAACTTCACGAATTTTGGCAAAGACATTCCGCATGGAATTGCGGACATATTTGTCATTGGCTTCCATTAGCCCCGCCCCCCAAGAAGTCGGACATTTTGAAACATGTGCGTTTTCCATGCATTTTAAGCACATTCTTGCAAACTCCTCCTAGGGGAATGATCGAAAAAATTCCAATCCAGGACACGTTCAGCCCCTATCCAATATGATGCTAAATTGAGAAGAACATTTTTGATAGCTCAATCGTGGAGGTGGAGTTTCAGGCTCTGAAACTCAGGCTCTGTTAATTGACAAGGGTCGGAGTCCGACCCTTGTCAATTAACTACAGGGGTCCCTCAGGGCTCTGTTCTTGGTCCCCTCCTCTTCTCCTTGTACACAAACTTGCTCGGATCTGTCATTAGCCCGCATGGTTTTTCATACCACTGCTACGCTGACGACACCCAATTAATTCTGTCCTTTCCCCGCTCAGAGACCCAGGTCGTCGCACGCATCTCTGCTTGTCTAGCTGACATCTCTCAGTGGATGTCTGCTCATCACCTCAAGCTCAACCTTGACAAGACTGAACTACTTTTCCTTCCGGGAAAAGATTGTCCCACTCTTGACCTAACAATCAACATCGGCACCTCTGTTGTTCCCCCGACTCAGACTGCAAGGAATCTGGGTGTGATCCTAGATAACAACCTGTCGTTCACTGCAAACATAGCTGCTACAACCCGCTGCTGCAGATACACGCTTTACAACATCAGGATGATTCGTCCCCAGCTGACCCAGAAAGCGACGCAGGTTCTGGTCCAGGCTCTCGTCATCTCACGCCTAGACTACTGCAACTCCCTCCTGGCTGGTCTACCTGCATGTGCCATCCGACCTCTGCAGCTCATCCAGAATGCAGCAGCTCATCTGGTCTTCAACCTTCCTAAATTCTCCCACACCACGCCGCTCCTCCACTCCCTCCACTGGCTTCTGGTAACTGCTAGAATCCACTTCAAGACACTGGTACTTGCGTACCATGCTGCGAATGGATCTGGCCCTTCCTACATCCAGGACATGGTTAAACCGTACACCCCAGCACGTGCACTCCGCTCTGCATCAACCAAACGGCTCGCTGCACCCTCGCTGCCAAGGGGACCCAAGTTCCCATCAGCAAAAACACGAGGGTTTGCTATCCTGGCTCCAAAATGGTGGAATGAGCTCCCCATTGACATCAGGACAGCAGATAGCTTACACACCTTCCGGCGCAGACTGAAAACTCATCTCTTTCGACTCCAATTCGAGCAATAGAACTATTAACAAAGCACTTACAGTGGGGCAAAAAAATATTTAGTCAGCCACCAATTGTGCAAGTTCTCCCACTTAAAAAGATGAGAGAGGCCTGTAATTTTCATCCTAGGTATACCTCAACTATGAGAGACAAAATGAGAAAAAAAAAATGCAGAAACTCACATTGTCTGATTTTTAAAGAATTTATTTGCAAATTATGGTGGAAAATAAGTATTTGGTCAATAACAAAAGTTCATCTCAATACTTTGTTATACCCTTTGTTGGCAATGACAGAGGTCAAACGATTTCTGTAAGTCTTCACAAGGTTTTCACACAATGTTGCTGGTATTTTGGCCCATTCCTCCATGCAGATCTCCTCTAGAGCAGTGATGTTTTGGGGCTGTCGCTGGGCAACACAGACTTTCAACTACCTCCATAGATTTTCTATTGGGTTGAGATCTGGAGACTGGCTAGGCCACTCCAGGACCTTGAAATGCTTCTTACGAAGCCACTCCTTCGTTGCCCGGGCGGTGTGTTTGGGATCATTGTCATGCTGAAAGACCCAGCCACGTTTCATCTTCAATGCCCTTGCTGATGGTAGGAGATTGTCAGTCAAAATCTCACGATATATGGCCCCATTCATTCTTTCCTTTACACGGATCAGTCGTCCTGGTCCCTTTGCAGAAAAACAGCCCCAAAGCATGATGTTTCCACCCCCATGTTTCACAATAGGTATGGTGTGCTTTGGATGCAACTCAGCATTCTTTCTCCTCCAAACACGTCACGAGTTTTTACCAAAAAGTTCTATTTTGGTTTCATCTGACCATATGACATTCTCCCAATCCTCTTCTGGATCATCTAAATGCTCTCTAGCAAACTTCATACGGGCCTGGACATGTACTGGCTTAAGCAGGGGGACACGTCTGGCACTGCAGGATTTGAGTCCCTGGCGGCGTAGTGTGTTACTGGTGGTAGCCTTTGTTACTTTGGTCCCAGCTCTCTGCAGGTCATTGACTAGGTCCCCCCATGTGGTTCTGGGATTTTTGCTCACCGTTCTTGTGATCATTTTGACCCCACGGGGTGAGATCTTGCGTGGAGCCCCAGATCGAGGGAGATTATCAGTGGTCTTGTATGTCTTCCATTTTCTAATAATTGCTCCCACAGTTGATTTGTTCACACCAAGCTGCTTACCTATTGCAGATTCAGCCTTCCCAGCCTGGTGCAGGTCTACAATTTTGTTTCTGGTGTCCTTTGACAGCTCTTTGGTCTTGGCCATAGTGGAGTTTGGAGTGTGACTGTTTGAGATTGTGGACAGGTGTCTTTTATACTGATAACGAGTTCAAACAGGTGCCATTAATACAGTTAACAAGTGGAGGACAGAGGAGGCTCTTAAAGAAGAAGTTACAGGTCTGTGAGAGCCATAAATCTTGTTTGTTTGTAGGTGACCAAATACTTATTTTACTGAGGAATTTACCAATTAATTCATTAAAAATCCTACAATGTGATTCCCTGGATTCTTTCGCCCCATTCTGTCTCTCATAGTTGAAGTGTACCTAGGATGAAAATTACAGGCCTCTCTCATCTTTTTAAGTGGGAGAACTTGCACAATTGGTGGCTGACTAAATACTTTTTTGCCCCACCGTATATACTAATAAAGGACTGGCTTACCTAAAGCCAGTTGAGTGGCACTTGAAATTTTTTTGCTCTATGAAACCTGATGTACTTATATGATTCTGTTTTCTTCAAGTTTGTATTTTGTTGGTCGAACGCACTTATTGTAAGTCGCTTTGGATAAAAGCGTCAGCTAAATGTAATGTAATGTAATGTAAGCTAACAGCGAATACAAGATTTTTGACGATTTACATGTCGGAAATTACTCCAAACTACTCGGATATAGTTATTCCAATATTCACGAAACGCTGTATACATATTGCTATTATGATTGCACACATATTTCAAATTGCCTTCCATTAGCCCCGCCCCCCAGAAAGTCTGCCGTTTTGAAAGAAGTGCGTTTTTCAGCCATTTTAAGGACATTCTTGCGAACTCCTCCTAGGAGAATGATCGGAAAAAATCCAATGCAGGACAAGTTCAGCCCCTATCCAATATGATACTTAATTGAGGAGCACATTTTTGAAAAATCACTCGTGGAGGTCGTAAGCTAACAGCTAATACACCATTTTTGACGATTTACATGGCGCAAATTGCTCCAAACTGCTCGCATATAGTTTTTCCGATATTCACGAAACGCTGTATACACATTACCATTATGATTGCACACATATTTCAAATTGCCTTCCATTAGCCCCGCCCCACAGGAAGTCGGCCATTTTGAAAAATGTGCGTTTTCCATGCATTTTAACACCTATGCACTCCCTAACCCTAACCCTACTGTCTATTTGTAGAGATCTCCTAAAGCCTACAAATAAAGTGTTGGCCTGGTACATATATTATTGAGTGATATATATTATACACACTGTTCTGCTTTATGCACTGACCTCAGCAGCTGTTCTCACTGTAAACATCGCCTCGCAATGAAGGCATTTGTATGATTGATAGCCTAACATCCAGAGGAGATGTGATTAGTGAGTAAACAAACGGTAAAGGGCAGAAAGTTTGATGCACATTTGATCATCTTAAATAACTTATAATCACAACGGAAACAACACTGTTGGCTGAAATCAACTCCGGACAATACATCAGTGTACCCTCGGTTATAGGTCCTCCAGACAGCCTCCTCGATCCTCGACGACCCTTTAGAGACATTTGTTTTCCTTCGAGACGGCGCGCCGACATCCGTTTCCGGGTCTGGGACGCGAAAATTATAGAAATGAGAAACGGCTCATTTCCCAGGACTCGCGCGAGTCTGCTTGACACCGGGACGACCGGCTGCCCTCCCCGACAGGCGCACGGACGCGAGGGCCCGCTCATCACAAGTGCGACCGCAGTTTTAATTAAAAATGTTGTTGATATGAAAATAAAAAATGTTTGGCTTTCAGAATCTGAAACGCTCATCGCCGTATTCAGACCATATATACATTAATATATATATATACATTATTAATATATATATATTACATTATATATATATATATATATTACATTATATATATATATATATATATATATATATACACTGAACAAAAATATAAATGCAACACTTTTGTTTTTGCTCCCATTTTTCATGAGATGAACTCAAAGATCTAAAACATTTTCTATACACAAAATAACCATTTCTCTCAAATATTGTTCACAAATTATTATTACTTTATTATTACATTGCATTTAGCTGATGCTTTTGTCCAAAGCGACTTACAATAAGTACAAATCTGAAAAAATCTGTGATAGTGAGCACTTCTCCTTTGCCGAGATAATCCATCCCACCTCACAGATGTGGCATATCAAGATGCATTCATTCTTGATCAGATCACAGCAGGCCCCGCCCCGCTAGTTTGCAGACCATCAAAACACCGGTAAAAAATGAGCGAGGAACAGGAGGACAATACCGGCAAGAATGAAGATTTACTTCCAAAAAGAAAAGCAACCTGGAACTATTTTGGATACAAAAAGGTTCTTCTCTTCTTCATTCACAGATGAACCCCCTTATTTGAGGGTAAGCAACATGCATTATCATGACATGTAAGCATCTCTGAAACGTTGACTTAAGGTATGACTTAAGGTATGATGAGTCAACTAGTTTTAGACTAAAATCTTTCATCCGGTTAAATATAGTTAAAAAAAACGCAATATATATCGCAGGAGAAAAAAATATATATCGCAATGTCAGTTTTTTTCAATATCGTGCAGCCCTATTCCATTGTGTTTAATGATGGGGTGGAATTGAACATTTAGAGCTGACGTTAAATAGGATTAACCGGTGTTGGTAAACAAACAGTCGAACGTTGAGCACTTTGGGTCATATTTTATCTATCTTTTCTATTCTTTTCCCCCCAGGAATCAGTAAAGCGTGAAATCCTTCAAAGACTTCAAGATCGACTGACATGCATCTTGGATAGGACACCTGTTGATCTCGAAGGGCTACAGTTTGTGTGCCGTCAGGCTTTTGTTATATTGAGTGCACTGGGTGACACTGTTGATTTAGGGAATAATATACAGACCTGAATAGCCTTATCCAACAAGTGAGAGATAATCAACAGACATTTGTAACCCTTGAGTTGCAAAAATGTTGTGGACGTGGGCGTTTGAACGATTGAATGTGTCAGTAAATCGACCTGTCGATCGCGTGGAGATTACCAGTCGATCGCGAGATGTGTCTAAAAATAGAACAACAATATTCAGTGTTATCGTTAATGTCCTATAACATAATCTTCCTGTGCCAGAATAATGCACTTGAATGCATCAAAGCTTTGTGATTGGCCGGCGTGACCCCATGTGTTGGGGCGTTACTGGTGGGCAGTGGGCACTATTTCGCTGACGTTGTCCGTGTCAACAGGAGTGACAGTCCGCACACACACAAGACGGCAATTATGGCAGAAGCAAAAAAGCCCAAAATATATAATTTTCACTCCGAGTGGGAGGATGATTACTTTTGTATCTATTCCAATTCAAAGTCCATCTGTCTCATCTGCAATGCGAGCGTGGCTTTATTGAAGAAGGGTAATTTAGGCAACCCGATATCACGGCAAGACGTGAACATGTGACGATTTACCATGCTGGGAGACGTGAAGATGTCACGATGTCGTCCCTTCAAACGTGATAGTTACACGGTATTGTTAACCCATGTTAACCAGTGGAGAAATAACCGTAAATACCAAGCAAATGCTACCCCGACGTAATGATTTATTTTGTAATAGCCACACTCGATTACGCCGATTTTCTTGTTGCCCCAGCTGGTCGACACCTCTTTTAGCAGAAACAAAGGCTACATTCATGTATTAAATCGATGTTAATCCGTGGATGTGGAATTAACGGACATGATGTTGTGCGATTGCGTTGCCAAGCAACAGCTTCGGTTCATGTTAATTTACAAACTATTCAACTCCAACCGTAGTTATATTTAAAAACATGTTAGAAGGCCTCACGAAATACTTTAATGCAAATTAAAATGTAAATGTGAAGGAATGTGTGTATAACAAAATACATCGGTCATAAATGAAACCGGAAACAGACTAGGCAAGATCCTCAGCTCGATGATTGGACGGTTTAGCCGCAATGCATGCTGGGATTTGGTGTTTATGTGATGTGAAATCTGAAAACGTTTTTTAAAAATAAAATAATACTTTATTCCGAGTGTGCTTGCTTTTCTCTTTGAAAGTCATCACATAACGTCATTGTAATACACGGTTCGGCTGCATTAAATATTACATATCTGCCGTAATTCTCTATTTATAGAGCCCTTTTTAAGCTTTTTAAGGAGCTGGTCCATGCAAACTACAGCATATATTCCTTCCAGGAGTTGGTGAAGATCATGGCTACACAACATGCTGGCTTCCTACCTGAAACCACAAAGCTCCTGGCTGCAACCTCGGTCATTCCAATGAGCACGGTGCCGTGCGAACTTGGATTCAGCGTTCAAAATCGCATAAAGACCAAGGGCAGGGCAAGAATAAAAGCAGAGCATCTCGACGTCCTGATGATAATCTGTATTGAAGGATCACCCATTGAACAGTTTGACTTTTACAGAGCCCTGGAAAAGTTTAGAGCGGAAAAACACTGCCACATTTCCCAAGGACCATGCAAGGTGGGGTGTCCCTGTCGGCAGCGGTGATTTGATACAAGGTAGGCAGCCTAAATGATGTATCATGTAACAAACGTTACGTTACTATTGTCTATTGTTTGTGTAAAGAGAGAGTAAAAGGAACGGTGCAATTCAATTCAAAATGGTGTGTGTGTGCATATATATGTAAAGCGATAGTATTTATTATAAAGCGATAGTATATATCTCCCCCCCACTCTCGCTCTCAGGGTGGACGCCCTCTCAGCCCTGGTCTGGCGGAAACACTGGTTCCGAGTGATGCATGTGGTGCGGGTGCTGTGGCTCGTTCCAGCGACGTCTGAGCCATGCTCTCAGCTAGCCTATGTTTCGGATATGAGGCAGGCTTCTTCCGCCGTGGATTCGGAGATAGCGAGACACATGGGCAAAAAACAGCAGCAGCTAGTGATGGCAGTTTGACACTGAAGCTTCGATACGTGCTTCAAACCCTGGTTCCCTATTCCATAGAAGCAGTGCTTCGAAGCTTGCTTCAAATCACGTGACATGACGTCCGAAGCAGCAACTGCTTCATTTCCTGAATGAATCGCTTGACTGGTTCGCCGTCCAATCACGTGATTCAATGCACATGCCTCGTCTCTATTCTGACAGGGGACAGGTTGAAACAGTTACAAATTTGAGCGCTTCAACACTTTATAACCGCTCTAAACAATGCGCAATGTGTGGGTTGTTGTCGTAGTTTGAGTTGTTGTTGGTATTGCATTTGGATTGGATCATTATAGAGCAAGCCAGGAAGAAAGATAGGTCGTTCTGACTCGGGAAACACTTAAAATCTGGAGAAATTGTGAACAATGGACAATTATGAGTAGGCCTATTAAAAAAAAGTTCAACAGTTTAAAGAATAGATAGCCCAGTGGATAGAGCTGGCGACCCGCATACGGCGACGTCCTCCTTGCAACTGGTTCAAATCCTGGAATAGATGCACTTGTAATCATTGCCCGCTTTTCAACTTTAATACTACAACTGATAAAAGGCCCTCTCGGGTCAAAATAAATGCCTTTAGAATTTTTTTTACAAAATAAAAAGAATAATATAGGCTGCCTCAATAAAGATATTTGAGTGTTCCCCATCCCACATAATCATCCCCTGCCATAATTACACAAGCACACCCAACCAATGCCACATTTTCCAGCACTCTCTTCTCAATAAACCAATAGACACAATTATCAATCTTTAATTGTAAATAGAACATGATATTCAGTCTTAGTGTGTGTGTGCATCGAATATTTTTCAAGGCAAAGATACGTTAAACCCACTGCAGCCTTGCACCTCGCCAGGAGAGGTCGCTGTAACTGAAGCTTCGAGAAATTAACCTATTTTCGAAACAATTGTCAAAGTGGTTCGATGCTTCATTCAAAGCTTAATTTGCCATCACTAGCAGCAGCCGGTAACCTGAACATATAATGGAGGAATGTGTAGAGCAGCAGCGTTGTGAATAAAGCAGGCAAGCAGCAGCAACATGAAACACAGCAGCAGTAGCAATGTGAACGCAATAGCAGGGCACGAACCAGAGGTGGGGACTCGAGTCACATGACTTGACTCGAGTCAGACTCAAGTCGCACATTTCTGGACTTGAGACTTGCTTGACTAACGTTGCTAAAAGACTTGACTTGACTTTGACTTGGTAATCATGACTTGAGACTTGACTTAAGCTTGACACAGATGACTTGAAAGGACTTGACTTTTTCAAATTAAATATTTTCGTTTGTTTTTGTATTGAGATATTACGTTTAGTCTTTTCGAAACGTGATTGGGTGATTATAGCGCCATGCGCACAAACCTGGCAACCCACTAGAAGGCAGGAGTCTCAGTTAACATGGCAGCGGCTAGCGTTACTCCACAAATAGTCAAGTTTGGATTCAAGGATTATTTTGTCGACGATGCTAATAAGAAGAGAACAGCGGTATGCAGGGTCTGCAGCATAAAGATCAGTGACACCACCACCACAACATCCAACTTCATTCGTCACTACAAAAAACCCACAGAGAAAGGTACGTGAATGTGTTGTGTTAGCTAGAAAGCTAACGTTAAGTTTAAGCTACGTTAGACTTGGTTTCAAATCGATTAAGCAAAGAGAAGACAAAACCGTAAATGAACACTAGAACAGCCAAGGGATTCATTTTGACTAACCCTGATACTGACGGGCTGTCAGGAGAGGGAGGGAGAGAGAGAGAGAGAGAGAGAGAGGGAGAGGAAAAGAGAAGCCTTGTTTATTTCCCCTGTGTTATTATCAGAAGTTTCTGTAAACTGTTGAATAATGTAGTTCATCTACTTTTAGTAGTTTGTTTAAATGTTTTAATTATGTTGTTTTTGTTTGTAGAAGTGCATCATTCTTTAATTTATTGTAAAATGAATCTGAACATTTTTATCTGTTATGATGATAAACTGAAGCAATTTCTAAATTAAACCAATTAACTGAGTTTTAAATCGTCCTACTTAGTTTATAAGGAAATTAAATGATTTGAAAAGTATATCTATGTAGGTGCTGACGCTGTTGGCGGTTCTAGTGTTAACAGAAATGTAAATTAAATATGTGTAATGGCAGATTTTCTTAACTGGAATTCTGACTTTTTGAACAGACTTTTTGAGTCCTAGATATATTGTCTGCAGTTCAAGGGTTAATATTAATCTAATATAATTGTCATCGGTCTAAATTAGATTTCAAATGATTAACTGTGTATGTAATGAAGATCATAGTGTGGGTTGAATCCATTTTCATAACCACTGTCTTTTAACTGATTTTAATGCAGAAACTGGGCTTATTCATCAGAATGTCGTATGACTTGACGTGCTTGACCTGAGCAATGACTTGACTTGACTTGCTTGACTCTCACCACAGTGACTTGGGATTTGCTTGATACTTGTAGGTCAAGACTTGAGACTTGCTCATGACTTGCACATGTAGGACTTACTCCCACCTCTGGCACGAACGCAGCAGCAGCAATAGCGAGGCAAAGGCAGCTTAAATAGAGCGGCATGTTTAGGAGAGTGCGTTGGTTGGTTGTAAGAGGGACGAGGTGCGTCACGTGTTAATGTATCATTGGTGCTCGAGTTGACTGCCTGAACTAGCTCGCAGGCTTCGCCCCATTCACTGAAAAAACTGAACCGTTGACTTGAATGAAATGTTTTACGTCAACACATTTCACACACAAGTATTAGTTAGGTTAGTTGAAAGCAATAATAATAAGTTGGACCGAATGTTTTTTATTTAAACTTAATTGTATTTCTTTCAACTACCCTGACATTCTTTTTCAAACGTTGACTTAAATACATCTATTTATTTTATTTAAATGATTCATAATTGTAATAGGTTAGTTGAAAGCAATAATATTAACTTGAAATAAAAAAATAATAGGTTCAACTTAATATTATTGCTTTCAACTAACCTAATACAGTTATATGAAATGTGTTGACATATTACATTTAATTAAATTATACATTTCAGTGTTGTCAGTGTATTATAATATTGCAATTAGCACTTAATTTTGTAAATCAAATGCAGGCTGCTTTCAATAGACTGCTCACTCAGTCTCATGTCATCTATGTGTATCTATCTTCTCATTTGCTGATAATTCATCCCAATTGTACACCTGATTGTTCCTTGTGATTGTAGGAAAAAAGTAGTTTCTCCCAACTTGATGTTTTTTCTGCCTTAATCGGTTGATTCATGGAATCCTGGAAAATGTAGACAAGGCAGCTGAAGGAAGGAATGTCAGATAACTTCTGTAAAGCTCATACAGTACACATGGATGTTTGTCATGTACTAGCTTTAGTGGTAATCCAGTACAACCCGTGTTGTAAAAGTGAAGATAAACAAATGTCCGGGCTTTGAAAGAATTCCCCCATCTCTCCTCATCTCTCCTTGTGAAAACATCTCACCAGCTGATGACCACCCCTCCTTTATGTTCATCCCCTATCAGTGGTGAGCTAGAGACAGAGAAAGAGAAAGCGAGGCGAGGGTGATGACGACGGCAGGCTGAAGCTCAGTATAAAAGCTCCGGGTTATCAAACTCATTAATCTACATGCCAAAGTCCCTGGATGAATAATTGTGCGTTTGAATTTATCTGCCAGTGTGATAGCTACAGCTCAGCTCTCCCTGCGCCACAACTGACACCGCATTGTGTCCCGGCCTTGTAATTATTACACGCTTTGTCTTTGCTCGCTGTGGAGGTGGGTGGTTAGTGTGAAAACACAAACTCTCCCACATCTTCTCTTACAGCTTTTCATAAGGAATCATCTCTGTTATGCCTCCGCCTTCTTTCCTTCTGTAACCAGGTTGAAAATAACCCTTACAATGAAATTAAAACAACATAATAAATATGTCATTTAGTTATAAGTGTGGTTAAAATATCTAGTTCATGCAAAGATAACGATTAAAAGATAATTCATTACAGTTTAAAAAGGGAAAGTGTAATAAATATGTTTAAAAGACTAAAATGTATAATTATAAATATTGTGTTTTATTTTGAAAGTTCGTGGTTGAAAAAGTTATTAGTGTTTGGGAATAAGGAAAATGCTGGTCACTGATTGGTTTTGAGGGGCGGGTTGAGGTTCGCAGGAAGTGAATGCGGAGAGAGAGAGTGTGTGTTGTCACTACCCGATCTGCAGCTCTGCCCGATCTGCAATGCGCATGTGCGAGATGGTCCGCCATATTGGACAACTCTGGACGGCAACCCAAGTAGGACAACATTGACACAGTGGCTTTTGGCAAAGCTCAAAAGGAAAACTGGAGAGAGATGAGTTATTGTTATTACAACGTGACTTCACTATTATTTAACAACTCTTTTTATTGGGTTCTTTTATTTGGGGTTAAGTACATTGTCAGAATAAGTGAGAAATGAATTTAACTTCTGTTAGACAGCTATATGCCATACATTTTTGCACACATTCACAGTAAATATGTATTCAGTATGATACTGCCTGTGCTGCAGCACCTCTTTTCACCCTCTGTCTGAAACCAGAGCCCAGTCTGCTCTGATTGGTTAGTCGTTTCAAAATGATGCCGGAATAACTACATAGGCTACTGATACCGGTTAGTAAAAAACATGAATTAATGCTTTGACAAGTCTGCAGACATTTTTTTTTCTGAATGGAGATCGGATTGATCAGGCTAAACTAACATTGTTGCTGCTCTGTCCACACTCATAACAACATGATACAGACACAGATACAACAGCGACTGTATTCGCCATGACACAGACAGTCTGTGGTTTGTACTTGTTTAACTTTTGTCCCGTTTCTGAACAGATATGAGGAGCTGTGAGCTCTGTGTGCTAACCGCTAACGGCTGATGTTTTGGTTTTCTGATTCAACATCAGTGTCGGCCAGTGTTAGGACTAACGCGTTACTGTAACGCAACTACCTTTTGCGGTAACTAATAACGTTACTAGTTACCTATTCCCATTCAGTAACGCCGTTATAGTTACTGTGATTTAAATGGGTGCGTTACTACGTTATGTGATGGAACTGAACCGAATCTCCCTGCGGATATAGCTTACAGGCGAATACAGTGATGTCCTCTCACAGTACCATGGAAACGTGAAAGTGACCAGAGAGGAGTGATGGTTGGTTAACGCGGGGTAACATTTCAGGGTAAGCCAATCAGAGACAGAGTTGGGCGGGTCTTGCCTTATGGGGAAAATACACAGACACACAAACACTTGCTGCTAACACACACACATACACGGCAACGCCCACCACCAGCACACACACACACACACTATGGCAGATGCAAGTATCAGCGAGAGCAGCAGCGCATTTACAATTTGGCGATATAACCACTATATTCAATTTGTGGGGATAAAACGCAAAAAATATTACGATCAAATGTAAACTGTGTGCAGGACAGAAAGCATTGTCCACATCGAATAACAGCAATGCCAATCTCCTGAAGCACCTAACGAATGTACATGTGGGGAGTTGTCTTTTCTCTTACGGTGCCACGGAACAACACAACAACTTGTATTTGTATTGTTATTATTTTTAAAGTAAAGTAACTTGTTAGTAGTTACTTTTATAATTTAGTAACTAGTAAAGTAACTAGTTACCTTTTTGAGAGCAGTAACTATAACTAACTTGCCCAACACTGGTGACGGCAGGCTGAGATCCTCACCGCTGATTGGCTACCGCGCAAACGCGTCATTCACATCGCGTCCGGTGTGAACGCACCAATGGTCTACGCACAGATAAAGAATGTTGTAAATAACTAGTTTTAATGTTAATGTTGCACTTCATGAAGCTTCAGTGGATAAGACTCACAGTAAAAATGGCACTTTTTGTTATCTGCTCACTGCGAGATGTTTTTTTCTTTGTTGTTGTTGTTGTTGCTGTCAACAAAATAATTTACTCATTAGTTCAAACAAATGGGAAATAAGATATATATATTTATATTTAGGATTGCAATGAAGGAATGAATGAAACTTATAATGATAGGTGTGAAGAATAATCTTCTGGGATTCAATGCAGAGCCAATGTTGAAGAATGGAGACGGATAACTTTCATCAAACACGGAGATTTATTGAAGTATCGGCCGGAGAGGGCACACTCAGTTTCACACGTGAACCATCTTCCACCGAGCGGCACTCTAAAGGTTCATAGAATATAATCACACAATATATTGAACAAAGGCGGATCCCAAACTTACGCGCCCTTTCTCTGCTAATTATAAACAGATGCCACAAACTGCACAAAGACTCAGAGACAGGATGCTCCCCCTTTCTCCACAAAGCCAGGCATCTGACCTCTGAGTTGACCCTAAGGATGGCATGATCATATTTCACAGATTGAGGGAACAACACTTTAACCAGAAACAGAAGTTCGCAGATAAGTTCCCAATTCGATACATGGGAACAGACAGGATTAAAATATTCTCTAACAATAGGTATGATGTAAATATATATATTTAGCCTTTTTGACATGTTAGTTATGTTGTGTTCTTGGTTTAATCAAATTGGAAGTTGCACCAAATGATTTGATGTCATTCAGATGCAATTAGCCGACATAAAAGGCCTCAAATTGGAAGTACGTCTTTTTCACTCAATTCTGCAATAAACAGATGAAGCGGACTACTTCTCTCATTCCGAGTGTCCATCTTTATTCAACTGGCATGTAACATGCACACATGCATTACGTCATCAACGTGATCTCTGTAATCAAAGATCTTGTATTCACCAAGATGTTACAGCCGAGGTCGGGGATCTTGGGCTTAAAAAGGTTGGTGAGCACTGCACTACAGGAAAGGATAACCCCAAAAAGCATAATAAGTCCTCTTCAACAAAATCCCTGTTACTTCTGATCTGAACTAAAGCTTCCCTCCACACTTTGTATGTCTTTGCAAGCAAAGCCTTTGTCCCAAAAATAATGTATTCTGTTTTGGTAGCCAAAGAAACCCTTCAGAGGAACACATGCAGGTGAGAAATGAAGATAATCTTTTTTAATGAGTGGGGTCAAGTTTAAAAAATTCCTCGCTGCTAATGGACTAGAAGTATTCTTTCTTTCTGACAACTGCATTTATGCTGGAGAGACACAGGCGAACACACACAAATCATTATGCATGTACTCACACACCTCCTGTCAAACACACACCATTTAAAGCAGTAAAGTGCAGTCTCATCGGAGTGGCAGGCAGACATCCTGAATAAAATGGAGTGGCATTAATATTAATACCAGTAAAGTGCCTTTATAATCAGACAGTGGCCTGTCAGCTGGCCGAGTGGGGCTGCTAGCATGTCTCACACACACACACACACACACACTGAAGTGTTGGTGACTGAGAGGTGCACGCATTATAACCACGCACACTGAATAACATGCAAACAAACACCCAAAGCGCATCCTTTCATACCCTAAATTCTACACAGTGTATACACAGACACATGAATGTATGCACACATGAACACACACATACACAACATCCTACCCTCAGGGAATCAACGGGTAACCGTCATTGTTGGCCTGCAATTTAAAGGTGTTACAACTTGACACATTTCTCAGGGAATTGTACAGTATGTGATGGCACTGATAAGTAAATATTGTATAACTTATATCAGCACATTAAAAAGCATTAAAAAGCTGTTTTATTGAATCAGATTTGAGCAAAAGGGAATGTGTATGACAGCATAGTGAGATATGGTGTCTATATTTATGATAAGTATATTTATCTAGTTCAAGTCTGCTCCTGTGCCTTGTGTCGTAACTTACTGTTTTATTTTGTAGTAACCTCTCCCGCTCTTTCAGATAACTTCACTTCCAGCATTTGTGTATTTGTGACCGTTTTGTGTTTTTCATGTTTTGAACCTCAGTGAGCATTTTTTTTTTTTTTTTTTTTATCAACCTATTGAGTAAAAGCCTTTGTTCATTTTGACCTGGTCTCTGGTATCGTGCATTGTCCTCTCCCTTTAGTGCAGTGTTCGAATGCTGGGTAACCAGGTAGTTTCTATTGAGACTCAAAGAGTAGTCAAGGTACAACTCTTACCATTTTTAAGATGTATAGTAGCTCTTCCACACAGGATTTTCAATTAAATTATTGATATATCTTCACGAGTAGTCAAGTTGAACAATGTTTTGGTCTTTAAAAAGTTCTAGCATGAAATGTAAGACTTTAGAAAACGTATGTACTGTAAACTTAAATGTACCCACGTTTCAGAGGTCTGTGGGCCCTCCGACAAAGATGAGCACAAAAATCATAGGTCATAGCATTTCTTCTTTTCTTGAAATCTGCGAGCTAATATGCCTGAGTCGCAGAATATTCACTGTGCACTCGCCTCCCACAGCGGGGAACAGGCCTGGCTCTGAGGTTGTAAATAAAACGCTGGGTGGTGTTTCCAAAGAAGCTCCAAAGGGAGACAAGACCCAGAGCTAGTCAGGTCCATAAAACAGTGAAATACTGTAAGAGGTGATGGCAGCCGTTTCGAGACGAGACTCTCTGAGCATTTCCAGATGGACCCAACCATCTCCCGGCTGGAACACCCACCATACTTTGCAAAGAAGGGAGGGCAGGAGGATTTGCAGGTATTCACTACCACTGTAAGACGTATGTTAGGATGTCTGATCAGTTATATTGAGTAATATTGCCAATGCTACGTGTAAGGGTTAAAATATAAAACCGTATAAATGGATTTGAAGCATATTTGACAAAAGTGTTAACATTAAACGGACCAGAAATAGTTAATGAACTATACCTAACCTCAACCATAAAAATACAAAGGCTTTATTGTCAAATGCACAGCTACAGCGTAGTTATAGCAAGGAACATCTTGAGTCACCAAGAATGCAACATACATATATACATTATCAATCAATCAATCAATGTTTATTTATATAGCCCAATATCACAAATGTTACACATTACATTTCACTTGTTAGAGGCTTTTATCCAAATTTGGGGTGAAGTGTCTTGCCCAGGGACACAATGACACGCTGACTGTAGTGGGACCCCCTGATTCGAAGTTCAGCGCACTATCCACTGAGCCACAGCCTCCCACATATAAAAGACATAAAACAAATTAAAATAGTGCAAGAAGAAACAGAGTAGAAAATAAATGAATGCAAGAGAATGCAAGAGAAGTTAACTATACAAGTAAAACAGAATAAGATGTGCTAAAAATAGAATGTAAAATGAAATACTGTACAGGGAAATAAAATACAGTTTTTCTAATAATAGATATAGGTGAGATTTAAACAGATGAATGGTATGAAGTGGATGACTAGAAGGTGCTTATTTGAATTAAAGGAGATGGTTATGGCAATATGTCTCGGTCGGCTCACCACTTCAGTCTTAACTAAGTTATCTCAATAAATGAAGTTGGTTAACTTAGGTTTGGGATTAGGGCCACGCCTCAACCACATCCCTAACTAGAGAATGCAATTCCTGAAGAAATTGCTAGTGGGAATGCTTTATGCTGAAAAGCTGACGCTAAACTGCTATGCTGAAATGTAATGTGTCAGAAGAAAGTGAAGAATTTACATTGAAATGATACATGAACACTGGGGGCTTGAATGTGTGATGAGCAGTGTTGGGACTAACGCGTTAGCCGTTATTTTTGGCAGTGACTAGTACTCTAACGCATTACTTTTTAAATTCAGTAACTCAGTTACCGTTACTACATGGTGCGTTACTCCGTTACTGCGTTAGTTCTTTTATATAGTCAACAGCCAGGCGAACAGAGATGAGAACTGTACTTAAGTACAGTACTTGAGTAAATGTACTTAAATACTTCCTGCGTCACATGCGGAGACGGGCTGTGGGCGTGTTTGTGTTGTTTACTAACAAGACTATCATGGCGGCGGCGGAGCTAAAGTCTAGTTTCTCCACCTGGAGATATTCTCACGATTTCACTTTTGTCGAGCACAAAGAAAAGAAAGTTTCTGTTAAATGTAAGTTGTGTCCTGGCGGGTCAAAGAGCCTATCTACTGCCCAAACCAGTCATTCAGATCTCTTAAAACATCTGCAAAAACAACATGCTGGGACGAAGCTAGTAACTAACCGGCACAGACCCAGACTCAGCCGACGCCACTCCACCTCCACCTAAGCAACAGAGGCTGGATTTTAACCAAGGGACTGCTATCCAGGGAAAAGTTGATAAAGCCATTGCATGGTATGTTGTAGAACACCTGCAGGCTACATTGGAGTCACCCGCTTTCAGGGAGCTAGTTAGCATGATACCATGTCCGGGCGGCATATGGGCATACTTGCCAACCCTCCCGATTTTCGTGGGAGACTCCCGATTTCATTGCCCTCTCCCGGTTTCCTCCCGGGGTCATATTTCTCCCGATTTCTGACAAAATCAGATTTACTCAGGACTGTTTCCACTCGGACTTTAATACAGGCTGAGGAAGATAGTCACAGAAAACAGAACAAGAATCGACAACTCTCCTCTGCTCACTCCTTTCCTGCCCACACATATGCTCCATCAAGGATGGTGCTACAAGCCGCAAGACAGTGCACTTACAACTACAATAAGCATGTTAATGTTAATCTAATACAGCTCCGGCGAACCCTGCTCCGGCGATCCCCCCCCACGGTGGTTTTGGAAATGCTCCCGATTTCTGAGGTCTCAAGGTTGGCAAGTATGCATATGGGACGGAAAACTTTTTCCAACTACCTGGAGAAAGAATATACAAAAATGGAAAGCCAGCTAATATCGATGCAATCCAGATTGCATATAATGCATGTGAAGTTGATCAACAGATTGTATTATTCTCCAATGCAATAACAAACTGAAATGAAGGCTATAAGGGCATTAATGGGAGCCTTTTTTTAAGTAACTAAAACGTTACTTTTCACAGTAACGCATTACTTTTTGGTGGAAGTAATCAGTAAAGTAACTGAGTTACTTTTGAAATGAAGTAACTAGTAATGGTAACTAGTTACTGGTTTTCAGTAACTAGCACAACACTGGTGATGAGAGAAGAAAAGAAAGTAAAAAGGCTTGGCTTGATTTCACGACACACCCTCTTTCTTCCATTCATTAATTCCACTTCCTACCTCGTCTGTACCCACATCCTTCTATTCAACCTTTTTTCACCGTAGATCCCTTGGCCCCTTTTCCCGCTTTACCTATCCCTTCCACCCTCATCCCTTCCTATCTTTCTCATTTATTCCTTCCTACTTCCCTTTGACCTTTCATCCCTACTTCCCTTACTGTCAAAGTTCTTCTTAAAGAGCACCTTCGGGGGAGAGCATTGCAAAACTGGCCCCGGTAATGGTACAAATCTCAACCTGTCGTACAATGGACAGCTTCCCCCCCCCATCTATGTATATACTCGCATTTTAGACTCTGTTACTAACTGTATATCTGTAGACTTGGTTGGTCTTAAATGTCCGGTTAGGATGTATTAGAATGAAATCTAAAATTAAAATTGTAAATAAGAAATCTGTATGTAAAAAACCACCTGTATGTAAATTGTAAATAACCCATCTGTTTGTCAAATATGTCTTATATGTCTTAAGTGATATGATGAATTGGAAATGGGGGACCCTGATGTAAACAAGACGAAAGTCTTTCTCTGGTCTGCATCCCCTTAACAATTGTATGTTTTGAGCTGTACTGTACTGTACCCAATATACAAGCTGTTAATAAACTTTTCAATCAATCAATCAATCAACCCTCCCTCTATCCCAGGGATCACCAACTACATTTGTCCAAGGGCCAAAATGTATCCAATAGATACTATCGCGGGCCAGCGGGGGGGGGCATGAATACATGCTCTGAAAGTAATCAGAATACAGTTACAGTAACGTGTTCAGGTTACTTTTAGAATACTTTTGAAATACTTTCTTTTTCCATAACAGATGGGTATGTTTTGGTAAACAGGAGACACTTGTTTTACTGTTTTAATGGCTTATCAAGAACTCAAACACAACATCTTGGTGTCATTCTGGACAGCTCCCTCTCATCTGCACCCCACATAACATCACCCGGACTGCATTCTCCTACTGTAAACCTTTCCTTAGAATATGTTATGAATTGTAAGGTGTCCTTGGGTGCTTTGAAAGGCGCCCCTAAATAGAATGAATTATCATTATTATTTATTATTATTATTATCTGAAACGATGTAATAACTTTTGAAACTTGTTCCAGTCACTTGCCCCATGCATTCAGCAGCAGCAGGCCATTCACTTTGATTTTATCCCGTTATAAATGTCATAATTTCGACAATAAAGAAATGCTACATCAACGTTATCTTGCACATTTTATCGAACCATCTCCGTTTCTAACTTTCAATATATTTTAAAAGAGATCTCTCTCTCTCTCATCTGCGTGCGGGGGCGGGCCTCACAGACACGCTGCATCTCTCTCTCTCTGACAGACACGCTGCAGCGCTGTGCAGTGTGCACACAGTTCTGCCGGTAATGAATATTACATTTTGTGAGGAAACTTTTCTACCAATAATTCCAATAAGTATTCCAAAATGTATTCACTTCAGGTTTACGAAAGTAACTGTAATCAGATTACTCGTTTTTCAAATGTAACGCCAGCTGAATACAGTTAGCTTACTTGATTTTTGTATTCTGATACGTAACATCGTTACATATATTCCGTTACAACCCAACCCTGCTTCTAGGCTACTGTCCCGCAGCTCCTGCCTCTCTGTTGCCGGGCTGCTGCTGTGGTGCGGAGTGCACAAAGCAGACTCTTCACAACGAAGGCTCACTTTTCTTCTTCAAGGAAGGGAAGGTTTCGCAGTTGCAGTCTACTGTCCCGCAGCTGCTGCCTCTCTGTTGGACTCCGGTACTGCACCTTACTCACGAGACGTTGTAAAAAAAAAATGGGTGGGGGGCGAACGCAGTAACCACTCCGCCAACGCCACAGTCACCCCCGTCTGCGGGCCGGATGAGAATGTCTGGCGGGCCGGATGTGGCCCGCGGGCCGCCAGTTGGTGGTCACTGCTCTATCCCTTCATCCATTCTGCTGTCCCTCCCTACATTCCGTTGCCTATTCATCCCTTTGACACTGCATCCCTCCTAGTAACCTTTCATCCCTCCCCCTACATCCCTTCAACCTTTTATCCCTTCCTCCCTACATCTTTCTCTCCCAACATCCCTTTGACTTTATGTCCCTTAATCCCTACATCCCTTCTTCCCTACATCTCCTTCTACTGACATCCCCTTATCCAATTTTCCTGACTTCTCTTTCTAAATAATCTTGTGCATGTGTTTTGTCTCCTAGGTAACTTCCCTCTTAAACATAATTATACAGCCTGATAGGAGCCACTGCCAGCCTCACATCTGGTTACCACCCACAGGCTAATGGTCAATCAGAGAGGATCAACCAGGAACTGGAGACGTGTTTTAAGGTGTCTGGTGTCCCAGAATCCCACAACGTGGAACAAGCAGCTCATATGGGTGGAGTAACACCCAACCTACATCTGCCACGGGTCTCTCCCCTTTTCACTGCGCCTATGGTTACCAACCTCCTCTTTCTCCAGAAGTAGAGAAGGAAGTGACTGTACCGTCAGCACATGCCCTGGTGAGGCGGTGTCGCAGAGTCTGGGCAGGAGCTCGCCAGGTTCTCCTGAAGAGTGCTGCTCGCATGAAGAGGGCAGCAGATCGACATCGTCGTCCGGCACCTACCTACAGACCCGGGCAAAAGGTTTGGCTATCTACAAGAGATCTACCCCTACTTGTGGCCTCCAGGAAGCTGGCTCTGAGGTTTGTGGGTCCGTTTCCCATAACTAAAGTGATTAACCTGGTGGCTGTTCGACTGCGCCTGCCCAGGTCCCTGAGAGTTCATCCTACCTTTCATGTTGCCAAAGTCAAACCGGTTCGTGAGAGTCGCTTGGTCCCTCCATCCATGCCCCCTCCTCCCCCCTGGATGTTAGATGGTAGTCTGGTTTACGACGTCAATAAACTGCTAGCAGTCAGGAAGAGAGAATGTGGCCGACAGTTCCTTGTAGACTGAGGATACGGTCCAGAACATCGGTCGTGGGCACCAGCAAGCTTTGTTGTGGATCAGAGGCTGATAAATGACTTTTTCAGGCTGAATCAGCAGGACTCTGGGCTGTCCGGAGTCGGCCGTAGAGGGGGGGGTACTGTTGTGTCTCATCAGATTTGTTCGTTTTTTTATCCTTGCTTATTTGTATTAGTATTATTTCTCGGTTAAGTTTATATTGTCAAGTCTGCGTCTGCTAACCCTTTTGTTGTCTGTCATTTCCTGTTTTACTTAATATCCTCTCTCATTTCAGGTAGTTTGACTCCCGCTCATGTGTGTTTTCACCGACCTGATTACCTGCCCCGCCCTTATTGTTTGCAGCTGTAGCCCCTTGTGTGTGTATTTCATCTGTGTTTTCTCTGTGCCCAGTGCCAGATCGTTTCGAGCCTTATGCTGCGTTCACACCGGATGCGATGCGAATATTCGCTTCGCTCTTATCGCATCGCTCTAAACCAGGGGTATTCAACGAAAATTCAATGAGGTCCAGTTAGAGAAAATCTCCCCATGCAAAGGTCCGGAACTTCAAAATGTCTAAGTTGCTTTATGAATTAGTTGTGATATATTGAAGTAGCCTGTAGCTTTATCAACGTCTACATGTAATCAACAACTGACTGCCAATCAAATAAAGAAAGTACAATTCAAAAACAACAATATTTATTGTCAATTAACATTGAACTACATACAGATATACAGTAACATACTGTGGATATGTGTAATGTTCCTCTCGGGCTGCATTTAAAAATAAAATAGAGAAAATAAATAAAATAGCTTTTGAAAATATGTGCATCTTAAAAGTGCTTAATTTTAGATAAATAAAATAAAGTGTAGCAGCAGCTTGAGTTTCCCTTTTTCTTTGTTAACCGTTTCACATCATGACTTAACAGTTTCAGACGATTATAGAACAATATCAGTCTTTACACATCATAACAATTTAACAGTTTTAAAGTTTCTCTTTCTTTCCCTCTTATGTCACTCACTTTTTATAAATTCAGTGTGAGAATTGAGCTGGAGCTTGTCCTGCCAGGAGTTTGTAAATCTGGCCTGAAATGGTGTCAGGGCCATTCTCATACACATGCAGGTGCTCATTGGTTAAAGTGATGCAAACACAGGTATGGTGAAAAAAGAGAGTACTATTCGAAGCAGAAAAAAAACAGCGTAATATACCATCTGACAAAGGCCTGTGCTATAATGCTTCAATTAACTGCTATTCTTTATAATATACTCAGATCAATAGGAGACAGAGATGTTAAGTTATAAATCAAGGGTTTTTATTATTATTTACAGAAGGGGTGGGGAACCTTTTTCCTTTCAATTTTTACAACATCCTCCGAGGGTCGTAAAAATTATTGAACTCAACCTTGGCTTAAAAAAACTAAAATCACAGCCCATTCATTTGGCCTTTCTTTCATGTTGTGCAAAGAAAAAGCAACCTCTTAATCCAGATATCGTACCATGACTCGCGCATGCATGCACGTGCACGGTTGTGGCATGACCACCAAAACAGAAAGATATGGACACAAGATGTGTGCAAATGTATTTAGTATCCTATCCATGTGAACATGATTTAAGTGGGGGACATAACCTCCTCCCCCCCCGGGACGATTTTTTTTTTTTTTAAATATTGAAGTTAAAAGCATCAATCTGGTGCACTTTGAGAGCAAAATTAAGAGATCTATGGATACATCTTTCAACACCCATATGAAACAGAACTGTAAGCAGATTTTTCTTTTGGGATATTTTCCAAATCACTCCCCTTTTAAACTCTATTCTTGTTATTTTTAACAACTTTTTTGTTACTGTCATATAGTATTTTATACCTGTTTTTAATTTAGTCTCATTAATAACTATAATGATCATATCAAGGTGTGCCTTAAAGGTGGGGTAGGTAAGTTTGAGAAACCGGCTCGAGATACACTTTTTGTTATATTCCATGGAATGCTCTTAACATCCCGATAGCAATGAATATATTAAGTGCTTTGACAAAAAATCCATAAAAACATTTCATCTGTGGAAGCAGGTAGTACTGTAAAAAGCACGACCAATCATTTTAGCCGGCCCGGCTAAAATAACTGGATGGCCTACCTGCCTGTCAGCCTTCCATCTGTGCACAAACTTATCTCGTGCCCTCATTGGTCATGTGTGCGTTCGTGTGTGTTGGGGGAGGGGCTCTGTAAGGAGGTAGCAGATTTCTTCCGGCTGTGTATTTTCAAATTCTAGCACACTCGAGCTGGTTTCTCCAAAATTACCTACCCACCTTTAACCTCTCAGGAGAGAGCTCTCTTCCAACTGGTTGTAGAAAAGCTCATTAAATGTGTTAGCATAGCTAGCTAACCAGATGCTAACAACAACAGATCGCCACTGTGCTTACAACTAAAGACACAGCCACGCAAACACTGCGGCATGTGTACGGCTCCTTATGGGTACTGCAATATTTGAAGGGCTGGAGCGGCGTTCCGGTGCTCTCCGTCAGCACTCCTTTCAGACGAGACATATACCACGTGAAGACACGTTACGCTCGTGTTGTGTTCACGGAACCTGTCCCTGGCCAGGAAAACCAGGTACTCGCTTGTGTAATTATTTTTGTGGTCTAGAATTCTTCTTCTTTTTTAAAGTGAGAAGCTGTCGGACGCCCCCCCCCCCCCCCCCCCCCAAAATGAAAACTCTTCGGTTCTCCACGAATTACACAAGTCACCCAAATCAGTGTTAAAAAAGCGGGAGGTGCCGAAAAATCCCATATTAATGTATTGATTATAGGTCCGGGTCCGTATAGGTCGGTGTTTGGGTTCGGATCCAGACCGCGTCCGCCTGTTGCCGACCCCTGCTCTAAACGGTCGAGTTTCACCGTGGCTGTCCGCTGTGTTTACTCGCATCATTCAAACAAGACGCGCTGGCTAGGGCTACAACTACAACAAAATTAACCTATTTTACCCTGATTTAATTGTAATACACCTTTCAAAATGATGACGAAGTAACAACATACTGATACCTGTTAGTCAAAACCACGAATTAATGCTTTGACAAGTCTGCAGACAAGACGACAGGCGAATAACCTTTTAACCTGTTAAGCACTGAGCCCGTTTTTCAGGTCTCAGGCTCGAAAATGACATTTCCAGAACAAATAACCATAACTACACTTCTAATAATCTTTTTTCTCAAAGTAATGATAAACCCAGTGTTGTAGTCAAGTCACCAATTCACGAGTCCAAGTCACTCTCGAGTCACCTCTCTTCGAGTCCAAGTCCCAGTCCGAGTCACCAAGGGAGAGTCATAGTCGAGTCAGAGTTCAAGTCCGAGTCACCCAAGGAGTATCCGAGTCGAGTCCGAGTCATCATTACCTGTGTTCGAGTCTAAGTCCGAGTCACCCAAGGAGTGTCCGAGTCGAGTCCGAGTCATCATTACCTGTGTTCGAGTCCGAGTACAAGTCCGAGTCACCTGAGAAGAGTCCATGTCAAGTCAAGTCCGAGTCACAAGTCTTCATGTATTAATCTTCGTGGATATATGTGCTGAAATGTAGCTGCTCCTCTACATTGCTTTTATCCTGTCGTGTTATACAAATCTTTCTATTGAACTGCTGCGAAGCGAGTTTTGCTACAATTCTTGTAATAGGTGCTATACAAATATAAAGCTTATTACTAATATTATTATATATAAATAAACTATATTTAATATGAGTTGAATGTCTGAACTCGATCCTTAGAGTAATGTGTGACGGAGCCTTCTCTTCAATATTGTTTCCACATAATGAGCATTTAGCTCTGCTCTTTTCCAATGTGGAAGCAGAATGTGTGAAAGCATAAAGCACGATGCGGGGTGTGTCTCTAGACATCTCTAGACTGGAATAGCGGGGCCCAGTACGTGAACTCGCCTCGCAGGTGCACACGCCAGGATAGAGGACATCAGACTCCTGAGAAAACTTGCTCGAGTCCAAGTCGGAGCGTCAATGTACAAGTCGAGTCCGAGTTATCGTGGGGGGGAACATTCACGAGTCCGAGTCCAAGTCAGCGTACGCGATAATTCACGAGTCCGAGTCGTGGCAATCAGTGCGCGAGTCCGAGTCGAGTCACGAGTCCCGAAAATCGGAACTCGAGTGCTCCATCTCTGGATAAACCTGTGAGTTGGATGTAGAAAAGTCAGAATCAAAATAGATGTTTTTTATTTGAAAGGAAATTCAGATTGAGTAAAAAACTGTAAATTATAGTGTCCGTTCAAAAATTATTTTTTACTTATAGTGAAAACTACCCTTGGATGATGGTAAGGTGACTTAAAGCTTTAGGAATCCAAAGTACAACATATAATAAGTACCCTGTATCAAGATTGATGCAACACAAGTGACATTTGACCTTTTTAGAGAGATTTAGCAAATAAAACTCTCTTTTTCTTTTTTGACCGTCAGAGCCAATAGAATCGAAGGGGAATCTCCACATACACACACACCTTACCATTGAGAAATGAGAGCTATGCGCACACAGTTTTGCATGAGAGCGAACCTATCTCTCGCTCTGACATCTGGAAACGGAAAAGCAGGTTTATTGCTTATGGATTATCAGAAATAATTTCAAAGGGACACAGACACATTGGATTGACTTTACATGTAATCGCGCCGCCCCAAACATCGCATCGTGTCCGGTGTGAACGCAGCATTAGAGTCGAGCCTTATGTTATTTGTCAGCCAGTTGATATATGTGCTAGAGTGAGTTTAAGTTAGTATTTAGTATGTCATTTTTTGGAGTCCTTGTTTACTATGAGTGTTTGTATTGCCTTGCAAATCACCTAAGGTAAATTCCTTTTTTGAAATGTCTTTTTGTCTGGAGTCGTGCATTCGGGTCCCATAATTTTCTTGTGTGCCCCAGTCGTAACAGAATGTCAGCTCCAATATGGTGCCATGAGAGCGAATGCACTCTCGTTACTCTGTCTTTCTGTTACACGCAGACACACCTAGACACTCACGCACAGCCAGATTCACACATACACACACACACACCTGCAGACTCGCCCCTACACTCAAACATAAAGTCTTAAATAGCAGGTGCCCATCAGCTGTGATGTGTTCCTGCTAAATGTCTCCTCGGGAGGCGATAAATATTCCATCAGCCTGTCTATCATTGGCAAGAGAAAGTCATAATGAAGCCTAAAGATCATTCTCTATTCATGTGCCAACATTAGCCCCTTCCATAAAACAAACTCACATATTTATCAGAGTTTAAAAGCCATTCAGTAATATCAGTGGCAGTGTAAATGGACCTGAAAGATTATAAAAAAAGAAATCACACATGAAAAAAGTGTTTTTCTAATAATAGCACCAGCATTGGGTATGGTGGCAGCATTCTGGTTGGCTGGTTTTTATTGCTTGTTATTAGATCCTGGCAAAACAATTATTAATCTTGTAATTTTATTTCCTGCTTTTGCTGGCAAAACAAAATAATTAAAACAGTGCCCTTGAGCTGCACAGTCCCACTGTAGTGATTAAAAACAAGAAATTGTGATGCATAAACTATTAGACAAAGCCATAATCAGATTAATTAATTTCCTTCATTTCTAAAGGTTAACAGGTTTTCTTAAAGCCACACTGCCTTCACTGTACAACAGAGATGCATCTGAAAATGTGAACGAAGCAATAGTCAAAAAATGTGACTGATGACTCAACATAGGTGCCGATCCCTAATCCATCTGCAACACTGTGCTAAGATGTTATTGGGGTTCTATACTGGTTATTAAGTTGTTAAAATGTCTTAAGGATCCAGAATGTAAGACTTTACGCTGTCATGAGTACATTTGTATGTTATTATTGCAGCTTTAAATGTGTTTGGATGGTTTTTGTTTGTGTTTGGAGAAAAAATGAAACAGTGCCAGGGAAATTGGATTGCTCAAAGAAGCACAATCTTTAACATGAAAAAGTAAATAGTTTCCTGTGTAAACTGAAACTCATCTAAAATGGCAACTTAGCCAGCAGAATAGAACGCTGTATCCAAAGGGTCTCAACAGTAAGACTCAAAATACTTTATTAATCCCGAATACAATGTGTAATCTCTGTAAGGCCTAATAGCATAAAACCATGTGTATTTTAAAATTACCATCTGATAAAACACACCTTTTCATCCTTGCAGTTAAACACACTTTGATATTTAAAAAAAATAATTTCATATGTAGACATTCATAAAATACATATATTCAGTTTTAATGGCATGCATCTTTTGACATGTGAAAATGATAATATTACAGTAGAAGAGCCATATTTAACATTGTGTTTTTGAATAAAGAAAAAGCCAAAGCATTAAATAGAATTCAGCGTTATGTGATGACTGTAAGTATTATTTTGATATAACACACACACCCATACTCACAATCACACTAGAGAGGAAATACAGACAAGTGACAATGACAGAAAGGAAGAAGCCCTTGAAAAGCAGATGAAAAATTACAACTAGGAATGACCACAATCAATTCTGAAACACTGCACAAAATTAATTAGGTTTCTGCATGGAGCGTGTGTGTGAGTGTATATGTGAGCGTAATTTGTCTCTGTGCTTCTCTACTGCCACTGAGAAGGCAGGGAGGGGGGGGGGGGGACTGTTCAGCCTCTCTTTCACCCCATCTCATTCCTCTTCAGCCCAAATGATTAACTACAAATTACTGATCTCACAACATAACAGTACTGTATGTGTGTGAGTGACTGTGTGTATGAGAGTCATGCATCAATATCAATAACAGTGGCAACCAATGACAAGTTACTCACATATATTAGTCATATGCACAGATACGGACATAGCAGACACATGCACAGGCCAGGGCGCACCAGCATTTGTAACAGCAAATATATCACAAACATCTATTCATTGCTATTGAATGGGGCTAAAATAAGGGCTTCAACACTAAATAAATACATGTCTTATACATCAAATCTGTTTTGTTTGCTCTACCTCTCCTCAGGTGTTCCTGATCTCCACTGATAAAAGGAGGGCTGGATGAGGAGCACTCTCTCTGCCTGCCTGCCCAGCACTCAGTTATCTTTAGTTTAACAGTTTGCCAATACTACCCTTTGTTTTATTCCTAGGATGGGGGAACTGGTAGTCTATTTGTCTCTGTTTTATTTCTGTTTAGTTCATGGGTTGTTTATTCTCTTTAGTGTAGGGTGGGGCACCTGTTGCTGGACCGGATTACCCTCCGCTTTTGTTCTTTATGGCTGGTGTTTTGCTCTCCCTCTGATGTTCTGGAATGTCCTGCAACAACCAAAAATAGTTAGAATTGACGCTGTTATGCTCCATCTACCAACTTATTTCACACTTTCTCCATCTCTCCCTTAAGGTGTTTTTGCGAGTATAAACAAGGCATTTTATCTAACTAGCTTTTTGGCCTAAAGGTTATACAAATTGAGTTTGGTGCGAAACACTGAAGGTGTCGACAAAAAGACTTGGGGTATATCCTTTTTTTATCTCCATTTAGAGGGCAAGCTAAAGATCTTGGTAACTGTTGTTTAGCAGCTTGCTAGCTTAACATTGTCGCTGATAGGGCTAGCCTGTTACCAGCTAGCTAGCCAGTAGACATTAGCTCACAGACTAATCATAACACATAGAAAATACAGCTAGCAGCACTATCTAAGTAGCATATGTAGTGCCGGGAGATATGGGAGTCGGAGGCGGTGCATCGAAGGTGCAAAAGACAACTTTAATAAGGAGCTGCAACGGACATGTTGTCGGGTCGCAGCCCGGGTCGACAAGAGGAAGAAACAGGAGGGCACACAACATATATAGGAAGCAACACAACATGTCCGTGTAGGAACAATACCCCCAACTATAGTTCCATGTGTGGATTATGAACCAGTGTATAATAGGTGGTCACCACACAAGCCCCCCCAGAATTCAAACATGGAAAGAAAAATATATCCCCACGTCCGTGGAGGAAGCACCACAGGGGCCGAGGAGGGTGGGGCCGGGCCATGGAACGGCAGCAGGAGAGGGTAGGGGCTTTAACGAGGGCGAGGGCATCCTCACCGGGGGTGGAAGACGGGCCGGAACGGGGCCGCAGTAGGCGTCGTAAGGGGGCCGCAGTGCTGCGACGTGGGGACGGCGTGAATATCCCGGTGGTCCCCAGCAGGGAGGAGCGCTGCCCGGCCGCAGGCGAGGGCACAACGGCAGCGGGCAGGTCCCCGGGGGGCAGGAGCAGCATCCCCGGGAGGAAAGAGCCGTGGACAGGGGAGAGGCCAGGCAGGGTCCCGGAGCGCGCCACCAAACGGGCCGATGAAGGCATGGGGACGTCCGAAACCGCCGAGGCGAGACGGGGTCCAGGAGTGCACCACCCAGGCGTCGATGAGCGTGAGTGGCGTCTGGAGCCGCCGTCGAGGTGAACCGTGAGCCGCGGTAAGAAGAGAGGCCAGGCAGGGTCCCGGAGCGCGCCACCCACGGGCCGATGAAGGCATAGGCACGTCCGAAACCGCCGAGGCGAGACGGGGTCCAGGAGTGCACCACCCAGGCGTCGATGAGCGTGAGTGGCGTCTGGAGCCGCCGTCGAGGTGGTGAAACAGGTGAGAGTGTCCACACGAGGTCGACCAGACATGGTCGAACCTCCTCTCAGGCACCAGAAAAAGCTCAAAAAGGGCCGTACTGTCCACGGTCAAAAAACAGGTGGGCGAAATAGTGAGAGGATTCACACGAGGCCAACCAGACATGGTCAAACCTCCTCTCAGGCACCAGAAAAAAAAAGGTCGATAGCCGTTAGCAGCTAGCCGTTAGCTGAGGCCGTTAGCTGGCAGCCATCGGTAGCTGCTAGCCGTCGTTAGCCCCACGTGGATAGCTGCTAGTCGTGGTTAGCTAGCGCCGCTGGGACGTGCAGCCGCACGCCCCGAAGAAACAGCCCCATGAGGTAGCCATGGGGTTGCTGGTCGACCCAGCAGGTCGTGCATCGTCCCCCCGATGCGGGAACGGCGAGCAACGTCTCCAGCCTTCTGCGGAGCACGCACCGAGCCTCAGTCCGCGTGCCGGTGGCAGCCACGGACGTCTCCAAAAAATCCCCGGCATTTCGAGAAAGGAACCTGAGTTCCTTTTGCCGTGTTCGGCTTCGTCTCGGAAACTTCCCCAGACGTGTCAGAGTCACCAGTGTAGTGCCAGGAGATATGGGAGTCGGAGGCGGTGCATCGAAGGTGCAAAAGACAACTTTAATAAGGAGCTGCAACGGACATGTTGTCGGGTCGCAGCCCGGGTCGACAAGAGGAAGAAACAGGAGGGCACACAACATATATAGGAAGCAACACAACATGTCCGTGTAGGAACAATACCCCCAACTATAGTTCCATGTGTGGATTATGAACCAGTGTATAATAGGTGGTCACCACACATACAAATAGCAACATGTGATGTCATATTGTCCTTTTTGAGAAACTGATTTCCACACACGTTAACAGAACCATTAACACAAACTTGAATTCTCACACTGACTCTATCTTATTGTACATGTGCGCACACACTTATTCACACAAAGCAGAAGGTAGTGCTCTCAGTGTCTTTCGTTTAGCACATTGCTAAACTTTACTCTGTCAGTAAAGATATCCCACTTAAAACAGTGAAACTTCTGAAGTCCTCATCAGGAGAGCAGTCCACACTTTCATGAAGCTAAGACACAATTAAATACAAAAATATATTTTTATCAACACAGCACTTCAACACACACACACACACACACACACACACACACACTCACACACACCCTACAGTCTACTACCCTGTGAACTTCAATCCATCGCTCTAACTTGCGGACAAAAGGGACCAGAATTTCTTTGGAGTGTGTACGGACATCAAAAAACATGATGTCTCGACTTGTCGGGGAAGCAAGGGCCCAGATGGTTCCAGTGCTCAGGGGGCCTCTATGATCTGATATATTTTTAATTAACGGTATCCCATTCAGCCACTTGAAGGAACAAAATAAAAAGGGAAAGAGAGCGAAAGAGGGAGAGACTTAAGTTTTGACAGCGCTAATTAATGTGCACGGAGGCAAAAAAGAGCAAAAGAAAAAGGACTGGTGAAGGATTCATTAGACAGGCCGGTCCGTCTGAAACACATCAAACACTCGTCTCACTCCCTCCTCTACTTGTTTTTCTAAGATTTTCTTTAGATTCATACGACTTGATTTTTCCGCAAGAAATGGAAGAAAATGGAAAAGATGACAAGAGAAAGACGAGGGAAGAGAGGCTGAAGATGTGAGAGAAATGAAAGGAGAGGAGAGTAAAAAGGGATGGGAGGCTAAAGGAAAGGGAAAGATGGAGGTGGGGGACGGAGCCCAGAGCTGACTCTTTACAACAGGGGAGATGAATGACTTTCCACCTCTGGACACTGGGCCTTAATGAAACCTCCAGAGGCCAAACAATGGCATCTCTGACACACGCACACATGCACAAAAGCAGATGCTGTAGTGTATGTAGGAATGCTCACCTGCACTCTCGTATACAAACAGTTCTAGAGATGGTGCATGCACACACAAAAACATGGATTGTATAAAAATAAAAAAATAGACAGACATAGAGACATTTTTGCCAACACACAATTGCACATGTTACACACAACTCCATAACAAAAACACGTACACACGTTTATGTTTCATTTGAAGTGGGACAGAGCAGCAGTGGTGCTGGTGATAGAGACACAGAGGGAGACCTGCAGACATCACCTCTGATAAAGCAGGTCAAAGAGACTGAGTCCTGTTTACAACCCAACATCCCATAATAGCATCAGATCTACGACCTTCTGCCAGGGAGACAGAAACGGGATCTAGTGTACCGTATGTCTGCTGAAAAGATTGTCAATTGTGGGAAGCAGCTTTAATATTCTCTGCAAAAGGACATCAATGTTCCCTCTTATTTATTCAGTGTTAAAAGTATGCTGTGTAATAGGAATACGAGCAACAATATGTACATGTAGAATTCAAACAAGATTTCTTTGTCTTACGAACAACCTTGTTTTAGGACAAACTTGTTGTTTTAATCACAGTGTCAGAGAAAAGTTCTACGCAACTCAGAAATGTACGGAGCCCCTAAAGGGACATGAACAAAAAAAAAAAAGAGAGAGGGAAAAAAAAGTCAGGATAACGGGTGAGTATCTTGTGCGCACGAGAAAGTAACCCGTGAGCACGAGAAAGTAACCCGTGAGCACGAGAAAGTAACCCGTGAGCACGAGAAAGTATCTTGTGCGCACGAGAAACTAAGCCGTTATCCCAACTTTTTTAGAAAGTTACCGGTGCGCCAAGGAGGAAGTGGAGCACACAAGAGACAACCATTTCATTGCAGACTGTTGTGTTTACGTGGGGAAATGACAGTGCATGCATTATTTGAGATATATTTCGAACTCAGATTTAATTGTATGGACATTTCGGCTAGGGGTGTAGAGCTATTTGTTTAAGCACCGGATTGGCAAAACAGGAGAGTCTGTAAACCAGTCTGCTCTGATCTATGAATTAATGTCTGTGACTCTCAGAGTACCTGCTGCCCGCAGCTGGTTTAAAGGGAAACACTCAGAACACACACACACAGAGCGGAGCTGAGCAGAGCACATACAGACTCACATCATGCACCCTGGTGACCGGACATCTCCTTCAAAAAACTAATAAAAGGGGGAGTAATCGGGCAGTTTGATGTGTGTAGAGGTGAGTGTGTGTGTGTGTGGCATAGCATTACTATACTTGTGGGACCTAGATCTGTTTACACAGTCACGTGTGGGGACTCGCCTCCCTTATGGGGACTAATTGGAGGTCCCCATAAGGGGAATCATTAATTTTAGGGTGAAGACTTGGTTAGGTTTAGGATTAGGGTAAGGGTAAGGGTAAGGGTAAGGGTTAGGTTTAGGCATGTGTTGGTTAAGGTTAGGATAAGTCTCCAGGAAATGCATGTAGGTCAATGTAATGTCCCCTGAAGTGATGTATACATGGTGTGTGTGTGTGTGTGTGTGTGTGTGTGTGTGTGTGTGGTGTGTGTGTGTGTGTGTGTGTGTGTGTGTGTGTGTGTGTGTGTGTGTGTGTGTGTGTGTGTGTGTGTGTGTGTGTGTGTGTGTGTGTGTGTGTGTGTGTGTGTGTGTGTGTGTGTGTGTGTGTGTGTGTGTGTGTGTGTAGAGGTGTGTGTGGGGCGGACTGGCCATCTGTAGAATCTTTTTTTCCATGTCCCTTCAGGGGCTCCGTAGAAATGTAGTGTAACAGCAACAATGGAAATATGGTAATTTCAGATGGACAAAGGTTAGTTTCAACATTTCAGGCCTTTTACATTTGCCTTTTTTAATTTTTTAATTTTAATTTTTTTCCAATTCGTATTTTAGTTGGTTGGCTTACGTTTCATGCTTTCAACTTTTTTTTCTAAGGATTTTCTTAAATGTCAATATCTTAATGGGAATTTGATTTCAAGAACTGCGGTCGTCAAAATATTTAAAAGTTCACTGCTAAACTTTATATTGGATATTTAAAAAATGTATATCTTGACCTTAGCTGCTGTGACAGGTTATCAAAGGTTACAGGCTCATTACCTTATCTCTCCAAAACTATGAGTACAACGGTAGCCTTACCATTAGGAATGATGACCTAAACCATGAAAATGAGACTTAAGTGGAAATTGAAAATAACTTAGTTTCGTAATACACAAAGTTCCTTTGTTGTTATAAACTCCCTATGACCATTTGCTGTATCCTATTACATCAGCTGTTTAAACGGTCTAACTGACATAAAGTTCGTAGACATTTATTCCAAATGCCGCTGACTTTTGCCTTTGCCATTTGCCTTCTTAAAACCATATTTTCTCACACTTCTGATGATAGACAAAATGGGGTCAGTCCAATACTTTAACTGTTGTGATACATTCTCCTTGAATAGCTGTAAGTGTCCTCAGAACATGGCCAGTCCTGCTCAGTTATGACGATAACCTTTTATCTGCCGGACTGCTTCAGAACGGGATGGTTGAAAAGTTATGAGAGTGCCATGATTGATTCCATACAACTTCCCCGGCCTTTTCCAGACTACATTTGCAGAGTCAATCACCGGCGGGGAGTGATTTATTGGCACTGCTGGCATTTCCGTAGTATCCTGCCACCACCACCACCTCCCAGTCCATCCATCCCTTCCTCTAATACCCTCAATTAATGCATCAAGGCAAGCGTCGGGTTATCGTTCCCCATCCTCCTCCTGCACCCTCCTCTCCTGCACTCCGACGTCCCTCCATCCCTCCATCCCTCCTCCATCATTCTCAATTAATGTGAGCTGCATGGGTAGCTCTTATCTGCTCTTATGAATATGCAAGCGCCTCGTATCAGTTCGCTAAGCGGCAGGTAAAATGGTTACAGCGACTCCGAGCACTGCATAGAAATGACTGCGTTTGGGTGGTGACGTGTTTTAGACCGGAAACACCCATTTTCTTTAGATTCCATTGATTCTTATTGAATCAATCTGTTCCTCAGTTTTCTGTCAATTTTATATTATTTTCTTATTTTCTTGGTCACACTTGAAACTTGGTTTTATTTCTTTTCACTTTTTCACAGGGTTAGAGTTATTAGGTTTTGTTCTATTGTTTATTTAGCCACAGAAGTGTGAGGATTTTATTTACCCCAAAGGAAAATGTATCTTTCACTTCATCTCAAGAAAACACATTTGGAGAAACATCTCACTCTTATGTGGTCCAAAATAACCAAACATCAACCAGAAGAAGCATACACTTTATTTATTTGAGTCAACACTACGATCAACCTGAAAGACAATGTCCTTCCTCTGAGACCAAAGTACCTCCGAATGGCGACAGATGACAGATGGTGAATCAGGAACCATTTTTCGAGGATTTACCATCTGTTCCATTTTACTCATCGTTCCACTTCTTTTTTTCCACAGATGCTTTTGGGAAATGTTCTCCGCTGGTTCTACATGTGGGAGTTATATTTGGTAACAATGCATATTTTAAGGTTGTGAGTTGAAGTGTTTGTACAGTTACACAACACTTCAAGAAAAATTAAAAATTAAATGTACAAAATATAAAAAAAATTCTTGTACAGACTGAGATGAGATAAATACAATGTGGATCTGCTGGTTTAAGCAGACACTAATTGCTATGAGTTTCTTTATTATAAAGCTTGACTTGCATCACTCGTTCTCACAAAGAGTTCAAACAGTATTTCTTTGGATCTTCGTTCCACAAAGTTGTATAAAGAGCGGATTCAGAGCACATTCTGAATAAAGCCTTTCAAACCAACAGATTGTATAGTGGTGTGGGTGTGAGAAGAAAGCATCATCAGTACCGGATCATTAGTTTAATCCTTGTTTGAGGCACATCCAGCAGTCAAAGCTACAGTAAAGGAAGAGAAGGAAAGACAAAGATTTTCCCTCCAACAAAAGAAGAGAGGGAATAAAGCTGAGGACTTCCTGTCATGGGCAACAGCACCATCTACAGGATGCTGAACAAAGCAACTCAATGCCTTAAAGATCACTCTGCCCTGATCTTTCAAATATCTTATTGTGTAGCGGAGGAAACAGGGAATAGATATACATTGGATATACATTCATCTAATTTAGTATTATGCATTCATCTTTAGATAATGCTATCTTTCTTTCTTTTCTACAGTTGATATGGATGTATATGTTTATATTTGACTTTATTCTATTTGTATTTAATTCTATGTTTTATTCATGTGTAATACCTGTTTACTTTAGGCTGCTGTAACAAAACAATGTCCCTATTTGGGATGAATATATGACGTCTAATCTAATACGGACCTGATTTATTTGTCTCAAATGTTTGAGAAAATTGTGAAATGTGTTCAATTCAATTGAACATCTGTAGTTTTAGTTTGAATATGTGTAGAGTGGCTGCATTGCTTCATCATTTAGTGTTTTAAAAAAGCCTGTTTTGCTGATGGGAACAGATGCATAGTTTCACATTTTAGCATAAATTAAAAGTTAGGCTGGCACGTTACTTGTGAGTCCAAGGAGTTTGTAATAATAATGTTGGGGGAATTAATAGAAAGATAAACATGCAGAATTGTAGGTTGATATGACAGAGTGTGCCGACTGACGGGATAAAGGAAGACAAAGAAGGATTAGGGCTAAAAGGGAAATGAGTTTCCACTTCCTCGTCTGTTATGGCTCAAAATGCTTAAAGCAGAAATGATGTACGGTATTTGTATTGTTATCACCTTATGTACAGTAGTTAAGGCCTCCAGTAAGTTTGACACCCGACTGAACCGCCCCCCCCCCCCCCCCCTTCTGTCTCATCGGTGTGCCTCATTACCCTGCAGCCCAAAAGGAGGACTGTTCCATGTCAGGGGGAATGGGGGGGGGGGGGGAAGTGGATGGAAAGGGCCTGCAGGCTCAGCGTCACTCACATCAGCAGAAGTGTCAGTGAATTTGACATGTGTCTGATATGTATGTGACACACACACATCCATAAACACACACACACTCCTCAATGCTGCCTCATAGCCAAGGGCCTACCGTTGGCTACTCCGTCATTTCACACACTTTAAGAGCTGTAGCCTCAGGCAGCCAACAAGCCAACCGCCTGCTTCTTACACACACACACATGCACACACACACACACACACTCACAGGATCCCAATCCTACTAGCATGCTGCCTTTAATGAGCGGTAAACAAATGTATATGGACATGTGTGTGTGTTTGTTTGGAATATAGGCCAACGTGCTTCCTCTGAATCACAGAAATGAGTTGAGATTCCATCAGTATGGATAATGTACACATGAGCCAGTATGGATGTGTGTTGTTTACCATGTGGTTTTAAGATCAGCGCTGAAACAGATCTGACTCAATTGAGTTGCATTTTACATCATTTGTTGTCAAATCTTAATGGAAATGATGAATGATGAGGATTTGATTGTGTGAATATTTGTGAAGTCACAACAGTGGCTCTTCATGTAATGCTAAAAACTAGCTTGTTTCTGCAGTTGGGTGAGATGCATTGTGGGGGGTTATGTCCTACATTCACCACACACATAAATAAATACTTCACACACAAAATGATAGTTTTTTTGATCAAATAATCAAACCGTGTTACCCTGAATTAAAAAATAACAATGCCTCCACGTCAACAAAGAAACGTTTCTACTTAAGTATATGAATGGGGGCCACACTTTGCAACAGCAACAGTATCATTTAAATGTCTGTTCACAATTTGAGCAGTAATATTTTCAATAATAAACTACCTCATGCATTTTCACTAAAACCTTAATGTTTCAGAATACTTTTGCTTAAACTGTGTTTTAAAAAAGGAACATGTTCTGAAGACATGACAACAAGTTGTATTTAAGAGCACAAGGTTGCACTCGATGAGTAATTGATATACAAATGGTCATTTTGTGGGTGAGAAAGTTCTTAATATTCTTATTCACAGAAGTAGTTCATCACATATCGCTGCATTAAAACCATATCTTTATGTGCTTAGAACAAAGGCACCTCAGTGGTGGCCGGTAAATGAGAAGCACACACCTCATCATCTATGTAGGTTGTGTGTATTTGTGTAGTAAAGTCTACAGAGTGAGCATGCCGACACTATAGTCTGTTAGTGTAAGTTATCAAATGCACCTTAAACTGAGAAAATTCGACCAAGGAGCAGCTGCAGACTGGAGATTGATGGTTCGACCTACGTGAACTGATCTGGCCACTTGGGAGCAAGAGGACACAGTGGCATACAGTATGCTCACCATTTAACTTCATATAGTGTGCTTGTTAGCGAACAAATAGAGCAACAGAATCATTTATTGGATTCTTCTCTCTGACAACTTGATGACTTCGGGTCAAAAATCCCTTTCCTTTGAGCTCGGTTCTGGTCTCCACCAACTGGACTACGGCTGCTAAATGTTCCACTATGTTCACCAGCTTCTCAATAACACGGTATGTTGTTTTGTGTTAAGGCAGCAGTGGGTTTATCACAGGTTGTCAATCAAATCAGCTCCCGCTGCAGAAACCAACGCTGATGCAAATTTCAAACAAAAACCTAAAAGTTCAGAATGAGAAAAATAAACGGAACAATGCCAAAATGATCTGAAGCGCTAACAGGAAGTTGTATGGGTTTGCCATTACAAGCGACTTTTCAGATAGTCACTTTTTTGTCTACAACTGTTTTTTTTCTGGTGTCAGATAAGAAGAAAAAACATGACATTTTTGGATTTCAGAATATCCAGAGCAGCCTCCAAACATACTGAGCAATTACAACAAACCTACTCTATGCCATTGCTGTATTAGTATGTACTGTATTTGTGATGTAATTTATCTGTCAGACATTCATCCAAGTGTAACATTGTAGCACTTATAGCTTTTCTTGTGCTCAGGTGAAAGAAAATCACTCATCTATTAAAACCTGTCCAGTGTTTCATCTACTCTTCTGCTTTATTTTCTATGCCTTCAATGATTTACTTCAACCTGATGTCTTCCTATAGCACGGTAAATAAAATTAACATTTTGCCAACCATTGCTGTTCCTCTAAATTATTACTGGCTTTCAAATTCACCCCAATTAAACATGAGCTCAGGCTGCCCTTTAGAAAAACATCACCTTCCTCATGACAAATTAAACATCACTATTAAAGCCAAAGATTGAATTGAAAGAATCTCTCTTCTCCCAGTCACTAATAACCCGCTCTAATTAGCAGCGGGGCTGAATCTGCAGACTGATTTGGTTCAGACCAATTTGTCAGTATTATTACCTTGGTGACATTCAGCTCTGCTACCTTTATTTGCGGGGTTTATTCTCTAAAAAAATATTTTAGACTCTACATTTTCCACAGAAATGAATAAGATGTGAACGTGTATAATGCTAAAATGTAACTGTCTATACAGATGAATGCAGTTTAATTAACTGAGGGTTTTTCTGCTTTTATTTTTGACCAGTCTGATTTTGCCAAAACCTCTGGAAACCAATCATATTTCAGATGTAAAACGTTATTTCTCTTCTGCTGTCAGCTGTCATTTCAGTTTCAGGTCAATACAACCTACTTTTTGTCTGACCTCCCGACCGAGTGTTGCTGTTGAAAAGTCTTTTTTGCTCAAGAGGGTTCCCTAAGGAGTGAAACGACCCAAAAGTACAAGTGGCAGTCATGATAAGAGCTGGAAAGGAGCTTGAGTGCTTATTTTAGCATCTCCTTTAGCTAAGGTGCACCTGACTGGGCAACACTATTTCATGATTTGAACTGAGTTGGGTGGTGTTTCTTAAGCTGCCAACCTTTTTTTTAATTTCTTTTTTAATGGATTGGTCCATTTGGGATTGGTCACGTCACTGTACACAGGAAGAAAAAGAGAAATGTCCAACGAGGCGTTCTGGGGCAGCACAGACAGGTCTTCTCTGTGTTAGAGTTTTACTCCCTACAGGGTGCACTTTGAGGGTTTGTGACTCTGCAGACCGTTTACATGCAGAACAACCTTCATAACACAAGGGGACGGGTGATAACCAGAACAGCATGACATGGGACTTTTCTTAAGTCCTGATGGATTCTGCTTCCCATCTTAACCATATGACGTTTTTTCACTGAAGTTAAAGAAAGTCGTTTGGAAAAGACATACAGTAGGACCTGTTTTTTCAATAACTAAGACAGTTAAGAAGAGTGTTTGCGAGAAATCCAAATATAACTGAAAATAAATTGAGAATGCTCTTTCATTGTATGGGAACGTGACTTTTAACAGACAATGCTGCACGTCGAGTCTCCATCACAACCACTCTTATATGTCACTGACTGTTACTTTAGTGTACCTTAAATCAAATTAATACATTCAATTACTTTTTAAAAGGGATACTTTGGACGATTGTGTGAAGTGTGGTTGTATGTTACTTAGCCATTATCTAATTTACTTATCTAAGATAGCAGTTGGCACAAATCAGTACGGATCCTGAATAATGTACTAACATCAGCAAAACATATACCAAAAGTTTGCTTGCACACTATATTTGGAGTATTTTGAACTCTTTAGTTTCCAAAATGGCCCTTTCTGTCAGGGAACTGAAGTCGATATCCATGATCTTACCAAAGCCAACAAACTCCATCAAGAAAAACATTTTACCTTGAGAAACACAGGGTTGTTAGTAAGTTGGCTTGTGTTAATTTGTGACTCTGTCGAATCCAAACTAACGAAACTGTTCAACCAACTTTGCCAAAATAACGTAAATATGATCATCACTTATCATATACAATTTCACATTTATCCTTTTTCCAAAAATCCCACTTCCCTCCTTCAAATCATCCAGGGGAAAATGATTTTCTGAGACAAAGAAAGCCGTAGTTGGGAATGGTCAGAGGTCTGATTAACAGCCGTAGCCTGGTCTGAATATGGCCCCATATTTCCTCCACATTTGAACCTGCGACACATAATCATACAGTCTTATTGGACCATTCATTCAAGAATTGTCATCTCGGCAGCAACATAAAAGCCCGGGCCCCTGACCTGCCCACCTACGTCTCCATCCCCTGCTTTCACAGCATCTCGAAATATCAAATGCATATTTCACATTTCTGCACAATGACCAGTTAAAAAGAAAAAACAGCAGCACACTCCATCTGCTGTTATTGCTTAAACTAAATCACACATGGCTGTACAGACAAATTGGTCTGACCGGGATGGGCCGAACTGGGTGGAAGAATAGTCTTTCAATGCTCCACACACACGGGAATACACACACACACACACCTCTGGTTCAAAAGCAAACATACAGTGGCTGCAGAGGTGATGAGCTTTTTCTCTGCAGCCTAATGGAGTGTTTGCTACAATGTTTACTAGTTTGAAACATGCCATAAACAACGCTAATAGGGTCAGCTCTGCATGTCTGGGGTCAGTGCCAACATCAGCGAAGAGGAGAATCACAGCGCGGTGCCATAAAATCTCCTCCACCTCGGAGCTTATGCACTTAGCGTCCTCAGTTTAAGCTATGTACATGTTGTATATCACGTGTACTATAAACTGTGAAATGGGAAATATTGACTGTATGTCACCTGATAAATGTCAAATATTGGCATTTACAAGGACAATTATAAGAATACAGACACGGGTGTTTCTTATAAGTGTCGCTCCGCAATAACAGTCAAGGTCAAGGTTCAGGTTGCCATTGGATACGCAGCTGTAGGCTTTTTAAAAATGGAAGGAAATATCAATGCATTCAATATTCACTTTTAAAGCTTATAAATGATCCACGTTGAATGAATCCAAATGTGTTGAAATTACAGTTGTATGTGCACGCTTGTCATGCATTGAGCGCACGTGAGATTTCCTGTGTGTTTTTTTCATCTGTTGATAACAGAATTGCAGCATGACAAACTCACAACCCCTCGCTTTAGAAACAACAAGTTGTTTATTTAAACTTGTGTTTAGCACAGGCACTAACCAGAAACGCAATAAAAAGTGTTTTCAAAAGTGTACTTTGTGAGATGCTGACAAAGATGTGTTTACAGCTTGTCATGCTGCCCCCAAGTGTCCACAAACTGTTGTTGAAGGTTTAAGGTAAGATCATAATATTTGTACTTTTTGAAAAAAAGAATAGGGGAAAGTGGGGTAAGATGAGCCACCCCCTTTACCTAGGGAACTGTGCACATGTGTTGTCATGTGACCATAAATGATGTCAAAGTAAATGTATCCTGGTCTGAAAGCATGGATCATACATATCGGTTATTTAGCAAGGTGTAAAACCATTTGAATCATTTAGCTAAAGATTAGCATGTGCAAAGTGAGTCACATTCTGTGGGGTACATTGAGCCAGTGGTTCAACTTAACCCCCCATGAGGCACTAGTTAAGTCTATGTTATATAACATGGTATTTCATTGTAGTTTTACACAACTGATTTGTTTTTTATATTTTGAACATTTTAGAAAAGCCATCATGCCGAGAAAGTCCAAGAGAAACACTGAGGAGATGGAGAGAGCAGCCACTGATGGAGTGGATCATCCATCAGACCAGTGACTAAAGACATGTCAACCCCGGGTAGGTATGTTTACCTAAAAGCTACATTTAGGATATCTATAGGCATACATTCCCTCCAAACCTGTTTTGTAATGTTGAAGAAACAGGTGTCCCTATGCTACAGGTCGTGGCAGAGAAAGGATGATATCATTTTTTTAGTTATGCTCAGGTTTAAACTTCTACAAGTCATTTGTTCAATTGCCCAACACGTGGCTCAATGTACCCCTTGACTCGAATACAAATGACTTTTTGAGAAGTCATATTTTCATGGCCCTTTGAGATAGTCACATAATTTCCATTTTGATTGACAGAAGACATCCTGAAATAAAGTGTTTTGTTGTTATTTGACTTCTATCTCGTTTTCCCTTGCCTAGAGCAGTGGTTCTCAAATGGGGGTACGCGGACCCCTAGGGGTACGTTGGAGTACTGCAGGGGGTATGTGAGATTTATTTTATGTTAATGAAAGAAAAAAAAATACCAATTTTAGGAAAAGTAAGGGAGTTTGAGCAGTGTGGGTTTTATATTAACAGAGTTACACATATTTCAAAATGCGAAGTGTATAACTGCAGTTTTCCTTCCTGTCACTGAGAATAACAAAGATCCTCAGTGAAGCACGAGCCCATGTTTCTCACTGAATTGTAAATACAACTTATTAAAAAGATCAGTTCAATGCAACTAATGTCGTCTTAGTGTTATTGCATGATGTTAAAATTGGTTTGCCATGAATTTAGTGATGGATTGTAAACATTTGAAATGTAGCATTTAAGTGTTTCTCAGTTACAAGGTTGTTGTTTTAATAAATCAGACACCGATGGTGCAGCGCTGCACTGTACCTCTTTATATAGGCTTTTCTTCCCTAACAAATAGTTTTTGCGCTGATCAGGGGGTACTTGGCTGAATTCTTTTTCAAAGGGGGTACATTATTGAAAACAGTTTGAGAAGCACTGGCCTAGAGGACAATTATGTAAACATTGGCTCATCTTACCCCACTCTCCCCTATGTATTTATGTATGAATGTATTGAGGCCAATGTTTACCGATACCTGTCATCAAGCTTTGTTGCAATTGGTTGTGTGTGCGTGGTTGTCATGCATTGTGCGCACGTGAAATGTTCTTGTGCACGTGTGTCTAGACATGAATCCAAGTGGCCAGCATTTGCGTCAGTGTTCCTGACTCATTAGGACACATTAACAGTGATTTCATTGGGGCTGACGCCAACGTCTCCGTCTCATCCCAAACGAGAGAGGACGCAATGACAGCACACACACACACACACACACACACACACACGAGAAACAGATAGCTCCTTTGAAAGACGGGGAGAAAAATAGTCCAAGCTGAAGCAACAAGATTGTGTGTGTGTGATTTTATTTTTATTTTTTTCATCTGTAGATAACAGAATTGCAGCGTGACAAACTCAAAACCCCTCGCTTTCCGCCCAAGGCCACGTTAATTGCATTAATTTGCTCTGACAATTGCACAACAGGAAAAGAAAAGACAAGGGAGTGTGTGTGTGTGTGTGTGTGTGTGTGTGTGTGTGTGTGTGTGTGTGTGTGTGTGTGTGTGTGTGTGTGTGTGTGTGTGTGTGTGGTGTGTGTGTGTGTGTGTGTGTGTGTGTGTGGTGTGTGTGTGTGTGTGTGTGTGTGTGTGTGTGTTTGTGTGTGTGTGTGTGTTGCAGAGCTGCTCTTGTCATTTTTCAGCAATGATTAAATTAGCAACAAGAGTTGTGTCTGGCTATAATCAATCATTAGCCTCTCTCCCTTGCCACCCAATATCACCAAAACCATATTTCCCCCACTTGAGGACAAAATGCTTCTTGATTGTGTGGAACACTTGTCTATAAATATATCAGACGGACCAGTCGCTCCCTGCTGAATTGAGTTTGAGGGCTTTTTTCCCCCTTCCTCTCAACAGGATTGTGTTTGTGGGTTGTTGTGATATGTTTGAGTGTACTGTATGTGTGTATATGGAGTGTGTGTCCAGTGTTCTTTCAAAAACATCTCTTTTAGCCTTTGTTTGTAATACACTGTCTTTTATTTGTTCCTCATGTCCACATATTTATATATTATTGTATTTATATGTGTTTATTTCTCTTAATCCTGATTCTAACTTGCACCATTATATAATGTCTATTACACTGTTTTATTACACTATTTATTTGTGTGTGTTTTGTTAGTATATTGTATGTTGCATTGTTGGAGGATCCTGACACATTATATTTTAATTGCCAACAGCTTTTGTGCATAATGGAAAATAAAGCCTTTGAATCCATTGAATTCTGGAGACAGATACGTCCCCTGGCCAGCGGAGCATTTCAAAATAGTGCAGCTATTATAAGGACAAATGCCAATATCTGCATGTGTTTACAACAGGCGTCTAAATACAAATATGTTTTAAAAAATCATTGACTTTGAGATGAGGTGTTTTAGAAAGAGACTACTGTCCATACACCAGGGGACTTGCTCCGGATCTGGTGGATGTTTCAGAAGGCCACAGTTAGCTGACATATTCACAATCATTTCTTTGTGAGATTCTGACAAAGATGTGTTTACAGCTTGTTGTGCTGCCCCCAGGTGGCCAAAACCGGTTATTGAATGTTTAAGGTAAAGGTTTTTTTGTAATCCAAAAAACATCTTCCCATCCTTTCATATTCAACTGTTTAAAAAGGTAACCAAGATCACAATATGTCCTTTGAATAAAATGTGAATCATGCTTAGATACCTTTTTTAAGTGAAGTGTATTGAAGCCAAGGTTTGCTGTAAGTATTGTACAAAAAAGGAGTGCAACCTGTTATGTGTCCCGGCTTTAAGTAGAGTACAAATATGTTTTACAACATGGTTTGTGTTGCTTTAATAATAATAATAATATATTTTCATTTTACTTACCCACTTAGAGTAAAATAATCAAATTATATTACATTATAGGAGCGATTATAATGCATTATAAAAGAAGGATTGTTATGCGTTATGATAATGTTATAGAGCATTATGAATATTTAGGACTGCAGTGCTATAATAAGATTCTAACCCTAACCCACATTCTATGTTTATAATGACAGAGAAAGTGTAACTCAAATCATTTAGTGGAGCGAGTGTGTCCCAGTCAGCAGTACGGCGCTCCGTCCTCCTGAACCCAAACATAATGTCACATCAGAGCCGTATCAACTTGATCGTTGTGTTCGGGGTCATTGCTGCTGGTGGTAGTCAGACAGGGGCCATTGCTCGCCATGGTGCCGTGGTGATTTGTAAGCCGATTTGTTCCTTTATTTCCCCTGGCCATACACATGCAGTCACAGGGCCTGTATGCTCACAAACACACACTCTCACATACACATGCCGATCAAAACACACAAAGGCCCTCCCAGAGGACAATCTGTTCTGAATCGCATTACAGCCATTTCCCATTCTGTAGGTGGGGACTGGCCCCAGCAGAAATCAAATATTTATCATGTTGTATTAACCCCCACTGCTGCCCTGTATACTCGCACAAACACACAGCACAGGTCCTTACGCTGCCTCTACACACTGAATTCATTATCCTATTAGCCCATAGCTCAGGCACTGCGGCGGGTGTGAGTGTGTAAACAGATGCACATACATGAGAATGTGTGAACGTATACACACACATACACACAACAATTCTCATATTGAAAATGGCCTGCTATTGTTGGGTCAGTTAGCTTTAATGCGGTATATCCGTGTAATACATAATATAAATCACATCTAGTTCTTCCATTGATTTCATATTACTGTCAATCTAATGCAGCCCTGTCCATTCTCCTTCACACCTGCATCAAGACTCAGAAGTACAGCAAAATACCAGGACATTTGTGTGATGGAAATAATGAAAATAACATTGACCCCACTCAGTTTCTCTTGTTTTCAAGGATGTCATATATTTTATGATTTATTTTATTCTAATCTTGGGACATATGCTATATTTGTGTTTAATTGTGTTAGTCTGTAAATGTGATTGCTGACTATCTTGGCAACTTAAAAAGAGATGTTAACCTTACCGACTAAATCTAAAATCTGATGGTGTATTTTATATTTGGAGAGGAAATTGACATAGAATGGGATAAAGCTACTACAACGATCACAAATGAAGATACCAGACTTATTTTTCTTTTGTGGTCCTTGATATATTGATATTGTAGGATCTACCGCAAGACAATATCATACTTTCAACAACCAATAAAATATAATGTATTAAATGACAGCTCATTGAAACCAACAAAACAGATGATCCAATTGGTATCCAACATTTCCATGTTAACTGCTTGAATTATTTTCATCTTAAAATATATACAGTAATAACAAATTGTTAACGAAAGTAAAAACTCTTAAATCATACCAACTCAAAGGAATAAACCCTCAGCATCAATAATTGAAGTTGTTAATCCTAACCCAGTCTTTTATTAACTGTAACTTACAGATATTATATAAAACAAGAAATTACACACATGCCTTAAAAAAGAATAACGCCAAATAAACCCCAATTTAACTAACCTTAAAAGTGAGGTTACACAAAACTATGTAGCGAGTATTTACTTTATCTAACCTGATAAGTTTGCTAACGCTAGCTAGCAACTGATTTAATTAGTCAGCTATGCTAAAGTCTGATACAGCAACATTAAGCTTTTGAAATTGTGTATCCCTTTGGTCTGTAACATTACCGCAGTTTGTTAATGGCATTGGTATAGCTAGCTAAAGTAAGAAATGGAAATGCTATAGCTAGCTTGTATTGTTTAGCTTGGTGTTATTGGTTGTGACTGTGTGTCGTGAACAATAAGTGTGATGAAACAACACAATGATACATATAATACAGGCGCATGTAAGTGTTATATCATTGTTACCAAAGAGTGTGTCTTGACTGAGGCCATTCCGCCAAAGGAGATACGGATTGACATTACATTTTGTATTCACTGTTGACTTTCACTTCAAATGCTGGGCTGCTTTATTATCCAAGTTGAGCATTGGGCAAAGGAACGGTCATTTGATGACATGTTGATGATTTCAGTTCTCATTAGTTAAGTGATGACTGCACAGGGCCTCATTTAACTTCTTTAGACACATTTAAAAAGTGTGTCTGATTTGGCTATTGAATAAGACCAAATGTCTATTGAATTTTGACCAAGCAGACATGTATCCCCCTTAACTGTGACAACAAAACGCACATAAACACAAACACAGCTATCTGTTTTTGGGTTCCTTTGCCCTTCTTCCCTCACCTTCCCTCTCCTGGAGCAGAATCAGTGTTGGATACATCACACAGCCACACATTGTTATAATCAATAAGCCGGTTGTTATGGTGAACAAACTGCATCCGTTTTTTTCCGCCCCTGTGTGGCAGGTCAAGACTAATGTACCTTGTCACCGTATGTGATGATTAAGTGTCTTATTACCCAACAAGCAGGAATTTTAAGATTACTATGAATATCTTAAGGAATCAATCTGACTCGGTTCAGTCTTTTGTTGCTTTTGACCTAGTTGGTTTGTTTGCACACATACAGTATGTGGAATAGTGTCTGTGGCCAGGAGGTTGTGTGTTGTTCACTGGCCAATATTGAATCTCTGCATGAATGTGTGTGTGTGTGTAGTTCCGTAACTTGTCCTCCTCTTTGTCCTAAACTCTCCGAACTGGAGGGTAAAAAGGCAATTAGAAACATTGAAAAACAACCGTGCCAACATTCATCTCCGTCCTGCTGCTACAAAAGCCAACTGGCCACCCCCCCCTGTTTTAAGGACAGATTTATCGATGTAAATATTTTGACTCTTTGACTTTGGAGATAACTCCCAACTTTACGACGCAATATTTTCCCCCCTTTTCTTTTTTTACATTAGGTGAATATTGCACTTAAAACTCCACCATTTAATTATTTGCACCGGCCCAATAAACATGACTTTATAGTGTCCATATATCAAGCAAACAAAAACACACTTCACACTGTTAATCTCACATATTCCACCATAAAGTAGCATCTATAAAACAGAAAAAAAGACGTGTTTTACACCAAATGTGTGTGTCGCTGAATACCTTAAGTAAACGTAATAAATGTGGGGAGCCTGGTGTATAAATCTTGCATGCTGCATGTTGTTAATTTGATACATTAGGCAATAATTTGTTATAAATAATTGTTTATTAGCCTGGGACCATCCTGGACCGAGGCCTAATGATATGTACTTTGCAAGTTTTTAAAGGAGGTTCCAATCAGTGCACAACTTTCCAGTGTTTATTAAAAAGAAAGATAGAATTATTGCCGTTTAACTATTCAAATAATTCAAAACAAGTAATCGTTAAAAGTAGGGAATTAATTTGTTTTAATTGCTCCTTTAAATGCTGACTTTAATGCAGGATTTTTCAGAGGTCTGAAATTGGTTTCCTATAGAAGCTGTCCTCACATTTCATATTCAAAAAGATGAACCCTTAAGTTCCCCGGTGCGTACACAGGGCCCTGTTCTGGTTGTCCCCCGGTGCGTACACAGGGCCCTGTTCTGGTTGTCCCCCGGTGCATATACAGGGCCCTGTTCTGGTTGTCCCCCGGTGCGTATACAGGGCCCTGTTCTGGTTGTGCCCCGGTGCGTGTACAGGGCCCTGTTCTGGTTGTCCCCCGGTGCGTATACAGGGCCCTGTTCTGGTTGTCCCCCGGTGCGTATACAGGGCCCTGTTCTGGTTGTTCCCCCGGTGCGTGTACAGGGCCCTGTTCTGGTTGTTCCCCCGGTGCGTGTACAGGGCCTTGTTCTGGTTGTCCCCCGGTGCGTATACAGGGCCCTGTTCTGGTTGTCCCCCGGTGCGTATACAGGGCCCTGTTCTGGTTGTCCCCCGGTGCGTATACAGGGCCCTGTTCTGGTTGTTCCCCGGTGCGTGTACAGGGCCCTGTTCTGGTTGTTCCCCGGTGCGTGTACAGGGCCCTGTTCTGGTTGTTCCCCGGTGCGTGTACAGGGCCCTGTTCTGGTTGTTCCCCGGTGCGTACACAGGGCCCTGTTCTGGTTGTCCCCCGGTGCGTATACAGGGCCCTGTTCTGGTTGTAATGAAATGGAAAACAAATGGAATCTGCCAACCATGACGTTTGCAAATGTGACAAGTAAGCTCACATACAGTATGCCCGCTCTTTTCACTTATTTATTAATTCACTTCATTTTATTCAGCCGCTCTCTTGATCAATAAGTCATTAATTTCCCAGGGCCGGGGAAAAGCAGGCCCTATGATGTCGCTAATGTCGCTCCAGACTATGACTTCTCTTTTCTTTTTGTTTTGCTGGAAAACTTCAACATTTAAATAAATTAAAGAGTCAAGAGAGGGGAAGGCGACAAATAGATGTCTCACCACCATTTCTCTGAGAAGGGTACGAGTGTTTCTGTTCTCCCTCGCAGATAGCGGACAACTTCTCGTGATAATATTGTATTTGTTTTGTTGGAGGGGAGCCAAGGACGGGACGTGGGGAGAAACTTAGAATTGAGTTAGTGTGGAGTCTCTTTCTTTGCCCTGTTACTCATTTCATTTCAACTTCTTCTACTTTTTTTCATAACCACACAGGCTCAAGGCATAGTCAACTATCCACATCAAAGAAGATTCATTTGATTGGAGATTGCATTGAAGCATGAACCCCGGAAACCTTTGCTTTAATCATTGTGGGCATTATTTAGCATTGTATCAAATGTTCTGATTTAAACAAATTGAAGAGTAAATGAAACATCTAAACATCCAAACCCTTATTTTTATTGCAAATACGTGACTCGTTATCTTTTGACATGATTCAGAGCTAAGGCATGCCAACTCCTTACAGTTCAAATACCAAGTAGCCCAATTGAGGTGATACAATTAAAGCTTTTTACATCAAACTCATCATTCAGTATCTTGGCTGGAGGTTGGTCTATGTTCTGTCTCTCTGGGGAAATGCTGTGTTTGATAGTTGATATGAATGAGGACAAGTACAATCAGTATATTGTTCACAATGCATTTGATCATAATCAGGAATATAATAATTGAAGGTAGCCAGCTTCTCAGATTGATTAAAAGAATAAGGCCGATGTCATTCTGAAATTTGGAAAAAGACAACAAGTAACTTTGCGTTTGTGTTAGTTAACCCTTTTGGACTTGTGTGTATGTGGCTCTCATCCCAGAAGCTCATTGTTGCCTTAATCAATCTTATTTATAAATAGCTCACAAATGCATATATTTTTTAATATATAACAATGGGCATATTAGTTTGAAATCAGAGCTTTCCTTATTGGGGACTATTTTCACCTGTGGATTAACACACATTTGGTGCTCGAGTATTTCCAGCAGCAGGACAGCTTATGTATGATCTAGTAATACTAAGTAATAAGTGTTGGCTTATTTTGAATATGTGTTGGACCATAATGCAGCGCTATGGCACAGAGGAAGAACATATACCAGGCTTTGATACACAAAAAGATATGTGTTGGTCTTGACCTTTTGATGTGATCTGTTGAAAATGAGAACCTGGCTTGTTGACTCTTTACACATGTTTCCCCCTCTATCTTCCCTTTCAAATGGATCTTTTTAATAAATGCTTAACTGCCCTGAAACTAACTATTTGTAATCACTGTATATGATCAGTAATATAACCCTTGGAACAGAGCAGTGGGAAACATTTCAGAATTGAAACATTAACACCAGCATTCATGAGCACAGCAGCCCGGCAGTCTCCCCCGGTCACCTCCATAATAACATGATTCATGTGTGATATGGCCCAGATAGATCATGAAGACGCATTATTCCCCACTTCTCAAGTGAACGTATTATTATTATGCCATGTTGTTGTTGCAGTTAGTGCCGGTGTGGAGGTCACACCATTCTTCTTCTGCAGGTGAACTGTGGCTGTGAGATCGGCCGGGGCAACAGAAAGAGAAATCACACCGGAGAGGAAGGGGGAAATCAGATCAGCGAGCACAATAAAGCAGCAGAAAATGACCCGGGAAGTGTGTGTGTGTGTGTGTGTGAGTGGAATATATTTTTAGAGGAAGAAGGACTGCGATACATATAACTACAGGCTGTCGTTTTGTTTGCTCACTCCCGTAGCAAAATGGAGGACATATATCGTCTCTTATTGCCTGAAAAATATCAAAAAACAGCAGGAGGAAGAAAAAAAGGGCCCCCACAATGCAATTCCAGTTGCCCTTGGGTGTGGCACGGCGCTGGTCACTCAGGGAGTGTGCTGCAGGAGGCATATGGCTCAGATGGATCGCATCAATTTGCCACAAAAACAATACCCTACCCCCTTTCTTTTTACTCTTTAGCTCCCCTTATATTCTCCCTTCTTTCTCCCTCTTTCTTTACCTTCTCTCGCCCTCAGTCCATCATCACATACTATGAGAGAAGGTCCTCAGCCTGACCTCTTTTCTTCCTCCCCCTTTCTCACCTTTTCTACATTGGCTCATTTGAATGGCCTCTGCATTTCTTATTCTTTCCCTCATTCACTCTCTATCTCTACATGATAACATTTACATTTTTGTAAGTTATAATAATAATAATTGATCTCTCTTTATTCATTTTTTTCTCAACATTGTGTTTATGTGTCGTTTCATTTTCTTCGTAGTTAGCTCATTACAAATGTGTTTCAGTGGTGTGTTAGGAGACTTGACATTACTCAAGGTTAATTTTTCAAACAGATGATTGATATAAATTAAATAGAAAAATCACTAACGTTGGTGTCGTCAGCAATGATATAGAAACACTCAATAACAATTTGGTTCAATTCAGATTTGTGTGTATGTGTTATGTGTATGCGTGTATTTACCAAAAACCAGAAGGTCACTACTGCCCCCCTGTGGTGATCTCTGGAACATATGGAGCATACGGAGAGAACATACTGTTAACAGTTAAAGATAACGATGTTTAGTCGAGGAGGAAATGTACATCACCAGATTACACAAATTGGTGTTTCTCTTCTAAAATTATTCATTTTTCATTTAAACTGATTATTTTGGAATCATTAGATTCCTTAGTTACAGTATGTTTGAGAGTGACTGTGTTGCCTATTTTGCCAACCTTGTGTGAAAATTACATTTACAAGACATTCACAACATAGCAAAAAGCATTTACTAACAAAGCATTTGCCATCAACAAGTTTAAACTTTTTTGTGCTTCTGCATAGAATAACATTGTTGTGCTTTAACCAAAGATAACGCATTGTTCTATTTTCTCTGTGTCGTTTTTGGATAAAAGTAAAATAAATACCTTTTTGAACATTGAAGCAGGGAAACAGTACAGTAATAATTACAGTAGAGGCACAAATACAAATAGGAAAATTAGCATAATGTCCTCTTTAACATCCTTTCATATGCCTTTGTCCTAAGACCTAATGGCTACTGAGACACACATCTTCCTCCAGCTAAGAGTTAAATACAAACACATAATTAAAGGTATACTAAAACCTTCACTGTTGCTTTCCTTTCCCCACATCTCCTGATTTCAAACTCTACAGTGTGTCCTTTTATTTCCCTCATTCCCATTCAATCAATCAATCCCCACCTCAGTGCTGCAGTTGGAAAAAAATAATAAACCCTGAAATAATAGCTCAAACTGAAGTATTACTTTAATACTTCAATAGAAATAACCTGGTTCCAACACTTTGAAAGGAGCAGGCTGAGTTGCCCGAGGCGGCGCTGTAATGTGTGAGTGAGAGTTTATGGGCTGTCACTTCAGATTAGAGAACAGCCTCCGTGTGCCTCTGACGGAGAGGCAGCACAGCTAATAGGAGGTGGAAGGGATTACAGTTCATACAATAATCACACATATGAATGGACATAGCCAACAATGAAAGATGTCAATTTTAACACAGGCGGGTTTTTCCACCAATTGGCCCTGAATTACATTGTGTGTGTGTGTGTGTGTATGTATGTGTGTGTGTGTGTGTGTGTGTGTGCGTGTGTGTGTGTGTGTGTGTGTGTGTGTGTGTGTGTGTGTCATAGCATTAATATACTTGTGGGGACCTAAATGTGTTTGCACAGTCACGTGTGGGGACTCGCCTCCCTTATGGGGACAAATTGGAGGTCCCCATAAGGGGAATCATTAATTTTAGGGTGAAGACTTGGTTAGGTTTAGGGTTAGGGTAAATGTAAGGTTAAGGGTTAGGGTTAGGCATGTGTTGGTTATGGTTAAGGTTAGGATAAGTCTCCAGGAAATGCATGTAAATCAATGTAATGTCCCCTGAAGTGATGTATACATGGCATGTGTGTGTGAGTGTGAGTGTGAGTGTGAGTGTGAGTATTCCTGGCTTAGGCTACTTCTGTGGACACATTCACAACAACACACTGATAATTGGGGGACGGCTTCTGTGTGCAATTGGGGAAAAAGTTGTGTGACCAATTGGAAAAAGTGATTTTTCCAACATCCCGAGATGTAACTAGTGGTGCATGAAACCAGCTGAAGAAATATAGAAATGTTAACATATAATACAAATATTTAAATTATGTCAGTTAGGCCTTTGCTATAAATAATGGGGAACATATGGAGGTCTAAGCCTGTCCTCATCAGTGTGTTTCTTGTTGCTGGCTAAGAAATCTGCATGTTGTTGTTTTATAACTCTAATAAATAAAAGGGCAACCCAACTCGTTTCACACACAATGATTGATCTGAAACAAGGGAAATTGTTGTTCCCTTGTTCCAGAGAAAAATACATTAATAGAAAACTGTATCATAAGGGTAAAGGCCTTAATGGTGGGGAAGGGGTCACCCAAAGGGGCAGGCCAGCGCGGGAGATTTTGTACACATCTCCAACTGGTTGACCAATCACAACAGAGCCGACCAGCTAACCAATCAGAGCAGACTAGGCTCTGGTTTCAGACAGAGGGTGGAAAGAGGTGCTGCAGCACAGGCAGTAGGACAAAAAGAAAGACCGTTTTGAACATTAAATCAAATCAAATCAAATCAAGTTTTATTTATAAAGCACATTTAAAAGCGATTTTTGGTCGAGCCAAAGTGCTGTACATGCAATAAAAACACTTATAATCACAATAAAAGACAATAATTTACAACAGATATATCACAAACACAGGGAATAGTCAGGAGTCGTGCTCCGCTCTGACTAGAAGGCCTGAGAGAAGAAGTGAGTCTTAAGTGTGGATTTAAAAACCCCTAGGGTCTGGGCCGACCTCACGTGGAGGGGCAGAGTGTTCCAGAGCCTGGGGCCAGCTGCTGCGAAGGCTCGGTGCCCTCGGGTTTTGAGCCTGGTCTTGGGCACTACCAGCAGCAGATGGTCAGCAGACCTTAAAGCTCTGGCTGGGGTGTAGCGCTGGAGGAGTTCAGCTATATAGGCCGGAGCCAGCCCATTTAGTGCTTTAAAAACAAATAAAAGGATTTTAAAATCAATTCTGTACCGAACTGGAAGCCAGTGTAGTGAGGCCAGAATTAAAGCATGGAGACATGTCCCTTTAGAGACACTACATACTGATATGAACCTGAAAATGAGCAAAATATGTCCTATTTAAGGTGTAACATTTGCAAGAGTGAGACAAGACGCTCAAAACACAACAGAAAAGTGATCCACAATGCCGGGACCTATTAGTGAATGTATTCAAGTTGGGTATCTGTCATTGATGGAAAACACTTTAATGTTAGGGTATTTTTGTTATTTTCTAACATCCCATGCAGATACAATTGTAGATCTGCTCTGAATCAAGCATTAGCCTTTGGCCTACTATAAGCCTGTCAATTATACACGTATATATATATTTATAGGCATATTTATCTTCTAACTTCTACTTTTATTTGTTATCCTCAATTGGAGATAAGTTGATTTAAAGATCCCCTATTTTACTGTTTTTCATCAATATATTATAGGTCTCAGATATAAAACATGTCTCTGAATTGTTTTGCTCAAAATACCAAACAGATCATGCATTGTAGAATCCCATAAACCCCTCTGTTTCAGCCCTGTTTCAAAAGTGCTGATTCTCTGGTCGGTTAAATGAAATCCTTGCTTCCCTCACTTGCGTCGTTTCCCTGCGTTTAGTCCCTCCCACCAGGGAAGCATGGAGGGACGCAGGGAAACCACGAGAGGCAGGAGCCTCATCACAATACCCCTCCTCGACTCCTCCTTTCCCTCACTCGCTTCCCTTCCTTGCGTCTTAGCTCCGCCTCCGTAACATGCGAGCGAGAGACACGAGGAGGTGACGCGAGGACAGAGGAGTCCTCAGGTATTAATTGGGATAGCCTCGTTCACTCAAACGTCACTCTGAAACGACGTCTGTTAATGATGACGTGCACTGCTGTATCCCCTCTCATCGGGCTTAACTGAATAACCCCTTAGAACCGGCCCATTTGTTGTTAAATATTTATTTAAATGAATGAATCTTTCTCTTGTTAGTCAAGGAATTCAATGTATGATGGTTGGTCCTGCTTTTGTGTTCCGTTTTGGTGTAAAATGTAGCCTACATTTAAATACATATATAATTATAGTAATGTGAAAGCCTTTTAGAAATGAATTGCACATAATAATTCCCACGGAGCTGTGAGCACTTATAGCACTTGTGACGCTTTTCCACTCATCTTCCAGTTGTCAGTTTTCCTCTGTTGAAATCGACCAGCTGTGACGGTGGGGGCGGGGCTTTTATACGCGAGTAGTGAAAACACTTCCGGTAGTCTGCTCACGTTTATCCTCCCTTTCGTCTCCTCCCGTACCCCTCCTCCCTCACCCCTCCTCGACTCCTCCGTGTGCATTTCAGCTATTGTGTCTTGATCGATTTCCGGGTCAAGTCCCGGAGGGGAAGAGAGGAGTCGAGGAGTCGAGGAGGGGTATTGGGATGAGGCTAGGGAAATGAGTTTTAAGAGCAATGGGACGTCCTTTCCTCCGGAGCGTCACGTGAAGCGACGTCCGTTTGTGATGACGCCGCACAGCTGTTCGTCTGACAGCAGCTCTGTCCCAAGCCCCCAGGAAGTGCGCCGGAGTCTGATGAGAATATTCGTGGTGGCCAAACGGCGGTACTACATTTCCTTTAGGTTGCTTCCTTTTTCCCATTGACTTTCATTGGGAAAGAGTGGTCTGTAACTCGTTGGATAATTTTTTTTAAACTAAATACAGGACTGTCTCAGAAAATTAGAATATTGTGATAAAGTTCTTTATTTTCTGTAATGCAATTAAAAAAACAAAAATGTCATACATTCTGGATTCATTACAAATCAACTGAAATATTGCAAGCCTTTTATTATTTTAATATTGCTGATTATAGCATACAGCTTAAGAAAACTCAAATATCCTATCTCTAAATATTAGAATATCATGAAAAAGTATACTAGTAGGGTGTTCAACGAATCACTTGAATCGTCTAATTAACTCGAAACACCTGCAAGGGTTTCCTGAGCCTTGAAAAACACTCAGCTTGGTTCAGTAAACTAAATCACAAGTATGGGGAAGACTGCTGATCTGACTGCTGTCCAGAGGACCGTCATTGACACCCTCCATCAGGAGGGTAAGACACAAAAAGAAATTTCTCAAAGAGCAAGCTGTTCACAGAGTGCAGTTTCAAAGCACATCCACAAAAAGTCTGTTGGAAGGGGGAAATGTGGCAGGAAACGCTGCACAACCAAGAGAGATGACCGCAGCCTTAACAGCATTGTGAAGAAGAGTCGCTTCCAGAATTTGGGGGAGCTTCAAAGACAGTGGACTGAAGCTGGAGTCCAGGTATCAAAAGTCACTGTTCACAGACGTATCCGGGAAATGGGCTACAATAGCCGTATTCCCATGGTCAAGCCACTTCTGAACTCAAGACAACGGAAGAGGCGTCTGACTTGGGCTAAGGAAAAGAAGCACTGGACAGTTGCACAGTGGTCCAAAGTCCTCTTTTCAGACGAAAGCAAGTTTTGTATTTCATTTGGAAGTCAAGGCGCCAGAGTCTGGAGAAAGGCTGGAGAGGAGCAAAATCCAAGTTGCTTGAAATCCAGTGTGAAGTTCCCACAGTCAGCGATGGTTTGGGGAGCCATGTCAGCTGCCGGTGTTGGTCCACTGTGTTTCATCAAGCCCAGAGTAAATGCAGCTGTGTACCAAGAGATTTTAGAGCACTACATGCTTCCGTCTGCTGAAAAGCTCTATGGAGATGAGGAATTCATTTTCCAGCATGATCTGGCACCTGCCCACAGTGCCAAAACCACCAGTAACTGGTGTACTGACCATGGCATTACTGTCCTCGATTGGCCTGCAAATTCCCCTGACCTGAACCCCATAGAGAATATGTGGGGTATTGTGAAGAAGAAGCTGAAAGACACCAGACCCAACAATGCTAATGAGCTAAAGGCCGCTATTGAAGCATCCTGGGCATCCATAACACCTCAGCAATGCCACAGGCTGATTGCCTCCATGCCACGCCGCATTGATGCAGTAATCCTTGCAAAAGGATTCCCAACCAAGTACTGAGTGCATTAATGGACATTTTCAAATGTTTGATTGTGTTTTGCTGTTATAAATCTTTTTTTTTTACTTGGTCTGAGGAACTATTCTAATTTTTTGAAATAGGATTTTTGAGTTTTCTTAAGCTGTATGCCATAATCAGCAATATTAAAATAATAAAAGGCTTGCAATATTTCAGTTGATTTGTAATGAATCCAGAATGTATGACATTTTTGTTTTTTTAATTGCATTACAGAAAATAAAGAACTTTATCACAATATTCTAATTTTCTGAGACAGTCCTGTAAACAACCCAGTATGAACGTTGTATAGCCCTTATTAAAAACATTCGTACCTCAAGTTGTAAAAATGTGCTAATAACGTTATTCTGAGAGTTATTTCCCTCGGCATTATGAACGCGCATCTAACCCACGGGACCGCCCCGCCCGGGACGTTCATGTTACGTGTTCAGTACTACATGAGTTTCTCTTTACCCATGGATGCACAATAACAACGGACCATATCGCCTTACTGCCAGCCCACGGAGCTGTAATAATGGATATATTAAACATGTTTGCTGTAATTCATCATTTGTAAAATAATATACCGTAAATGTTGTAGGCCTATTAAATAAAGTTAATATTACCGACGTAGATTAACGTTCCTGTAGCTTCTTATTGCACTCGCAATTGTTTTAGTTACTTGTGGGCTACTTAACATGAATAATCACAGTTACTATCCTTTTACTCCATCACATTTCAAAAAGAAATAGGCTATTGTTATTTTAACTCCACCACAGTAATCCATCATCAGTTTTACTTTTTAGATAAAGTTTTAACTCACAATTGATCATAACAGGCTTCAACATATACATTTTTATATATTACCAAGTGGTTTCATGTACAACCCACACACGTATCATGCTAAATGAAGCTCTGTTGCTTGGATATCACTAGATCCTGATGTCAGCGTAATATAAAAGTACATAACGATTGATGTGTAACTTAGCATAATTTAGTAGCTAGCTGCTAACTGCTAACTGCCGCCTCGTTAATATAAATCCAGTGCCATGCTGTCATGAATGCGCGGTGCTGTTACGTGTACGCAAATTCACGTGCTTAATGTGAACGAGCCTTTTGGGCGGCGTGGTTAAAGTTGCGCATGCTCTATGAGTGCACATACGGGTACTTCTCAGGCATGCCGGGTAATCTGTGACGTTTCGCTCTCTCAAAAGTTGGGCCATTTTGTCATCATGCGCCATTGAGCAACTCTCATAGGAATGAATGAGGCCCCGCCTCCAACGCTGTATCCAGTTCTTATTATACATCCATGGTCTGTCCCCGTTATTTTCACAAATACCCCCGCCACACATTTACTGACACAAACATTTGTATCATCTGTTGTAGACCCCAATAAATAAAATAAAATAAGAACTCATTCTCAAAAAAGATAAACGCCATTCTTAAAATGTATAAACGAACAATAGTTGATTAATATTGATTAGAGTGCACAATAGAAATAAAATAATTGAGAGAAGAAAAAGAGATATATTATCTATCAAAACCCAGTTAGATTAACATTCATTGGATTACACACTTTGTTTGTTTGTGTGGATATCACATTAACATTTAAATAGCACTTAATGACTGACTGAATGGAAATGACAATAAATGAAAATGTAAAACGAAAAAAGCGATCATGAAAATGTTTCCAATAAATGAATAAAATTATTTTTGACCACTTTGTTGTTCAGATATATCACATATTTGTAACTAAATGATACATTAATTGAAACAAAACACGGTATAAACTGAGGAGTGACTCTTGTGAGTTTCATGTGTTTTCTTCACTCCGCTGGGAAACGGCTCTCATGTCAAGAAGCATCAGATCAGTGCATGCGCTGCATCGTCCAATCAGTGAGCGATACACAGTAAGGGGGCGGGGCGAGTATCTGAGGATTTCATCGGAGGATGGTCTGGTGGTTCCTCGATTATCGCTCCTCGCTCCTCGGTCCTCGGTCCTCCGGCAGAAATAAGAGCCATCGGACGGTACTCAAGATGGCGCAGACAAATCAACTTCCGGTGAGACCGAGGAGCGAGGAAATGAAAATAGTCGACCTGAGACGGGGCCTCTGTCTGTTACTTTAGATGAAAATAAGGAGCTACTCCCAACGCCCCTCTGAGAGATATTTTCTTTAAAGGTCCCATGTCATGGCCATTTCTACTTATAATTAGATGGTTGAGATCTACCAGAATAGATTTATATTGTGCAATCTTTCAAACTCACATTGGTTTCTCATACAGCATCTCTGTATAATATGTGTATTCACTCTCTGTCCTAAACGGCTTGTTGGAGCTCCTGCCCCCCCTCCCTGTGAGCCCAGTGTGCTCTGATTGGTCAGCTCGCCCACTCTGTTCTGATGAGTCTACCACCGTTACAGCGGAACATCAGTGATTATGTGTTACCATGGCGTTTGTTAGCAACCAGAAAATGACACCAGCAATGACTAACAGATGAGAATGCTGCGTGGGGTTTAGGTGCCGGCTCGCTGCTGGAGCGGACAGTGTGAGCTGGCTTGCTGGTGTTGTTTCCTGGTTGCTGCGTGGGGTCTGCGGGACAGCGAGGCCCGGCCCGAACTTGGCCGGAGCACACACACACATCCGCAGCCTGGCTGTGGGTCTGTGTGTGTGCTCGGACCTGGCCCAAAAGAGTATTATTAAGGATCTCAGAGGCAACTGTGCAAAAATATCCTTCTCTTACACACCTCTTGACAACAAGTGTCTGCTCCTCTTTATCCTCCTCCTTTATGCAGTTTCACTTTGTGTCACTAGGTGGCAGTATTAGACAAAAGGTTATAAATTAAATTAAGTACACGCAGAGGCCTTGACACCTGCTGTAATGACTAGTGATTACCATACATGTACACAATCTTCAACAAATAACGCCATTACAGATCAGTGAATAGACCCACCTGTCTTTTAGTCACAATATTATGTCATCTACTTCCTGCTACAATTTTCCTTTCTGGACCACGTGGAACTATGTGGACTTACATAAGCGCTGACCATTGATCATAACATATAGTTAATGTTTATAAGACTGTTAATGATCAGCTAAATAAGAGCATGTCTCTGCTTCCTGTTGGCTTTTTGGTTTAAAGAATTACAGTCATTTTCATTGCTCGGCTCTTACGTGTCCTTTCATTCTCTGTCAGTGTAACAACAATAATATGATGGAAGATTAAAACAAGGCACTCATTTGTAAATGTATTGAAAATGAAATATAAATATATCAAGCTAGTGTTTGTGAATAGCTTGGTTTCACTTGACGTCACACCGCTGCGTTCCCTTGGCGCGAAATTCCATTGGAGGTCAGGAAGTAATTTTCTACAGAGGATCTAGCTGCTGTTACCATTGTGAAAAATGCCGGTGTTGTGTAGTTTACGGTTGTTCCAATCGATCCGGCCGAGAGAAAAACAAGAGGTTTTACCGAGTGCCGAAGGTTGTGGTCCATAAAGCAATTTAAGAAGCTAACCGAAGAACGCTGGAAAAAATGGCTTTCAAACCTACATCTGCGGTCAGGAGGAGCAGAGTCGTCTAATGCACGTGTCTGCAGCTACCACTTCATCAGAGGTATTAGCTAACTTGGTTTTTGTGGCTTTGTTTATGTATTATTGGGTTGTGGTTAAATGCTTATTTACTTAGTAATACTGATCATATTTAAGTTACCTGTAGTCTAATATGGACTTTGTTGGGACTTTTTAGGGTGCCCTAGCGCTTTGGGTGACGTTGAGTCGGTAGACTGGGCTCCCACTGTTAGCCTCGGTTACCACACAACAAGGAACAGTGGGATATTAAATGACCAACAAGGTAAATTAACCACCAGCATTATTATTAAATATTACAAATGTGATTGTCAGAAAATCAATGCAAACTTTGAATTAGGTTTAGAAAATAGAGTACTAACTTGAGAATCTGCAATAATTGGAACAGAGAACTTGCATGTCTGTAAAAAGGTTGTCAAAAAGATAACTTCACAACAATTCACATTCATATTTGACTATTTTAAATAACTAATTATGCTTGCTACTACTATATTGTATGCAGATGCAGGATGCCAGACTGATTTAACGATGGAGGACATCGAGAGGATGGAGGATGTTCAGAGCTGGGAGATCTTCGGACAAAGGCACTGGACACAAAGTTCAACCAGGAGTCCTTTGAGAACAACGAAGAGAAGACAAAGTTTTACACCGGGCTCCCCAACTTCTTAGTTTTACTTCAGGTTTTTCAACTGTGCGAGCCCTACATCACCTGTGGCCCTACATCACCTGTGGCCCTACATCACCTGTGGCCCTATGTCTGTGCTCTCCAAATTTGAACAGTTCATTTTAGTTTTGCTGAGGCTGAGACTAAATCTCCCTCTGAAAGATTTGGCTTTCAGGTTCAACATCTCTCTCTCCACTGCTTCTAGAATTTGGCATAAGTTAATTGACATACTTCATGAGAGTACAGAATTTATAATTGAGTGTCCAGAGCGACATGTACTTCAAGCTACAATGCCAATGGGATTCAGAAAGGCATTTGGATGTAGAGTTGCTGTGATTGTTGACTGTTTTGAAGTTTTTATTGAGAGGCCCTCTAATTTACTAGCTTGAGCACAAACATGGTCCAACTACAAGCATCACCATACTGTTACATTTCTGATTGGTGTTGCTCCCCAAGGCTATGTCACTTACATATCTTGTGCCTGGGGAGGAAGAGTTGGTGATAAACAGATCACAATACAGAGTGGGCTCCTAAAAAACCTGTTACCTGGAGATATTGTCCTAGCAGACCGTGGGTTCGATATTGGCGATAGTGTGTGATTTTACTGTGCTTCACTAAAGATGCCTGCATTCACCTGGGGGAAAAGTCAGCTGTCAGCATACGAGGTGGAAGAGACAAGACAAATAGCTAATGTGCGTATTCATGTCGAAAGAGTCATAGGATTAGTCCGAAGAAAATATCAGATTCTGCAAAGCAGGGCTGTGCCCATAGAGCACATGCTAACAACACCAGGTGAGGCACTAGCATTCATTGACAAGATTGGGGTTATTTGCTGTGCCTTGTCTAATCTGTCAGTGTCTGTCGTCCCATTGGAGTAAAGTCATGGCACTGTAGTCTTGTAAATAAGAAACCATGTATTATTCAGTATCATTTAATCTTTTCAGTAAACATCTTTCTGTGTTCAAACATCTTGTGTTCAAGTCTTTTCAGTAAACATATTTTTGTGTGTTGTAAATTGTGTAGCCCTACTCAATATACAACTTTCATCTACATTCAGGCTTAATTCATTCAACAATATTCTAGAGATGACAATTGGTCTGGTGACGCTCCCATGTATGGCCATTGAGGGTTATTGTAAATGTAAATAAGAAACCATGTATTATTCAGTCTTCTTAGTATCATTTCATCTTTCCAGTAAACATCTTTTTTACAATAGCAATATATCACACAGCCCTACTTCCTCTAGTGAGTGTGGGCAGTGAATATGAAGGTGCTGTAAGGCAGGTTAAGGAGCTGCCACTGTGCACATAATAATGCAACAAGGAGAGAACCACAACTTCCGGGACCAGGACAGACCACAGGTGCTGGTAATCACGCCTTCTCTCCCTCCTGATCATCTTGCAACTGAAACTGAGAAATGGAACAGCAGACAGGGAGAGGAGGCTTTTAGTCACCTGATAGTTATGCACTATCATGTTCTTGTGGGAAAAAATGAGCACACCAACTCTTTATGACTTTTACCTTTCCCCTTGTAAGTTGCTGTCCCAACACTTCAGGGAGAACACATAGTCTGAAGAAACTCAACTCTGGGAATGATGTTGTCCCACAGGTCCACATCACGCACAATTCTCTCTACAAAGAGGTCATTTTTAGCCCAGACAACAAAGTCGCAGTAGTCAACGTCAACGACTTGGAGCTGAGCCTGTACTTGATGGTAGTAGGCATGTCTCCTGTCCAGCTTCACAGTGCCCCCATCGTTGACGAGACAGAAGCCCTGTTCTCCAGCACACAGGCCAAGATTGGCCTCCTCTTGTTTGCTGTGTGGGCACTAAAAGTTCAATGAAAAGAAAAGTAATATATTGTACTGTAAATAAGTGTCTGCAGCTCAAAATGTATTGGGAGAGGATCCCCAGACTCAGGATCACGTCACAATCCTATACTTACCCGCTTTACTGTAGCACAATATTGAACAAATAACTTACCTTTATCTGACAGATACCAGTTCCATGGCAGGTGCACGTGACACATCCGTCTGGCGACGCTCCCATGTATGGCCATTGAGGGTTCAGCCAAAGCCCGCTGTCTTTACAGCTGAAACTCTGGTGGTGCAGACTTTGTACTCCTTCATACTGCTTTCGGGCAGTTGCCTCGTATTTGCATCCATACCTGTAATGTATACAACAAGGAACAGAAATAGAACATTGTACATTGTAAAACGGACAAGTCAAATCAAGCAATCTGATTGGTTCTTAGCCATGATATAATCAGCGTATACCACGGGTAGAATTGTAAGTTACTTTTCACAACAAGTCGGTATCCCTCCGCGTCTGAGAAAAACTGTATACAGTTGCGTTGAAAAGCAAACTGCCTGCAGTTTGCTTTTCAAACTGGAACAAGGAAGCAGCGGAGAAGTAACGGGGCAGAAACCCTCCTTTTTACGCAGCGGTCGTGAGCTATTGCTTAATTATACCATGGTCTGGGTGAATACTCCATTCTGATTGGCTCCATAATCCCTAATAAATACCTTGTTGCAGCTGTAGAGAACTTGTGTGCCTCTGGGTAGCACATGGACTTGATCAAGGACTTTGATGGCTGTGCAAGACTAGTCTGTAGAACCTGCTTCAGTCTTGAGGCTGTGATCCTCCCTGCTCTTTGGCTAAACCATATTGGTGATTAGCTCTGGTTTCTGGTCTCTTCCTCTACTGCCTGGACCTGTGGCTGTGTCAGCTCTTCCTGTCTGAAGTCCTGGCATGCATTCTGCAACTCTGTTGGGGATAGCTGTAGCATCTCTGGTGTCCTATACTGAGGTAGTGGTTTAGGTAGCTTGCTCACAGATTTAGGGACAAACTCTTTGTAATATGGTTCCCTGGACATCAGTGCAGCACTTCTTGGTGAATTTCTGCTCAAAGTCTTGAAAAACTGCATATACCTCTCTGATCCTCGCTACAATTTTGAACCCTGGACTGTGGGATGCTGACATGTGTGCTTCTCACCTGTCCTTCCAGCAATGGCATCATCCAGTTTTTGCTTTTTGGATTTTGCGGATGAAAAGTCTATCATCGCAACTGGAGCAGCAGGAATCTGCACATGTGAGAGACAGACCAACATGTATGTGAACATACATGTAGGTGCAGTGTAACAATGAGACAGGCAAGGACAGCATGAACAGCTGACTGACCACTGGGGTCTGAATACCTTTTTGACATGTGATGGCATTAGCCACTTGCACTTCTCAGTGGTGCAGGATGCAGTCTCTCTCATCTTCACACCTGCTTCGATTGCAAACAGAACTGCTCCAACACGTGAGCAGGATTCTGACAAACTGTATAGACAGAGACATACTAGAATAACTAGATTGATCGTAAAAGCTAGTAATGGTATAACATGAATATTATAGCAGGCATTATTTTGTCTGAGCTTAAGTGTTGTGTCAAATATGCTTTGGGTTGGGATATTTATTTTATGACTTACCCAGCCATACAGTTACAGTGTGCTGTAACAACCTCTCCATCTTCTTTAGCTACAATCCACGTTTTTAAATGGTGTTTCTCCAGACCTCTGGGAATGGTTGACCTACACAATTGAAGCTCCAGTTAACAACTTGCTAGTTAGTAACATACATTTAACAACATCAAGCCATAGCTAGCTAGTCTAGTTCTGTTACGTCCCCAGCTCGTTTCTGGGTAAAAGGGAAGCAACACATAACCAGATGGTCTTGGTAAAGAGGTTGTTTTTAATATTAACCTCAACATAGAGTGATATAAACAACGTGCAGGCTGTTCAAAGGCTCTGAGCTGTCTATACACAAAAACGAAGGCCACAGAATATCACAGTCACGAATCAGGACACTTAAGACAGAACTGGTGAGACGTTTCGCACAAGTACAACGCCGTCACCAAAACACAATATATCCTAAGCTAAACACATACACTCACATCAATAATAACCATAGTACCTACATGTAATCATAACACACACACATATATATATATATATATATATATATATATATATATATATATATATACACACACAGAACACTCACAGGCCAGTTAATGCTGAATGCAAGGCGACAGCTGTAACACTGCCTTACATGAGTCCATGTAGCTAAAGTTAGCTAGCTAGATGTCTCCTAATAATGCTACTTAGAGGTAAGAAGGTATAGGTAGTTAACACTCACCCGGGCAAAAACGTGGCGACATTTGTTTAATGCCTGTTTGGTGCCGAAGTCATTCACCCATCCACACACGAAGTAGTTGAAAGCTTCCAGGCTTTTATACGCTTTCATTTGGCTAGCCGTGTAGTAGGAGGTATGAAGGACGAGGTAGCTGGTGATATCCATCGCCTCGACAGCGGGCAGATCTGATAAATCACGAGAAAAGTCGCTCTTTTTCAGCTGATACGGATCGTATCCGATGTGTGCTGTGATTTTTTCACGATATCTGCGGTGTGCAGGTTCATTTAATTGTTTGACATAGTCGGTGTCCTCCGTGATTCCTGCGTTGATGAATGATTGCGTTTTCACTTCCTGACCTCCACTTGAATTTTGCGCGTCGTAGAAGTCACGTGACTGAAACCAAGCTATTTGGCCTGCTCAACCAAAGTTCATCATTACTTTTCAATTTATCATTTAAGAAAAACACTGTGTACTACAGTTAACCTTTATTACTATGATGATGAATCCCATTGTCCTCATTAACTGAAAACGCGTGCCAGTCAGTGGTGATCGTTTTCAGCCCAATCACAACCTTAAAATCGATAAATGCAATACAACTTACCTAAAGCATAACCTCCCCAGAAAATAGTTTAAAACGGTAAAACCATACATTTCATACGCCATACACAACACATCGTTTTTTGCTGGTTTATTTTTTATTCTGGAGTTCCAATAGGCTTTTGTAGTGCCGGGAGATATGGGAGTCGGAGGCGGTGTATCGAAGGTGCAAAAGGGGACTTTAATGAGGAGCTGCAAAGGACATGTTGTCGGGTCGCAGCCCGGGTCGACAAGAGGAAGAGACAGGAGGGCACACAACATATAAAGTAAACACACAACATGTCCGTGTGGGAACAATACCCCCAACTATAGTTCCATGTGTGGATTATGAACCAGTGTTAAATAGGTGGTCACCACACAAGCCCCCCCAGAATTCAAACATGGAAAGAAAAATAGATCCCCACGTCCGTGGAGGAAGCACCACAGGGGCCGAGGAGGGTGGGGCCGGGCCATGGAACGGGCCGTCGGAAGGGGGCCGCAGGAGAGGGCAGGGTTTTAACGAGGGCGAGGGCATCCTCACCGGGGGTGGGAGACGGGCCGGAACGGGGCCGCAGTAGGCGTCGTAAGGGGGCCGCAGTGCTGCGACGTGGGGACGGCGTGAATATCCCGGTGGTCCCCAGCAAGGAGGAGCGCTGCCCGGCTGCAGGCGAGGGCACAACGGCAGCGGGCACAAAGTCCTCGGGGGGAAAGAACCGGGTCCCCGGGGGGCAGGAGCAGCATCCCCGGGAGGAAGGAGCCGTGGACAGGGGAGAGGCCAGACAGGCTCCGGAGCGCGCCACCCACGGGCCGATGAAGGCATGGGAACGTCCGAAACAGTCGAGGCGAGACGGGGTCCAGGAGTGCACCACCCAGGCGTCGATGAACGTGAGTGGCGTCTGGAACCGCCGTCGAGGTGAACCGTGAGCCGCGGTAAGAAGAGAGGCCAGGCAGGGTCCCGGAGCGCGCCACCCACGGGCCGATGAAGGCATAGGCACGTCCGAAACCGCCGAGGCGAGACGGGGTCCAGGAGTGCACCACCCAGGCGTCGATGAACGTGAGTGGCGTCTGGAGCCGCCGTCGAGGTGGTGAAACAGGTGAGAGTGTCCACACGAGGTCGACCAGACATGGTCGAACCTCCTCTCAGGCACCAGAAAAAGCTCAAAAAGGGCCGTACTGTCCACGGTCAAAAACAGGTGGGCGAAATAGTGAGAGGATTCACACGAGGCCAACCAGACATGGTCAAACCTCCTCTCAGGCACCAGAAAAAAAGGTCGATAGCCGTTAGCAGCTAGCCGTTAGCAGCTAGCCGTTAGCTGAGGCCGTTAGCTGGCAGCCATCGGTAGCTGCTAGCCGTCGTTAGCCCCACGTGGATAGCTGCTAGTCGTGGTTAGCTAGCGCCGCTGGGACGTGCAGCCGCACGCCCCGAAGAAACAGCCCCATGAGGTAGCCATGGGGTTGCTGGTCGACCCAGCAGGTCGTGCATCGTCCCCCCGATGCGGGAACGGCGAGCAACGTCTCCAGCCTTCTGCGGAGCACGCACCGAGCCTCAGTCCGCGTGCCGGTGGCAGCCACGGACGTCTCCAAAAAATCCCCGGCATTTCGAGAAAGGAACCTGAGTTCCTTTTGCCGTGTTCGGCTTCGTCCCGGAAACTTCCCCAGACGTGTCAGAGTCACCAGTGTAGTGCCAGGAGATATGGGAGTCGGAGGCGGTGTATCGAAGGTGCAAAAGGGGACTTTAATGAGGAGCTGCAAAGGACATGTTGTCGGGTCGCAGCCCGGGTCGACAAGAGGAAGAGACAGGAGGGCACACAACATATAAAGTAAACACACAACATGTCCGTGTGGGAACAATACCCCCAACTATAGTTCCATGTGTGGATTATGAACCAGTGTTAAATAGGTGGTCACCACACTTTGAAAATAATTAGGCATAACTTTAGACATCACATGAGGTGGACAGAAAGTGGGTTAGCTCTGCTCTCTTTTCTTTCTTTGGGTCCTTCTCCAACATTTTATTCACCATTAGCTTTGTTTTTCCCACTTTTATAACTTCACATGTGCATTTTTCATTCAGTTTCATCTCTATTTTCTTAAACAAGATATTAGGGTTGTTTTTTTTCACTTTTATTGTCATTACACAGTACAGGTAGGCTACTATGGGACAAAATTGTTTCTCTGCATTTGACCAATCCTTGTGTTAGGAGCAGTGGGCTGCCATTATGAACGGCGCCCGTTTTAATTATTATATCATTAAAGTTATCTACACAACTTAATTTCTTAACCTAAGAAAAAACAGCTCGATTGTTGCATGTTAACGTTTATAGGCCATGCAGCTTTATTAGGGGAGGACATAGAAGTGGTGCATTTACAAATAAAATGTATAGAAAAAATTACACCCAAAGCTTAATTAGGGCATTTTAAGTAAAGCCCATTAAGAAAGCTATTCACTTTTGAAAAAACTCACTGCTCGATAATAATCTGGAATTATATCAATAATTAAGAGCATACATCTTACTTGGTTACATTATTACTCATTTTAATTGTGTCTGTTTTATTCGCAATGGCAATACTGGGCACTTTATTTGTACAATTTCACTCAAACCCCTCAAAGCCAAGACACATTGTTTGAAAAATCCTTGATTTGATTTAATCCTGCTCCAAATGATACTTGATTACTGTCTGTGTATACATTGTATGTCTGATTTTGTAGCCTAACTGCGCAGTAGAGGATAATCATTTCGGAAACGTAATAATTTCCTTGTTCGAAAACACGACGCGGTGTTTTACGAGCAGAACTTGAAGGTATCACCAGGGAACCTGTCATTCAGCGGTCCGCATTGGTCACCTGACCAAACTCCAGGTCACGTGACTGATATTCCATCCTCGCCATTTTGCAATGTGGGAGAAAGGGAGGCCGCTTTTTATGGCTGACGAATAAAACAAAGCAGTTTTATGTGTTGAGGACAAAGAGCATCGAGCCTTTCCGTGTCAGTGAGTATATCTTTATTAAAAACAGAGCCACGCGCTTCTGCGTTACACATTAACTGAAAACACAGTAAAAATGTCCTTGTACTTGTGTGTGTTGGTGCTAGCAACGTGTGTGGACTCGTGTGTGTGTGTATGTGTGTGTGTGTTTGTGTTTGAACAGCAGGCTATGAAGCTAACTGGGAAGCTAATAGTGTTTCCTGTTTACTTAAATGTATTTGTTCATGTTGAACTGGCTTGATTGTCGTAGCAGCATTAGCATGTCAGCTAACAGTAGTACAATTAGCCTAGTTGCTACTCGAGGTTTCTGTCGGAGCTGCTCTCCTCATTCTACAAGGGACTGAGAGTGGATGAAATATTTTTAGATTCTGACATAACAGGTGCTCATCTGAAACCGGCTGAACCTCATGAGAGTCCAGAGAGGCTAAACTGACCACAAAGTGAACCATATGAACCACAAGTGGCCTAGCTTCGATCTCCACAAGTGACACACTTTGTTATCTGACTATAAGTTGTTAATTTAGTAGGTTTAAGATGCTTTGATGAGGGCGTTTCCAATAAAAGTGCTATTCAGAGGTGGAATAAGTACATATGTTGTACTTAAGTAAAAGTAAAATTAAAATATACCAGAGTGCATGAATACTCTGTTACAAGTAAAAGTCCTGTATTCAAAATGTTACTCAAGTAAAAGTACCAAATTATTGATCTCTAAATAAACTTAAAAGAACCAAAAGTAATGGTACTACTCGTTATGCAGATTGCCCCAATTCAGAATCATATGTAGTGTATATTTTCATTATAATCCTTGATGTATTCATTTGTTTATCAAACGTGTACATGTGGAACTTGTATTACTGCTAGGTAGCATGTGAATTTATTCCAGGTGTAACTAAGGTCTTACTTAAGAGTTGATTATATGTTTTTTATATGTATTAATCCATATCTGCAAAGTAACTATGTAGGTACTATGTAAGTGTAGTGGAGTAAAAGTACAACATTTACAATATAGTAGAATTACAACGTAGCATAACATACCTACTCAGGTAAAGTACCTCATCATTTTACTTAAGTACAGTACATTTACTCAAGTACTTGTGTAGCTTCGCTCACATATTTCTGAATGAAGCTGGATGATAGCTTCATAACAACTATTGCATGTGGTTACCCTTCTCTGAATGTGTATCCTTCCTACTGTTTTGATCATCATACAGAAGCAGAAGTAGAAAAAGAGGAAGGCAGTTTGAGGTTAAAAAGTGAGGAGGAGGGAAGTTTTGAATTCACAGATAAAAGGAATTTAACCACAGGAGTTGTGACACTTTCCCTCAAGCTGAGATGTAAACAGATGCACATGTTTGCAAGGACAGCGTTTATATTAAATGAGTTAAGCTATCACGCTTATCAAGTCTTTTGTGTTACTTCCCTTTTATAAACTCCCTCACTAAATACTGTAAAATAGAAAAATGAAGAAAAAAGACATCTTATTTTCTAGGGCTGTACCCGAATATCCGAATATTCATTCGTTGTAGTACTATTCGGGTTTCAATTTCGTTATTCGTTTTTTTTTATTGAATTGATTAAAATCTCCAATATCAACGTAAGAGCTTGTGCCTCTTCGGGGGTGCTAACACTTAACCATACACTTTATCGTTTACTTTCTCCGTCTGTATATGTAGATATGACTTTTCTCCGTTAATTTCCGTCACGTTGTTTCCATAGCAAAGACAACTTCCTGTCAACAGCGCCAACTCTCCTTCAAAATAAAAGCATGTCCATAAAATATAGGAAGCCAAGCCAAATTACACTTAAAGTGTCAGAAAACACAACTCTCTGTTGCAACGCACAGTAGTGTAAGTTGTGGTAGAAGCAGAACAGAAACGTAGTGAATGTTTGTCTTCTATGAATGTAAAATACGTTTTCAAAAGTCACCATGACTACTTGATTTGAAATACTGAATTCTTCTTTAATTGCAAAGTTAAGATAAGGGTTGACAACATTTAGTTTAAAATGTGAATGTGAGCCAAAGCAATTTTTTGTCAAGTCAATATTAACCCTTGTGAGTTACAAACTGTTATTGTTCGTCATTTCTATAGATGCTTGACAATATCTAATATTATGAAATCCATAAGAAAACGTGTAACTGTTTCGCTAATCATAATTCAAATAATAACTAATTATTTGATCTACCAAGCATCCACACATACTTAAATGTTGAGGCTTGCAAAAATTGTCGATTATTAATTTATCGTAATCTGATAACTTGCTGAAAAGCAAGCAATTCGAAGATGTCATTGTCACCTCCACAAACTTTCCTTTCTTAGAATGTTATCCCATACTAAAACAAAGTAATCATTTACGTTACGTAGACAGATAATCGATTTAAAAATCATTTGGATAATTTGGTCCACGTTACCTACGTCTTAAAAATCATTGAAATTGTTTGTGTGAGTTTAAATAATGTGTTCATACATTTCAGTATATAAATCTGTTTAAATCTAGTGCACAATCTATAACTCCAAGCAGTTAACAAGTCATGTCTTTCTCCCCTGCTGTCTGCCAGGTCATGGAGGAGGTCAGCAATGCTGTACTCATCACACACTCCTCCTCCACCACCTGTTCCTCCTCTGCTCCGTCAGCACTGGGATCTCTCTCTCAGCCCGTAGCCCAGCATGCTGTGGAGGAAGACGCCTCCCAGAGTCTTCAGCAGAAACGAGCGGCAGATTCTCTAATCCAGGTCATCGAGAAGCTCAGCAAAATCGTGGAGAAGCGGCCCCAGCGTCGCTGCACCATGGCGGGACAGAAAAGAGGGGGAGGAGGTGAGGAGGGGGCGAGAGGGAGCAGAGGTGGCTCTCCTTTAAAGAAAGTTAAGAGAAACTGTAAGGTGCAGGATAACGCAGAAGAGGTGCGAATAGAAGGTGACCATAACAACAACATCACATTAATGGAGGCATCAAACAACCCCAACAGTGGCGACCACAAAAGGACGGTGACCTGCTATCAGTGCAGCCTGTGCCCCTACCTCTCCCAGACACTGCCTATGCTGAAAGAGCACCTTAAGCACCACAACGAGCAGCACAGTGACCTCATCCTCATGTGCTCCGAGTGTCGCTTCACCTCTAGAGACCAGGAGCAGCTGGAGGCCCACGTCAGGCTGCACTTCGACAACGGAGGAAACCTGACGAGCAATTTGTCTGATACCTATAGCGAGGGCAAGGAGGAGGTTTTAAGAACGCAGGATGGGGACTGGAACGATAGTAGCCCATTGGACGGCTCAAACGAGCTCCCACAGAAGAAGAAGTGGTATAGCTTCGAGGAGTATGGGCTATATCGCTGTCTGATCTGCAGCTATGTTTGCAGTCAGCAGAGAATGCTCAAAACTCACGCCTGGAAGCATGCCGGCTTGGTGGATTGTTCTTACCCAATCTTCGAGGGTGAAGATGGCAATACCTCAAGGAAAGAGTCCCAGCCTGCACCTAACAGTGCTGCAACCAGAGAGGAAATAGTCTTTCTTTCACCAGTTCCTCAAGATAAAAGCCTCCAAAAGCTGCCCACTGCCTTCAAGCTCCAGCTCTGTGAGCCAATGAATGCTGAGAATAAACATGACGCGCTGAATCGTCAAGTTTCCGATCTCAAAGAAAGTTTGAAAATGGAAGAGGAGGAAAGCGTGTACCCTATCAAAGAGGAGCCCATGGTAGAGGTGCAGGTGACGACGGAGGCAGACGCCAAGGTGGAGATCGATAATCACCACAACAGCGCTTTCGTCACGGACAGCTTACTGTCATCGGCACAGAAGATCATCAACAGCAGTCCCAACAGTGCCGGACACATCAACGTAATCGTGGAACGCCTTCCTTCAGCTGAGGATTCCGTCATGGCGACCAACCCGCTTCTTCTTAGCCCGCACGTGGACAGGGAGAAGAACTCATTGGATGCGAATGAGGAGCGGGGCCATGTGGGAGCTGCAAAGGGTGAAGTAGTGTCTAGCTGCATTCTGGGTAGCACTCCTGACAGCATACCTTTAGTAGCAGATTTTAAACCGTCTGTTGCTGTGGGTAGCGTCTCTCCACGGGATGAAAACATTCCCCCAGCTGGTCGAAAGAGGACACATTCTGAGTCCCTGCGCCTGCACTCTCTGGCGGCTGAGGTCCTGGTAGCTATGCCTATGAGGACCACCGAGCCCCCCCCCTCTAGCACAAAGGTAAGTCTTAGGACCAGCACAGCCCAGACACAGAGCCCCAACCAGAAATGGGTAGAGGTGACAACAGCCGGTCAGAGGACTTCTGACGCGGAGACGACCGCAGCTCTGTTGGACTTGGAGCTTCACGGCCAGTCCAGAGAAGAAGAATTGGGGTCCTTGTGCCTGGGGGACGGAGACGAGGAGGGCCCTGCCACTAAAGCGGGAATCAGCCTGTCATTGCTAACCGTCATCGAGAGACTCCGAGAACGCTCGGACGAGAACGCCTCCGACGAGGATATCTTAAAGGAGCTTCAGGACAACGCTCAGTTCCATAACGGAGCTGTGGAGAGTGTGGTGACAGGAAACGGAGCGGGGAGCTACATGTGTAGCATTCCCGGAATGGACGGGTTGGTGGCAAGTTCTGACGGGGGACTGGTGGACTACATCCCCGGAAATGAAAGGCCGTACAGGTGCCGCCTGTGTCGCTACAGCAGCTGCAATAAGGGGTACATCAAACAGCACCTCCGGGTGCACAGGCAGAGACAGCCCTATCAGTGTCCCATCTGCGAGCACATCGCCTCAGACAGCAAGGACCTGGAGAGCCACATGATCCACCACTGCAAGACCAGGATGTACCAGTGCAAACAGTGCCCAGATGCCTTCCACTACAAGGTGAGGAGACAACGCTCACACAGCTATTCATTTGTACGATTGTTAATAGTATATTATAATGTTTAGCGTTATAGAAGCCATTGAAACAGCTGATGTTGTACTCTGAATTGGCCTCCTAGGTCTTCATTATAGTAAAATAGAAAGAGATGCCCTATCCTGATTCCTGTGTGGGGACATTCTTTATGTATTCCCAGAAAAAACTTGAACGCTGGCTTAGGGTAGAACTGTGTAGTTATTTCCAAAAACCTACAGTTTGTATATTTACTCATTTCCTTTCCATTTCTTAATGAGTTTGGGCTTTTGGTTAATGGAAAGAAACACATTTGATGGGTTTTAGGAACTTATTTTGGTCATTTGACCACAATAAGTTGACCTACACATCATGCAGAATACTAATATAGCGTAAAAAAAAAAGATCTGAAAAAGATAAGTGTAATGGCATTCTGAGCAGATTCTAACTGTGTCCCAATGGCTAGCTAATCGCCGTCGCTCTGCGCTCGTATGACACGTACTGCTGTTCTTACGAAAGCATAATGCCAACCCTCTGGTTCCCATTCAGGTTGACACTGTCAGCTTTTGATAGCAGTTGAAGTGCTTCCAACCACTACCATGTTTGCTTGTGATGTCAGAGCAGAGAGCCGTGCACTCTGAATGTGTATATAGCACTGATTGCCAAGCAGTGGTAAATCTGCAGATACCAGGTGGAACAATAATATGTAGACAACATCAATTTTTTTTAACATTTTGATGGATATTTTACTGTAACCTTTTCTGTTTATGTTAATATATTTATTTCATTATATATCTTTTATTTATTTTATATTTTTTATTATATTTTTATTTTATTTCATTCTAAAATGCAGCAACTGTTACTACACCAACATTTCCCTAAATCAAATGTTTTTGATAAATGGGGAAACCATTATGAATTATCATGTTTTGTCTGTATTTAATTGTCCTCGTCTCAAGTGGCCAGCCTCATAAGTTTGCAGTTGTGTAGTTGACAGCATGTACTGCCATCTCATGCTGGATATGTGTGTTTCCCTTTCCTAGAGTCAGTTAAGGAGCCATGAGAGGGAGCAGCACAGCTTCAGCGAGGACATGTCCGGCCTCACCCCTGTCACTGAAACTGTCTCCATGGTGGAGGATGCTGAGCGGGTCACAGATGATGGTAAAATCTGCTTTCCTAACCCCATTATGTGTTAGGATGGTAAGAAATGATTACAATATATTTCAATCATTTCATGACACAAACCAGTTTGCCCTCCATGCGACTTTTCCTTGTGTTGCCACATGCTTCATTTTATTTTTAAATGAATTGTCCTCTCTTACAGAATGTGGTGTGCAGAATATGTATAAGTGTGATGTGTGCGACTACACCAGCTCCACTTATGTCGGCGTGAGGAACCACCGTCGGATTCATAACTCTGACAAGCCTTATCGGTGAGTTGTTAAAAAAAAATGCACCACTAAATGCAAGTAATAAAAAAACAAAAACATGAACCGTTATAAAATGTCTACATTTCCTGAAGGTAGTCTTAAATGTTTAAAGGTCCCATGACATGGCCATTTCTACTGATCATAATTCTATTGTTGAGGTCTACTAGAATAGATTTACATTGTTCAATGTTCCAAACTCACATTGGTTTCTTATACAGCATCTCTGTATAGTATGTCTATTCACTCTCTGTCCTAAACGGCTTGTTGGAGCTCCTGCCCCCCCCCTGTGAGCCCAGTGTGCTCTGATGTTTTTATGTGTTACCATGGCGTTTGTTAGCAACCAGAAAGTGACACCAGCAATGACAAACAGATGAGAATGCTGCGTGGGGTCTGGGTGCCGTGTTGGTGGGGCGTTGCGGGGCTCGCTGCTCCGCCCTTTGAGGCTCGAGGAGTGCACAGTGTGAGCTGGATTACTGGTGTCGTTTCCTGGTTGCTGCCTGGGATCTGCAAGACAGCGAGACACCGCAGAACTCAGCCTGAGCACACACACACACACACGCACACACACACACACCCACTCACAGCCTGAGAAAAGATAAGGCTGAGTGAGTGTGTGTGAGGAGCTCCACAAATTGGTTCATTTGGTCGTCGTTACGTCACTATGACAAGGAAGAAAAAGAGAAATGTCCAACGAGGCGTTCTGGGGCAGCATAGACAGGTCTTTTTTACAGGGTGTACTTTGAGGGTTTGTGACTCTGCAGACCGTTTACATGCAGAAAAAGCTACATAGCACACAAGGAGACGGGTAATAACCGGAAAAGCATGACATGGGACTTTTAAACTCAGGAGTAAACTCAAAGCATTTAAAGGTTACCATTGCTTGTCAACCGAAGTAGGATAATTGTTCATTTAGAATTTTTAAGAATGAGTTTTTGTAACAAAGGTTAGTGTCGTGGCTTCCTTCCTTGCTTTTCCACCAAGCCACTCGACGCCTTAAACAGACAGTTCTAACTCGTTTCTTTCCTTAAAGTACTCACAGTTTGAAGTGTTGCTTGGCCTCCGATGGTTTAGAAGATGTTGCGATGTATTTGCTCAAAATAAAATAACAAACTTTTGCACATGCAACAAAGAAAATTAGGCCTTTACAATATTCAAAAGAAATAGGCAAAACTCAAGTAAAACAACACAACTTAGGTATTCTTTCTTTCTTGATAACTTCACAACTTAAAGGGTACTTGTACGGTTTGTATGTATGATTACGATTGAGTATGGTTAAAAAAACTGTTCCTCGACGGCGTCTCTCAACAGGTTGCCCATCACTGTGGCGTTAGCACAGGCGCCGTGGGAATTGTAGTCCTTTATAGTGCGTTGACTACAGACGTCACAGTTAGGTGGCCTTTCTTATTAAATCAAATTACTGGCTCTAACAGTTAGAGACAATACATTTAACATTGTGATTTTTCCACGTAATTTAAAGCAATGACATAAAACATGCCCTTAAAAAACATGCTAATTCTATTGGCTAGTGCTCCAACACATTTTACAAGATATGCTAAGGGGTGGGACTTATCAGACACAGCTCAAAGCGGTTGACCAATCACAACAGAGCCGGCCAGCTAACCAATCAGATCAGACTGGGCTCTAGTTTCAGACAGAGGGTGAACATAGGTGCTGCAGCACAGGCAGTATGAGAAAATAAAGAGCTTTGTGAACATTAAAGCGTGGAGACATGTCACAGTAGAGACACTACATACTGATATGAATCTGAAAATGACAAGAATATGTCCTCTTTGAAATGCATTTGAATTTACTTTATCACAGTTCTGGCTGTGATGCATATGATATTATGACCTATTGTGCCACCTCCTGGTCACTGGCCTGTACAACATTATACAAACTTAGACAACATTTAAGTAGATCCTAGGACACAGCTAGGGCACAACAGGCAAACTAACAGCTTTGCCATCCATCCTAATCTTGAGGTGGCGCCTTTTATATTTGGCGCTTAGACATGTCTTAACTCAAGGAATATATATTTATGACCAGCCTAATGAAATATGCATAGAGGGGGAGAGTTTGGCAGAACTGACAGTGAAGCTGTTTTGTAATGACAGTTTGTTTTCTCGGCCAATCTTTTAATTAAACCTTCAGTATTGTAAGACATCAATTCGGGTGGTTATGAGTTGGTTGGTGGTCTTGGGACTGTATGCTTCTGTAACAACTTTCTACTCTTTGCCGTACTTGCATGAACAGTTGTTGTTTAGACTAATCACGCCCCAGCCTCTGACCTTCAAGGCTTTAGGTTTTTGGTGCAGGTTGAGAAGATAGTCTGTTCGAGTTTAACCGGTTTTCTGGGTTGAAAGCTGACACTGCTGCAGTGGAAACACGAAAAAGGGTTCACAATCACCGGTTCCAAACCTGCCCTGTTACCACCTTGGTGGAAAAGGGGTATCAAGACACAAAGACACTAGTATGGACAAGAACACACATTGAAAAGCCACCGTCCTCCCTCTGTAACACTAACTAAACCAGAAGTGCCCAACCCGCGATCGACTGAGATGTGTCTAAAAATAGAACAACAATATTCTGTTTTATTGTTAATGTCCTGTAACATAATCTTCCTGTGCCAAATGAATGCACTTGAACGCATCAAAGCTTTGTGATTGGCCAGCGTGACCCCATGTGTCGGGGCGTGGCTGGTGGGCAGTGGGCACTAGTTCGCTGATGTTGTCCGTGTCAACAGGAGTGACAGTCCGCACACACACAAGACCAAAATTATGGCAGAAGCAAAAAAGCCCAAAATATATAATTTCCACTCCGAGTGGGAGGATCATTATTTTTGTTATCTATTCCAATTCAAAGTCCATCTGTCTCATCTGCAATGCGAGCGTGGCTTTATCGAAGAAGGGTCATTTAGGAGCGGCATTTCAAAACAGTGCACAAACGCTACGAGACAGAATTCCCTCCTAATTCTGCCCTGCGCTCCCAAAAGGGGAGGGGCCTGAGAGGACAGCTAAATGCACAGCAGTCCATTTTCACCAGGCCCAACAACAAGAGCAAGGCTGCTAGCATAGCATCTCATCGTGTCAGAGCAAGGCTGCTACCAGAGCATCTTATCGTGTCAGTCACGTTCTTGAGAAACACATGAAGTCTTTCAAAGATGGCGAAGTTGTGAAAGAAGCATTCCTGGAGGCTGCCGACGCGCTTTTGGGGGACAGTAAAAATAACAGTAGCATTTCAAAAGGTTTTTGATATAATAAAAACTCAAGTTAGATACCGTTATTAATCAGCTGTAAGTTTTAGTTTGTTTGAACTTATTCATTATAATTATTGTACAAAATGGTATAAGAATGCAAACATTCAGATCTGTTCTGTTTAAATTGATTATAGTCTATTATCAATTCAGGCTAAGAAACTAGTGTTGCTTGCATCCTATTTTAAAGGCATTTATTTTTATACTCTAATAAAATGCAACAAAAAAGGGTTTGATTCTATTAATTTTGTTTTTTTATTGCACTTTGGCAGCAGATTCCTGAGTAGCTTCAGATCTGAGTTGTCTTATCAGTAAGCCTCATCTATACTTTTGTAGCAACACTATTTTTATATAATGGCAAAGAAAGGGTTCAGAGTCTTTTCTTTTTTCCTGTGTCATATGTGGCAGCACTGTTCAATGTTTCTTGAAAACATTACCCACTGTAGTGACGTGTGCATAAACTCCAACTCTGTATCCACAACACTGTTCAGTTAAATACTTGTATGTGTGTAGATTAGAAAGAGGTAACATAAAGGATCTGCAGTATTTTATGAAGTATTAATCGTACAAAGGTCAGTTTTATGCAAGTAGAAGTGTGTATTTACCTGGTGGTAGGCTGTCAGTAATGGCTACGCCTCTCTATTTGGACTGGTAGATCTCGGCAGACTGGCTTTAAAAGGAGCTCTCGGTTCAAAAAAGGTTGGGCACCCCTGAACTCGACTAATGTATTTCAATCTCAAATCAATGGAGACACCCAGGTGGAGCAGTGTTCCCTTATTTGGAGCCACACTGACTTTAATCCCACAACCAGAAAATGTAGAAAATAATATGTAGTAAAACAACATAAAATCAATTGAGGGAGAGTTGATTGCAAGACAGCATACCTCCATTATTTATACAGCTTCAAATAACTCTACATTCACAAGCTACACGATGACTCCATGAATGTTTTACCCTTTGCTAATCGAAAACGACAAGGGAATGGAGAATGTTTTGGCGTTCGGAGAAGCTGTGCGTTTGAATATGTCGGAACTGGTTTGAAATTGAAGCTGCCATCAGAAATCAGTTCCAGAGTTGAGTCATGCGTACACAGCTGTTTATAGGCAGATTATGTGTGTGTGCAAGAGAAATAACACTATGTAAATTATTAAGTACCCATGTAACAAGAACATGAACATTATAAATAATTTATCAAATACTCAAACTTCATGCACTCGATGATTTTCAGTTTTTCCACTGGAGTAAAGCATACAGTATATAGGGAGTTATCAGTTTTGTATATATTAGTTTTAATTTTGTGATTTGAAATTGGTCTTCATAGTATCAAAACTTGCCTAAATGTCACAAATACAATAAGCTCTTATGTGTTTTACTTAACAATATACTTAAACCTGCGCTCCATTTATTGTTGCTTCAGGACATAGTACTGTGTTATTACAATATTTATTGTAATAACAAATCTGCAGTTGGCTTTAGTTCCAATAGACGTTATTGTAGCTTCGACCTTGTGTGACTTTTATTCTCCCTTTCTTTTTGAGTTTTATACAACAAAAAGCGTTTTTGCACTCATTCTCTGAATTATTGTTTAAATATGTTAATGATATTTGCTGAAATTACCCATGACATTTAGCTACTGTATAAGGATGGCACATTAGTGGTGAAGACATTATTTTGTGTTTTTAGTGGGGCTGATTGCAGATTTTTTGGGGACTGATTGCATTTTTTAATCTGTTGCAAATTAGTTATGAACTTTACATACATCTGTGTTAATTATCCTGCACACATTATCCTGCCTCTTTAGACTACATTCTGAGTTCTGCTGTCCAGTTTGATTTCTCTTCCGCATATTAGAAGTACATTTCATGTGTTTTTAATAATGTTGGCTCTATCGTTAATTGATTTCCGGGTTCCTGTTGGTTCCTGTAGGTTCCTGTAGTAGTGTTTGTTAGTGAATATTGCATTTTTATATTTTAGCTCCTGTTTTAGGCAGAGTAAGATAACCAAGTAGTTGTCAGTCTGTCTGAGATGCACTTGTCATTTCAGAAATGTCCATTAGATGGCAGTACACACCTGCAGATGCTGAGCGAAGCACAGAGCTCCCTGTAGACTCAGACACACTCAAAGTATATAATACAGGCAATAATACAGGCCTATGGATTCCATATTAAATGATTAACTGGGTCTACAGAATAGTGTTAGTTATCAAATGCCGTTTTAATTTAATAACAGAATTAAAAGAGTGGTATTTTTGATTGCTAAATCAGGTGTCCACCAACTGCATTTAAAGAATGAAAGTAGTGTAAATGAATGAATGAAAGGCCACGATAATGCACTGGAAGATAAGCTATAGTTTTACTTGAAACTTACCTCTAGATTCCACCGGGTCCGTCTGCGTCGTGTTACGGCCGCGTTACGGCCGCGTTTCGGCCGTGTTACGGCTGCGGCCACTCTGGTCAATGGGTGCTTTTCCACCAGACGCACTGCGTTACGGCTCAGACGCGTACCAGAAGCTTCTCGACGCTGTGCTCCGCTCAAAATAGGATGCAAGTATATTTTCGACGCGTTGCAGAGGCACCGGGCAGGAAGTGGAATGGTCAGAGCATCCAGCCCATCCCCAAAATAACATTTTGCAGACCCTATCCCTCCGTAGTCTTTCAAGTAGGAGGAGAAATGCCAGCGTTCTCCTCCGGTTTACAGGCACTGTGTAAATTATTTATATAGAATAATTATGATGATGAATGCATTTTTTTACCACTAAAATACAGCAACACATCTTTGATTCATGTCGTTTATAACTGGGATATTACAATTATTATTAACTTTGTCTGCACAAAGTAGCCTGTCCAGGAAATATGCCCAAATCAACAAAAACTGCGAGCCGGCAGGCAAGACGCTCCGCTTCTGAAATGCGCCCGGTAGGGTATGACGTCGGAGGAGGCTGGACCAAAACCGTGGCGCAGACGGACCCGGTGGAATCAAGGGGTTAGACTGAGGAAAGATCTATGTTTTAATGTGTAAGAATAACTTCCTGTTTGAGGGTTAAAGAACTTCCTGTTGGAGACAACGCCCACTCTCCACTTGTTGGTTTGAAACAGCCCTTTATGGGCAGACCCTCCACTTCAACGCAAAAACAGTACTCACAGAGTCAAAGTGAGTGAATTAAGTTGTAGGTACCAGATTGAATCGGGCCTCTGTCACACACTGCTTTTCTCCCTCCAACTCTTGTTAGAACTTCACCATTGTGTTCACACAAAAGTGTTAGCTGGGCGTTTGTGTCTAAGGCTGGAGCCACACGAGGACAATAACGCAAACGGACCGCAATCGTTATCAAAAAAGTCGTCCGTCCACACGCAATAGGCACCAGAAACGTGTCCGTTCACACAAGACCGCTCGAAAACGCTGGAGACGCTGTAGTACATATGCCAGGCCTGTAAGTGGCGCGCTCTCGCTCTCTCTCACACACACACACACACACACACACGGGCAACAGGATTTCTTCCTACTCTGGAAAAATGTCACATGGCATCTAAAGGCTGTTTCTAACTAAAGAGTAGAAGTAGTGTTAAAAACATTTTAAGGATTCAGATTTGCACCAACACGCTGGTGTAAATATAATAACACCAACACGCTGACTGCGTGTTGGTGTTCGGATCAGGGGGTCACAGGTTCAAACCCCACTGCAGTCAGCATGTCGTTGTGTCTCTGGGCAAAACACTTCACCCCAAATTGCTCCTGCGGGGATTGTCCACAGTATTGAGCATGTAAGTCGCTTTGGATAAAAGCGTCTAACAAGTGACTTCTAATGTAATATGAATATTCCAACAAGCACATTCAAATAGGAGAATGTCTGAAAAGTGTCATGGCTCAAACAGTGATATGTATTTAAATATAATAGTCAACTTTCTCTTAATGTTAACATGTAAAGATTATCTTTCTGCTTTTGAAAGTGAAATATGTGAATCTGTAAAACTTTACATTGGACTTATATAGTACTTATATGATTCTCTTTTCTTCTGGGCTGTGTCTTCCTGGTCGTATGTACTTATTGTAAGTCGCTTTGGACAAAAGCGTCAGCTAAATGCAATGTCATTTTGACAAGTGACATGTTTGTATTGAACAGGTTATTTAACAATGGAATACAACTATTTTAAACTATTGGAAAGCACGGAAAATGTGTGTGCATTAAGATTAACCATTAAGATGACATACACATGAAGTCATGAACACTAACCCAGACATTAGTTGTCTAACTTGAACCTAAGACACTTATAGCCCGTCTCTGCATTCCCCTTATTCCACAATAAGGGGAATTTAAACACAGACACCTGTCAACCCGCACTCTGCTGTTCCTCAGCGCCGCTCCCCCTCACTCCCGCTGAAATTATGAATGAAAAGCGCATTGTAATCATAGATAACACGGCAGGGTCCGTGACAGCTTGTTTTCATCTGATTTCAAATAAACAATGTCTTGGTTTTTAGAATATTAAACTTGTTTCGCCAAATTCAGATGATAAATGCAGCTTTTAAGCTTGTAAAGGCATAATTACAAGCGGTAATTTAACGTCACAGCAGGCATAACAACAGCCGGTGTTTCTTGTGAGTGTTTCCCCGGGAAACAAACACAATACACACAAACGCATCACAGATTATTTGGCGGTCATGTACGCAGCTCGCGACGTAACTAGGAGTCTAGTGGACGGTACATTAATTACGTTGTTTATAAATTAATCTGAGGGCCGCAAAAAGGGGAGGTGGGGACCGCCATTTGCCCATCCCTGTTGTAGAGCAACACATCTGCAATGTAGTGATGTTAAAATAAATGTAAGCATTTTCTATGAGGCCAATGTCCACGGTGTAATATAAACATACTTATAAATCATGATAATCGGCTTATTACCCTGTATAATTATATTGATAAGCAGTCTAAAAAAATAATGCTTTAGTTTTAGGACAATAACTGTATTTTTAATGACATAAAAGATCATTTAAAAAAAAAAAAAAAAAAAAGTTTAAATGGATTTCATAATATTGCAGAAAATAAGCTTTGTGGCAAACGCACTTTTATTATACTTGTACGTTTCAGCAGTATAATCTCCTCTTTTGTAATAGTTTCAGGTGTACATGCAATTACCAGAAGTAAAAGCTACATTTAAGCTAAAAACCAGGCATCCCCAAAGTCCGGACCGAACCACAACTGTCTCTGGACTCTGAGCAAATTATACTTTTCATATGTATTATCTGTGTTATCTGCGAGACATCGCCACAACGCAACGAGTCAAAATTATCCGCTATGTCCATACACTGCAAACAGCGCTCTGCATTTCCTGTTCCACTGTCTGTGTGTGTCTGTCAACACAATGGTCCAATCACATTCAGCATCCCGTCAGCGTTTTTTCCCCCCAAACAATCTGCGAATCAGAGGCACAGTAGGGCGGGTCTTGCGGGTGGGAAAAATGTGTGTCGTCTCTTTCAACCTGTCTGAGTCAGAGCGAGAGTTAACAGCTCATCTAGTTCCATCTGTAATGTAGCTAGTAGCCTAGTTTCACCTACCGGGGTGGCAACTGACAGCCTAAAAATAGGCCTTGCCACCCCAGCTGCCACCCCAGTTGGCAGCTTTGTTTTGAAAGAAAAGTTGTGGCTCATCGGACATTTATGAGAGAAAGTCTCTAATATCCGAGTGCAAGTGAATGCAGCACAAGACGCACGTCATGTAACCCCTCCCCCGGTCCTGGCGCGAGCGTGGACATATGATTGGCGGCGATTTCATTTGAACGGGACGGCGCAAAACGAGAAGCATTCGGACCCAAGCACTGAAGGAATGAGGTATTTGCGGTCTACAATGACAGAGAAGAGACTATCAGTTTGGCTGTACTCAGCATTGATTCAAAACGCACTAAAGCTGTTGATCTTAATACGTTTGTGAGGCGTTTTGCTGAACAAAATGGTAATCGACGCATTCAGCTGTAATAGACATGTCAACTTGATGCTCTGCTCACGGATGAGCATACAAAACTATTAAGATGATGACCTTACGTGTGTAAATATATTTTTTTCTTTGTGGGGGTCTGCCCCCAAAAAACAGTTTTAAGTCCTGAGAAAGTCAAATAAGACGGTGTGTAAAACTACACTGCCAAGCCAAAAAAAAGTAACCACTTTGATTGAACTAGGCCAGTAGGTAAGGGCTTTCCACTGGATAATAACTGAAGTATAAAATAATGCATGACTGAAGTGATGGAGACCATGTTGAAGGCAAACACAAAGAGGAAATAACAGGTCAAATCAAGCAAATCCCTCTCAGATTCCACAGCAACCAGAAGAACATAAATACTGGCTGGTGATTTGATTAATCAGCTTTGTGATGGAATAAAAAATGCACAGTGCATTTCCTTAGCTGTGGGTGAGTCCACTGACACCACTGACAATGCTCAGTTGCTGGTGTTTGTGAGTTTTTATGAAGAGGCAAAGGGAGACTTTGTTGAAGATGTGTTGGGCCTGACGAACCTCAGTGGACACACAAGGGGAAAGACGTTTATAAAGCAATAATGGGAATGCTGAATGAAAGAGGGTGCAGCTGCCTTTATTCATAACTGTGCAGCTCTTACACTGCGACTCTGAGGGGTCAAGCACAGACACAATAACAATGAAAACTGCTGCATACAGATTATTTTTGTTTTTGCAACCTCGTGTTAAGAATCTTGTTGCAATTGTTTAAAAGTTTGAATGACCGTAATAAACGGACCTTTGTCTTATTGAAACATTTATTTTGGACCTTTAAGATTTCTATTTGAGTACCCCTGCTATAAACTAACCACATAACAGCCGCATTACTTCACGTCACCACCGCTAAGCTAAAGTTGGCTAATTTCTCGGAAGTGTCTAGTCTTATTTAGCCACTTGTTAGCAACTACCACTTTTAGAACACATAAAAGATTCAGACGTTGACTTATAGGGTGACTTATTTCATGTTGTGAGATACACTTTTTGTTATATTCCATGGAATGCTCTTAACATCCCGATAGCAATGAATATCTGAAGTGCTTTGACAGAAAATATATTAAAAAAATCATCTGTGGAAGCCGTGGCGCTGTAAAAAGCTCGACCAACCGGCTAAAATGATTGGATGGCCTACCTGCCTGTCAGCCTTCCATCTGTGCACAAACTTATCTCGTGCCCTCACTGGTCATGTGTGCGTTTGTGTGTGTTGGAGGAGGAGGGGCTCTGTAAGGAAGTGGCAGATTTTTTCCGGCTGTGTATTTTCAAATTGTAGCGCACTCGAGCTGGTTTCTCCAAAATTACCTACCCCACCTTTAACCACAGAACACTAACATGTTATTAAAACCGTTGACTTCCAAACGGGGGAGCCCGGAAGTGCTCCAATTCAAACTCATTCCCAGGTTTAGAACTCATTCCTGCAATACTATTAGTGTCGAGGGGTAATGAAAGGGCTACTATTCCTACATCTAGTTTTAAACAGCCATAAATAAAGTTTAAGCTGTTGGTACCTGGTAACAGTGCATTACGATTATGTTCCACTGCACTGAAGCTCCATTGGTATTCATTCCTCTCCACCGCGGAAATAAAATGCCAAAACATTTCCATTTAAAGTGCTCGCTGTGTTGTGAAACTTAGCTCTTTTTAGCGTGAGACAAACTCACTTACCAGGTTGTAAGAATCATAAGCTTTCACTCCCTTAATGCATTAAGATGTAAAAAGAGAATATCACATTCTACTGAAAATGTGTCTGACACTGTTTGGGCTGTTTGTATATGCCTATAATAATTACAGGTACATAACATCATTTCCAGTGATGTGTTTTAGTGATGGTGCAGTAAGTAAATACTGCAAACACTACGCGGTTTAACTTTGCACACTGCGCAAGTGTCCACATTTGACATGAATTATGATTTGTCTTTAATCTGATTGTAATGTAATAAAACTCAAACGTAACAACATGGAACACAAATACATTTTTTATGAGGTCGAAGCAATTCACTTGTATTTAAAATGATCCACAGTACAATAAAAACATTAGAAAAAGGTTATAAAGTCATCAAACATATTTCTGTATGTGTATATATATACACATACAGACATATTTCTGTATGTGTATATATATATATTAGGCATTGATCCCATTTAGTCTATAAAATTAATCCAACAATGACTATTGAAACACAATGCTGCAAGTCTGTTTGCAATTACTTGATTTTTATTGTTTTTGTTGGTTAAATGCATATTTGTATTGTTCCAGCCCCAGTAACTCACCCATGATTAGGTGCAACTTTTTGTTTTCTCTGACTTCTTTTACGCACTGTAATGGCGCGTTTCCACTGCAGGCCTCGCTCGGCCTCACTCGGTTTGGTTAGGCCTTATTAGGCCCGGCTCACTTTAATGCTGCGCTTCCATTACAGTTTAGGAACTGGGGTAGTTACTATAGTAACGCAGTGTGGGCGGAGCCGTGACGTCATCTTCAATGAGAGCCCCAGAAAAACAACACAGCCGTTAGCTCTTAGCACTCAGAGCTCACAGCTCTTCATATCTGTTCAGAAACTAGACAAAAGTTAAACAAGTACAAACCACAGACTGCCTGTGTCACGGCGAATACAGTCGCTGGTTTATTTATGTCTGTAGAGGCTGTTGTTGTGAGTGTGGACGGTCGGAGCATATAGGTTAGCTTAGCCAAACTCCATTTAGAAAGCACGCATTTTAAAAGGGTTTTTCGCCTGCCGTCTGTCTGCAGACTTGTCAAAGCATTAATTCATGGTTTTTACTAACCGGTATCAGTATGTTGTTACTTCGGCATCATTTAGAAACGTGTATTACAATTAAATCACGGTCAAATATGTTCATCTTGTTGTAGTTGTAGCTCCCTTGCCAGCGATTCTCTCTCTCTAGTTTAGCATACTCAGCCCGACTCAGCCTGGTTGTTCCTGGTCCTAGACCCACGATTTAGTCGAGCCAGAAAAAAGGTGAAAAAGTAGCCCCGGGCCAAAACTAGGCCAAGTGGAAACGCAACCAAAAACGGGCCCCGCACGGCTCGGCACGCTTAAAGCGAGCTACCCGCTGCAGTGGAAACACAACATAAGTGGCCGCGAGTTGAGTGTGGTGAGTTCTCTGCAGACCTTGTACAGTATGTGTCTCGAAGCAACTAAAAAAGACAGTTTCTTTCCCCAACCGAGACACACAAAGTGGAAAACGTTTCGAATCTAATGTTTTCCTTTAAGTGCCATTCCTTATGTCTTGCCTAAATCCCTTCTCTCCCCTTCAGGCTATGAGTGTAAAAGCAACACCATGACCTCAGAGGGCGTCCTGTTAAACTCCATGTTCTCTCATCTCTCCTTTCTCCAGGTGCTGTAGCTGTGATTTTGCCACCACCAACATGAACAGTCTGAAGAGCCACATGAGAAGACACCCCCAGGAGCACCAGGCCGTGCAGCTGCTGGAGCAGTACAGGTGAGAGAATCCAGCACACAGAGGCGTGATAAGAGCCCCTGCAGGACACCCGAGGTGAGAATGAAGAACTGTGCCCAGCCCAGAGAAGCTGAGGTTATCAGAGTCTCTGCGGGGCTCCAGCTGCGTGTGAGCACTTTGTGTCGCATGGTCCCAGCAGCCTGTGAAGGAATGGGCTTCTATTTGGCAGGAGAGAAAGTGATGGGGAGTAAATACTCTCTCTGTCATCCTTAAAATGTACCTGATTCGTGATTTCCACTTCACTAAAACACTCATCCGTACCTGCAGGTGTAGAATGCCATTAGAAAATACACTCTGTTAAGAGCACTCATGTAAGAGGACTTGAGTGCCAAATTGAAGCAGTAAGTTCAGATTTACAGGTACTTGTAAAAGTAATTCAACTTTTGGAAACCGTCAATATTTGGTTTATCCAATCTTAATAATAATAATAATAATAATAGATTTATCTATCGCTATTTATTATTATTATTATCTATTTATCTATCGCTTTTACAGGTGCTCAAAGTCGCTTTACAGAGATAGTGACAAGAAAAGAACAACAAATAAATATAGTTAAATTTAAAATCAAGCAATACAAAAACAATCACACATTAAAAGCCAGATTGAAGAGGTGAGTTTTTTGAAGGTGGTGAGGTCAGTGCAGTCTCTGATGGGTTGGGGGAGTGAGTTCCAGAGGGAGGGGGCAGCGACGGAGAAGGCTCTGTCTGTCCCCCCAGGTCCGGTGCTTGATGCGGGTGGGGAAGGATAGTAGGGCTGCACGATTTTGGGAAAGAATCTAATTGCGATTTTTCTGACAAATATTGCGATTCGATTTACGATATTTGTTTTTAAGCGACCCAACGGAAGTTTATTGTAAAATCCGGCCATATCTCCGGCTAGGAAGGTCGCATCAACATGCTCCCGTCTCTAGCACCCCCGCAGCCCGAGCTACGAGTGAAAGAACTAAACTTACATGAAACTTCCGTTGGGTTGCTTTAAAGTCAAGCTTCAGTTTAAGATTCGCCCTGTAATAGATGTAAAACATGTGATGGAGCATTACTAACCTGACTCAGATGCTTTGTTTCAACCAACCATCTTGGAAAGCTCCATTGGAAGCCATTTGGAAAGGGCAGGCACTTTCAAAAATACTTTGCAGGTGATTGGATCAATCTGTCTATCACCTTCTATCATAGGCCACTTCTGATTGGTTAACAATGGCTGGTACATGTGGAGCACAGCACTTCTGATTGGTGTGGATGACTGACACACAAGAAGAAAAGAAAAACATTTTTAAATCGCAGGCTTTGCGATTTGATAATCGCATCATTTAAAATCGTGATTTAGATTTAAAATTGATTAATCGTTCAGCCCTAATGGATAGGAGGTTCGCTTCTGGAGTGGAGTGCACCAGCTGGGCGTAAGCTGGGCGTAACTCTACGTCCGACGTAGAACCGAAGGTTAAGACCAAACTAAAGTTATGACTAGTGCACCACTTAGACTTAAGCCCTGTATGCGTTGCGCCCGAGTGTAACTTTTACGCCTAGTATGGAGCAGGCGTAAATCGGAAAGACAGACTAGTATCCATAGTAACGTAAAACAGGCAAGAAGGATATTAACGATGGCAGGGCGTCTTGTTTACATGTTTAACAATGAAAGGGCATTAAGAAGAGTCTCAATTTCTCCTTCTCCAGCTCAATTTTTTCATGTTCCGGTCTCCACCTCCACACGAACGATTTCTTTCTCCGTCAGTTCCCGCTGTAGCTCTGACAAATCCCTCTTTCTCTTTCGGGGTGTGGCCATTTGGGATTCCCCTTGAGTCATCGCTGTGGGTGTGGTAATTCCCTCTTCTCTGCGGTCCTCTGAGTCTGTAAAATGGTAAAATGGCGTGGCTTGGCAACAATTACTGTTTCGCGTGTATTCACGTGGACGCGCATCTTAAGACCAGGCGCAGCTACGCCTGAGACTAGTCAGGCTTTGTGCACTCGGTGTAAATTCGAATAACTACGTCGGACGTAGCTAAGCCCGACATTAGAGTAAAGCCCTACTTTTTTACGCCCAGCTGGTGCACTCCACTCCTGATGAGCGGAAGCGGAGGCAGCGGGAGGGGGTGTGGTGGTGCAGCAGGACTGTGAGGTAGGAGGGGGCCTGGTTGTTGAGGGCTTTGTGAGTTACGAGGAGGACTTTGAAGTCGATTCTTTGACTGACGGGGAGCCAGTGGAGGTTCTGCTGGTGTGGGTGAGGAGGCAGGGTGTAACGGTTCACAGAATTCATGGTTCGTTATGTACCTCGGTTTGGGAGTCACGGTTCGGTACAACAAGAAAAAGCAAAAATAAATCCCAAATGCATAATTCCTTTTGTTTTTTATTTATTTTGAACAGTAGTGCAAATTTCAGTTTAAAAATAAGGAACTCTAACATTTTTAATAATTAACTTTATTACACAGTTAAAAACAAACCACAAACAGTACCACACAAACTCAGATGGCCGTATTATCTATAATGTCTGATGTCAAAAAGGATCAATAAGCTGTAAAACTAAAAAGAATGTCTTGAAAATATTACAAAATAAATAATAAGATAGTGTTTCAATCACTTTCAATCACAATCAATAAAAGCCGGGGTCCTCTACTATTGCATAAGGGCGCGACATAGCCGTTGAAAAACATATGCCAAAAGCTTCCGTTATTAGGGCCCGAGCACGGAGCGCTTGGACCCAACGGCGTCCTAGCACGAAGTGCGAGGAACCTATTGTTATCCTAGGAATTCTTATTATTATTCCATATTTGTATCTTGTTTTTGAAGGCTTTAAGATGCTCCAGAAGTTGTATAATTTTGCCCAGACACCAGGACCGGTGAAAAATTTTGACATTCTGGATTCAATGGGTTAACATTTTCTAACGTGCTCGCTAGCGCCACCTATGAAAGTCGCTTTTCGGAAACATTTACAAAGTCGCACCGTAACTCCAAATGACCTGACATTTTTAATTAGCATAATGTTCAAAACAGTGAAATATTCACTTACATTTAAATTTCACACCAAACTTCGTATACAGCATCGGTGGAGGGTCAGACATATTACCGTAGAAAATGAGCATGTTCAGATGATAAATATTGCCGCCATGAATCAAAACGTACTCGCAAAAAGGCGGGGCTTAGAAATAAATGCTCATAACTCATCAATAGAATGGATGGACGAATCTTTTTTTAAAAATGTTTTAGACATACTCTGAGGATGACTACGAACTGAGATTTAAAGTCTTGCAACAAATGCAGAATGTGGGCGTGGCCTATAATTTTTTTTTTTAATTGCGTCAGCATAAAATGAGCTTCGGACGCAAAACTTGGGACACACGTCACAGCCCACGACCTTTTCGAGAATGTAACATTTATTTTTCAAAAAAACTGCCGCCTATTGTGTGGTAGTCACATATAGTTTCTCAGAACTTCACGAATTTTGGCACAGACATTCCTCATGGAATTGCGGACATATTTCTAATTAGCTTCCATTAGCCCCGCCCCCGACAAAGTCGGCCATTTTGAAACATTTGCATTTTTGATAGCTCAATCGTGGAGGTCGTAAGCTAACGGAGAATATACAATTTGACGATTTACGTGTCGCAAATTACTACAAATTACTCCAAACTACTCTCATATGGTTTTCCCGATATTCACGAAACGCTGTATACTAGGGGTGTAACGGTATCCGTATTCGTCCCGTACCGTCACGGTTCGGACGTCACGGTTTGGCACGCGCAGTCACGCGACGAATACACCTTTTTTTTACGAGTGGGAAAAAAATCTGTCATTCAGGGCAGTATCCACTACATTATGTTTAACGGACGGTCTCCTTTTCAGGCCGTTTCGTTTTCAACAACACATTACACATTGACTGTGCTAGCTAGCTAGGTGATCGATCATTTTAATTTTGTTAGCTAAGCAGTTTAAAAGATACATAGGTTACCCTTACATGTCACAGCAATTAATTAACAAATTAAAACAAGTTACATCGCAAATGTTTACCGCATAGACTGTAAATGGAGGTGTACCGTCAAACTAGTAAATAGTCTGAACACAAATGCTTTAATGATTTTTACTTTTCTTATTTAATTTAAGTTTTTTGAATTTCTTAAAGGCCAGACAGTGTAAGGATTTTAACCAGTGCTTCACATCTTGACTTTTGCAGGCCTGGAGTTGTTGGAATAAAAATGAAAAGAAAAGGGAATATCACTTGTTTTTTTAACACAAAAAGTCAGAGAACTGAAAATGAGGACAAGAGAGAGGGAAATGAGAGAGGAGAGGCCAGGAGGGTCAGAACATGAGAAGGCCACAGAAGGAGATGAAGATATGGATAGAGAAGAAGTGGATGTGAGAAATTAAGAAGAGGGTTCAAACTCAGAAAGAGGGACAGAGGCAGGAAGTGAGAAGGAGGCTGAGGCAGATGGCAGGGAGGCAGTTACCACTCTAGCTGGACCACATGGTATGTTTTTATTCCCCATCCATTACAGTATCATAGCAAGGACTGTCCCTCACATACAACATAATGTAAAATAACATGTTCATTCCTACTTTCTGTTGTATGTGTTATATAGGATTACTTGCGTAAAGATTTACAAATGCATCTTATTATATTAGTGATTATGATCAAACCAAATATATAAAACAAATGCTATGATAGAGAACAACTTTACGCCTGCATTAGATAATTATATTGACCAATTCTATATCTTTCTTTTAGATATATCAAAATGCAAAGGTGATGCAGCTGTGCAGCCCAATCTTAAGACATTTCCCAAAACATGGAGCAGCAAAGAGAAGCTTTCACAAGGAGTGGTACAGTTCTTGGCCATGGCTTGAGTATTCCCTCTCTCAAGATGCAGCATACTGTTATGCATGTAGACATTTTGCTTCTGCAAAAGCAAGTGTTTTCACAGGAGAACATGGCTATTCAAACTGGAAGAAGGCCACTTCCAAAGATAGTGGGTTCAGTGTACATGCCAGATCAGACACATATGTAAATGCCATGATTGCATGGACAGAATACAAAAGCATGGCCGGGAGAAATACAACTATTCTTGGAATGATGGGAGATGAAAATCAAAAACAAGTAACCGAAAATCAAAAATACATAAAAACTTTGTCCGAGATTTTCCTTTTGACAGCTACTCAAAATATTTCCCAACGTGGCCATAATGAGTCTGAAACTTCAAAAAACAAGGGAAATTTCCTTGAGATTTTAGATGTTGTAAACACGATCCCTTAGTTAAAAGACGATTGTCACAGGGTCCTAGGAATGCAAAGTACACCAGCAAAGGCACTCGAAACGAAATGTTAGAATGCTTAGCAGAAATCGTAAGAGAGGATATTATAAAAGAGGTTAAAGAAAGTGAACACTTTTCTATTTTAGCAGATGAGACTAAAGATATGAAAACAATTGAGCAGCTGTCTCTGATCGTACGCTATTATTATAATGGTGTGGTTCAGGAGAGCTTCCTTGAGTACCAAAAAGCAGAGCACTTGGATGCAGCCAGTTTGACAAAGAAAATCATTTCCTGTCTTGAGAAGTATGGGCTGGAATACAAAGAGAACCTGGTGGGCCAAGGCTATGATTAGGCTGCAGTCATGAGTGGCAGGTGTTCTGGTGTGCAAACAAGGGTTAAGGAAGTGGCCAAATATGCATTTTATGTTCACTGCAATGCACATTGTTTGTATCTTGTCATTGTTGACTGTGTGAAGAGTGTCCCAGAAGCTGCATGTTTTTTCATGTTGCTGGAAAGACTGTATACATTCATGTCAGGCTCATATGTTCACAATAAGTGGATGGATGTCCAGAAAGAAATGTTCACTGGGGCCCCACGGGAACTACCAAGACTTAGTGACACTAGATGGGCCTGTCGCTATGCTGCATGTAGAAACCTCATGGACAGGCTGACTGCAGTCATATGAGTGCTGGATGGCATTTCAGATGAGGCCAATCCACAGATAGCTGTAGACGCAAGAGGGCTACATTCTCAAATTGACCTTAATTTCATAGGTCTCCTAGCTGTCTTCAGAAAAGTGCTCGGTGAAGCAACGTTTTTATCTGAAATGCTCCAGACACCTAATGTTGACCTTACTGAAACCCTCAGACAGACCTTTGAAGAATATCGCAAAGAAGAGAGCTTTAATGAGCTGTGGAATACAGTCATTAAAACATGCAATGACTGCAACATTTCTATCATTGCCAAATCAAAAAGAACCAGACACACATCTAGCAGACTACATGATAGTCTTGTAACATCTACAGTCGGACAGAGAACACATATTGACAGCAAAGATTCCTTCAGAATAGGTATATTCACTCCGTCGTTGACTCAATGATCAGAGAGATGGACAGGCGCTTTTCAAAGTTTAGCAGCAACATAATGAGGGGTATACAAGCTTTAAACCCATCAAGCAATGGTTTCTTAAAGGAAGAATTTGTTTTGTTGGTGGCTGAGGCATATGGCTCTGACTGGCAAGACTTGAAAACTGAGATACACCAGGCAAAAAGACTTCTGGAAAGAAACGGAACAAATGGCAAAGTAAACCCGTCCAGTCTGACTGAGTTTGTGAAGTTCTTGGAACCTTTTCGAGAGGTTTTCTTCTAACTTTTTCGCTTATATAAGATTGCTATTGTTTTGCCAGTGAGTACTGCAGGGTGTGAGCGAAGCTTTTCAACTTTGAAGCTTGTAAAAAATCACCTGCGCACAACCATGGCAGAGGACCGACTGAGGAATCTAGCGATTCTCAGCATTGAGAAAGAGCGTGCAAAAGCAATAGACATGGATATTTTTGTCAAACGTTTTGTGCACAACAACCGCCGCCTCAAGCTATCTTAAAATAGATAGGTGATGTCTTTACATCCAAGGACTTAAGTTGTACAAAAGTAATTTCACTGTTGTGTGTACTGTGTCAAATTTGATGTAGTCTACTTGTATTTTGCCTGCCATTGTATATTTTTTATTGAGAAATTATTGTAATTCTTGTATTTTAATTTTGCTGAAACTTTTATGTTTCAAAAATATGCACAGTCTTGTTTTGTTTGATTACTAGGCATGTTAATCTTGGGGATACTATAACAATAAATAGTTTAAATGTATGTCTGTGTTTTAGTGTTTTGTGTAGTGGATTCATCCATCTTCCCATGCCCCCCTGCCAAAACCTCTTGCCACCCCATGTAAAATGGTCTAGATCCGCCACTGCTGTGGACTAAATAACGATGAAGTGTGCGAGTGGTGGATTGGACGAGGATGGTGTGTCGGCGTTGTTCGATAGCGGTGCGGTATGCTAATGTAAACACACGCCAAACATGCTAAATCATATCAGAAGGCATCACCCTGATTTGCCAATCACCGGAGCCCGGCGAAAGACAACAGCAGTTCAACAGCTGATCCCCGCTGTTTTTAAGAAGCCAATAGACATGAAAGCCGAGAGACCAAAATAAATAACGGAAGCTTTAGGCATATGTTTTTCAACGACTTTGCGCTCTTGAAACACTTTCTTATTATTTATGATGTAATATTTTCAAGACATTCTTTTTAGTTTTACAGCTTGATGAAACCTTTTTGTTTGACATCAGCCATTATAGATAATATGGCCATCTGAGTGTGTGTGTGGTACTGTTTTAACTGTTTAATACAGTTAATTATTCAAAATGTCAGAGTTCCTTATTTTTAAACTGAAACGTGCACTACTGTTCAAACATAAATAACAACAAACCTGGAATTATGCATTTGGGACCTTTGTTTTGCTTTTTCTTGTTGTACCGAACCCGTACCGAACCGTGACCCCCAAACCGAGGTACGAACCCAACCGTGACTTCTGTGAACCGTTACACCCCTACTGTATACACATTGCTTTCATGATTGCACACATATTTCAAGTTGCTTTTAATTAGCCCCGCCCCCCGGAAAGTTGGCCATTTTGAAATATGTGCGTTTTTCATCCATTTTAAGGACATTTTTGCAAACTCCTCCTAGGGGAATGATCGGAAAAATTCCAATCCAGGACAACTTCAGCCCCTATCCAATATGATGCTAAATTTTGAAGCCAAATTTCGATAGCTCAATCGTGGAGGTCGTAAGCTAACGGAGAATATACTATTTTTGACAATTTACATGTCACAAATTAATCCAAACTACTCGCATACAGTTTTACCGATATTCAAGAAACGCTGTATATACATTGCTCTTATGAATCTGAACATATTTCAAATTGCCTTCCATTAGCCCCGCCCCCCAGAAAGTCGGCAATTTTCAAATATGTGCGTTTTTCATGCATTTTAAGCACATTTTTGCAAACTCCTCCTAGGGAAATGTTCGGAAAAATTCCAATCCAGGACAAGTTAAGCGCATATCCAATGTCATGCTACATTGACAAAGAATAGTACTTCGCTCGAACGGAGAGCTCGTAGACTAACGGAGAATGTAAAATGTTTGACCATTTATATGTCAGATAAGCTACTGAGACCTGGCTGTCTGCCTGGCACATCAACTCTCACACACACATACACACACACACACTCACTCACTCACTCACTCACTCACTCACCTACCTACTGTTAGTCCAACAACGCCCTTAGCTGGCGGCATATTCATTACAACCTATACACTTCACAACACACACCTACTCACTGTACAACACACACATATATAAAGCGTACGCTCAAAAGATGGCGTACGCCAATTTCTGAGCAATCTTTGCGATTTATAAAAAATAAACTTGGCGGGAAAATGTGCGATCCTCCACGGACACTCTGACCCAACCGTACGCGGTACGCACAAAAACGGAAGAGATGAGAAACTGCGACACCGTTGGCAGAAGGAAGAATGGAGAGAAATATGTGAAAATAATACCATAAATATAATGTTACCTCTCATTTATCATATATGAAGAATTCATTTTCAAACATTGATTAAAGCCAATCTTAAAATGATTAATGTTTGAGACTCCTCAGTGCACACAAAAACATAACGTCAGGGCCCTAAGATATTCTAAGAAATAATATTTGAAAACATAACAAAAACATATATATATTTTTTTTTAATGAAAAATATAACATTTTTCATTAGTTTTACCAAAATAACTTGATTTAATTGTATTTAAAATAATATTTCCAAAGAAATAAATCCTTCGAATCTGCCTGTTCAGTTTCTGTTGGAATGTGAAGGGTTAAATGCCATCTCTGCGAGTTATGTGAAGACGGGAGAGCTTGTTGGTCCCTCTCTACATTCACAGAGGGCCCGCTACAGTAGTCATGATGAGAGAGTCATGATAGTTTGCTTTTCTATAGGTTGTATAGATACGAGCATGGTTTATACTATCATGTTTTGTGCCGTTTGCTAAGACTTGATAAGTCGCTCATAAAACACAGGAGGTATGGAAACTAAGAACACCATATTTGGTAAATTGTACAGCTGATGTAACACAACACATTAGTTTTATTTCCTTTAACTGGTGGATAGAGTTGCTGCAGGGGGGGCTGAGACACATTGGAGACGCTGCGCACAGCTGATTGACAGCTGGAACACAAACCACGAAATTAAAAATTAAAATTCTGATCCAGTCGTCATGACTCCACTCCAGAGGGATTCCCCGATTATTTCTTACAGTTTCTCATTGAGGGGGGGTCTCCTGTCCCCAGCACATCACACTGACACACTGCCTGAGGAAGGTTATGTGTTTTTTGTAGGGCTGTCAATAACGCGTTAACGCAAAAAAACTAATTATTTTAACGTGATTAACGCATGTGTATTGTTTTTCCTCGGCCGCCCCGTAGTTTCAGAGCGCATCGAGTTTAAAATACCATCTACAAGCTGATGCTGACAGCCCCGCTCCTGCCGCCCGCTTGTGGCAGACCACACTTCCACGCTCACCGGCAGGCACCGACTGGCTATCGGGAGGACCGGGAGGGTGTGTGTATGGCCCGAGCGAGCGAGTTAGAGACCTACGTGTATTGTTGTTGTTAGCATCTGGTGCTAGCTAGCTGCGCTAACGGATATAAGGAGCTGTTTAAATGAAAACAGAGGAGCGACATTTCGCCACAACTGCGCCGAGCACTTGACTTTATGCAGGAAGCCAGACAGCGGGACATGTACGATAAGTCAGCACACTCAGCACGGATAGTGCGCAACATGATTGCAGCGTCCAGGCAGCTCCCGTTCGAGCATATTCCTTGAGTTGCACATAGCTCCAACGATCCATCACACACACACACACACACACACACACACACACACACACACACACACACACACACACTTTGTGTTGTAGTATTGAATGAGAGAGGTTCCAGGTTGAATTGAGGCGAATATGTGTAATATTCAGAGGTTGTTGTGTTTAATATTCATGAGAATATTTGTCATTGTTCAAATGTTAATAAACATTAGCATAAAGCATATTTGTCCACTCATATGTTGATAAGAGTATTAAAAACTTGAAAAATATTCCTCTAAGGAACATTTAGAACAGATAAAAAATGTGCGATTAATTTGCGATTAATCGCGATTAACTATGGACAAAAAAATCGTGATTTTAATCGACTGACAGCCCTAGTTTTTTGTAATTAATTTTTTTCGGACCACTTATTTATTTATTTTGGTGACGACCCGACCTTCATGCTGCTACTCTGGTTCAAATAATTTGTCTGCACCTCCCCAAAAGAACCAAAATCTGACACGGTGTGAGATGTCTTTTTTAGCTGTTCTGTCGTCATTTCCTGCGACCTCCTTCCTGCAGTCAGAATGGAGATTAATACGGGGCGTTTCTTTGACTATCTATAGGCACATATGTGCGTTACGTGAAGCCCGCAAAAGCTGCGCCACCGCCACATTTCTAGTTGATTGTGATTTATAAAGGGAAGCCGGCGCAGGAAAGCTCCTCACCAGGTGGGACGTGGAAGGATGTTATTTGATGAAACACCAGCAGAACAAATAGAGTCTGTAGGAAAAAGAAAACACATTTTATTCACTCTAATATTTGTACAATATTTAGTTATTTCAAACTTTAATGTTGAAGCTCGAAATCGAGAAATGTTTTGTTTTCAGCGGTAGCTGAAGTTGCTCAGCAAAAGCTCAAGAAACAGCAGCAGATAATACAGCGACATGTAGAAGGCCCTCTCTGGAGCCACAGCTTAGGATGTCCTGACTTGACAACTGTTTTTTTTAGCTACCAAAACCAACAAACATTTTTTGTTTATGGCGATTATACACTTACAATTCAGTCCAATTACTTCACTCGTCTACAGTAAATCCTCTTTCCTCCCTCCTCTTTCTGTCAGGCTCAGTACTCCGTGTGGAGTCTTGAGTCAGGATGAATTCTCCTCCTAGAAGGATTACATTTGACTTAATAAAATCAGGAAGCAAATTGAATGAACTTCCCCTCTCACTCTGTGGCTCTCTCTCTCCCTCCCCTCTGATCCAGGTGCTCCCTGTGTGGCTATGTGTGCAGTCACCCCCCCTCCCTCAAATCCCACATGTGGAAGCACGCCGGAGACCAGAACTACAACTACGAGCAGGTCAACAAAGCCATCAACGAGGCCATCTCCCAGAGCAGCCGGTAAACTCCAGACTACCATACTACCAGACTACCATACTACCATAGTACCGTACTATCAGACTACCACACTACCAGACTACCATAGTACCAGACTACCATACTACCATAGTACCATACTACCATAGTACCAGACTACCACACTACCACACTACCATACTACCATAGTACCAGACTACCATAGTACCAGACTACCATACTACCATAGTACCATACTACCATAGTACCAGACTACCACACTACCACACTACCATAGTACCAGACTACCATAGTACCAGACTACCATACTACCATAGTACCGTACTATCAGACTACCACACTACCATACTACCATAGTACCAGACTACCACACTACCATACTACCATAGTACCAGACTACCACACTACCATACTACCATACTACCATAGTACCAGACTACCACACTACCACACTACCATACTACCATAGTACCAGACTACCACACTACCATAGTACCAGACTACCATAGTACCAGACTACCATACTACCATAGTACCGTACTATCAGACTACCACACTACCATACTACCATAGTACCAGACTACCACACTACCACACTACCATACTACCATAGTACCAGACTACCACACTACCATAGTACCAGACTACCATAGTACCAGACTACCATACTACCATAGTACCGTACTATCAGACTACCACACTACCATACTACCATAGTACCAGACTACCACACTACCATACTACCATAGTACCAGACTACCATAGTACCAGACTACCATACTACCATAGTACCGTACTATCAGACTACCACACTACCATACTACCACACTACCACACTACCATACTACCATAGTACCAGACTACCATACTACCATAGTACCATACTACCATAGTACCAGACTACCACACTACCACACTACCATACTACCATAGTACCAGACTACCATAGTACCACACTACCATACTACCATAGTACCGTACTATCAGACTACCACACTACCATACTACCATAGTACCGTACTATCAGACTACCACACTACCATAGTACCATAGTACCAGACTACCAGAGTACCAGACTACCATACCACCATACCACCTGCTACAGCCGTGGCTGTACTGAGTTTCTCTCAGGTTCATCGCTGTGACTCAGCAGACATCTACCCTGGAAAACACTTCTTCATGTGTCCTTTCTATATGTATACATATTACAATACATTTGTGAGCCCTTGATAAAAGCCAATATTTGGATTTCATATACACTTTTACTTTCAAGCTCTACAAAAATAAATGTAAGAGTATTTTTATGAATTGAATTTATGCTTTTTTAAAACAACTTTTAAGCTAATTTAATACAAATTATTACATTAGTTGGCCATTTTACCCTAGTAAGTGGTTTCCCTCTAGGCTCATGATTGTTCTGACACCATTCATAATAATAATAATAATAATAATTATTATTATATTGCACAGTTGGAAAACTATTTTTTTTCTTGATTTTGTATTTGTACAGCATGTACTACATTTGATTGTTTAATTGTAAATGTTCTCTATTATTTATTGCTGATATTCTTATTTAGTAAGCGTCCAAATATTGTCATGTTGTTTTTTTATCACAAAGCCAAATGTTACGTTGTTCATATATATAATCATCATATAGCTTTCATTGTAAGGCACCTTTAAAAGTGTGTTTGGTAGAAAGAGCAGTGACTGTCATCTGTCACTCTGCGTCAGAGGGAGAATAGATGTTTGGCTGCAAGTTACTTTTATATATCCAACAGATGTCAATAAAAATGGACGGTGTGCTTTTATGAAACTTTCCTTAATTAGCCAAACATGTCCTTAAAGTGAGATGTGCAGCAGTCAGTAATCTCTCCCCCTCTGTTGCTGATTCCTTCATTTCCTCAGAGCTCCTCAGAAGCTACCGGCGGTGATGGAGTCAGCAGCTGAGCGGCCTGCGGGGGCCCCCCCCACAAAAGGCCCCGTGGAGGCAGCAGCCGGCCTGGCAATGGACAGCTCAGCTACCCTGCCTACACCTACCACGAACCCCTCACAGTGGCCCGGTGAAGCCCTGAGCCCCCAGAGGAAGGACTCCACTCTGCTGCAGCAGCGTTCCAGTCAGGCCCCCGGCTCGGGCCCCGGCTCTGGGATGGAGTACTGCGTCCTCCTGTTCTGCTGCTGTATCTGCGGCTTCGAGTCCACCAGCAAGGAGCGTCTGATGGAGCACATGAAGGAGCACGAGGGCGACATCATCAGCATCATCCTCAACAAGGAGCAGCAAGCACAGGCCGCGGAGTGACAGCTGTCCCCCCCCCCCCCCCCCTCTCTACAATAACACTGAACTGCTGCCCTCTAAAGTATTTCATGTTTCCTTACCTCAAGGTGGTTACAAGGTGTTTCACGGCTACTGTTCCACAGAACCGTACGGAAGACGATTAGGGCCACATGAGAAACACACTTTGGGATGTGAGCAAAAGTAAAACAACATTTTGAGTTATGGCTTTAATCTCAAAACACTGAGAAAGAAGGTCAGTATTCTGAGATTAAAGACTTTATTTTTAATCAAAATTGTGACTTTATACTCAGAATCCTGAGATTAAAGTGAAAGACGGAACTCAAAATGTTCTTTCCTTGTGGTCACATCCCTACATGTCTTTCTCGGTTGGCCCTAATTATGTTCCGTAGAACTGTCATTTCTCAGAATGACATTATTTTCTGAGTGTAACATCCTTTTTAAAAGGGATTTCGTACAAATGATAGCAATTTTCTAGGCCGTTTTTTTACTTTAAGATGTCTGTAGGGAAGTGATTTAAATGTCAAGGGAAACCCGAGCTCTAACCAAGTTTATTTCTCAACATACAGGGACAACATCATATCTCACAAAACCATACAACCCCTCACCAGAAATGGGAAAACCAATTTCTATTTCATATATTGACCACGAGGCAGCTCTCTTATCGCTTTTGTAATATGTAATGTATTTGAAGTGACACGGTGGAGGAGCTCCGAACTGAACGTGTCTAACGGCTTCTATCGCAGCTTACATAGGATTCAATATTATCACTTTATTTGTATGCATGTTTCTGTTATGCCAATTCTATAGAGGCAAATGGGTTCTTTTGTATGTGTGACTGTAATCTGACTAGTCTGATCATACATATTATTATATTTCTATAGAGGAAAAAGGTAAAGTTGTCAAAGAAAAGTAGAAGTATGGCAAATCCTTTTTAATATTTTGTCAGCAATTAATTTGAGATATCTGTAGAAATGTTTTGACATGTCACAAATATATTTTCACATGTAGATATTACATTTAAACACGTCAAAACTGATTTACAGATATCTTTAATTTAATAATATTTTCAATATTCCCCTTAATGCTAATGACTGATATAACAAACATTTTATTTTCACATTTAAACCCTCAGAAATGTTATTTTACATTACATTTTGAATATGTAACACACAAATGACCTAATCATTTCTATCTGTTTTTGGCTAGCACATTTTGTTGCTATTACAGTTTTATTTTTCAATTCCAGAAATCACATTCTTACTACCGGTAGTTAAGATTACAAACCAAAATGTAAATGATGACATTTTGAACATTCAGATTCATTATAGAAAGTATGATATTTTGAACACAAAATGTCCAAAAGTAACAATTGTGTTGTTGATATGAATAATTAACATATTTACTAGTAGAAATTACTTATAGATATAATTTATTAGAATTACAAATAGACACAATTACATTGATTTGTCGACTTGGAAACATAACCTTTCAAAATGTAGTCTACTATTCAGTTTGAATAGAAGTCAACGGTAAACTAGTTGGAATCAAATGACACATATTTATAATACAGATTCCCCCCTAATAAGAAATGAGTTGTGGACATAAATAATTCACATTTTGACTGATGAGAAAGTGATTGTAGCTAATAATAAATCTAAAAAGGGTTTGCCATGGTGGACGACGATAAAGAACTGGTCTTTGATGGTTGTAGTCTATAGACAGAGGTATTGGGTTAGGGTATTAGGCAATGGACAGCTCAGCTACCCTGCCCTAGGGTTAGGGTATGCGGACAAGAGGAATCTTCAAAAGGGAAGTTAGCGTATGTTGCGCTGTTATTTAAATCGAATGGTGCCTAGATATTTCAAAGCAGGAATATTTTGTTATTTAATCTCATCCACCTGCTCTTCACGTGTGATTGTGGTGCTAGGACCACTCAGAAGTCTCATTGAAAGTATAGCCTGTTTTTTTTTTATAGCCCATGCAATTTATTTTGTATATAATACCATTTTTATAATAACCTCTGCTCTTTTTGTCAGTGTTTTTAAAATACAAACTTTCTAGTGTCAAACACAACATGGAATGACTGCTGTCCTGCTAACAGACATGGATGTACAAAATAAAGTTTGGAGGTGACACGTTCTTTGAAGTTTATTGTCCCGTTCTGAGGGTCTAGTAGAGTATAATATAACTCTATACTCGGCACACTGCAATGACGATTAAACAGGAACTTGAACCTTGACCTTGTGTGATGGATGGATATAAATAATTGTATACAGTGGGTGTTTCTCAATGTCGAGGAAAGCTGCTCCAGAGCCACTATTTCAAGCATACTACGTCATCGAGTGCCGCCGAAGTACTGTTCCAATGTCCAGCATACTTGGAATTCTACCGAGCCCGGCGTACTTCGTTTGGAGAAACACGTGTAGACTCCGTGGTCTTAAAATCCCCACAATGCTTTGCGCACTGACCAATTTCCCCAAATCTGTGGCGGAAAATGTAAGGCGGGGCCTCTCATATGACGCACACCTGTACACTTGCTCGCCTGTTCTACTCTTCGTTTTCCGAATGCCAGGAAGTATTCTTGCCTTGCTTCTGAAGCAAGACGCTCGGAAGACATGTGTCCAAGCAAGCGTACTCGACATTGAGAAACACCCAGTGTTAGTGGGCCTTGTTCACTCCTATTTAAGTTGCTCAGTGGCCCATGAATCCAAACGTACATGACTGGGAACACCCAGATTTACAAGGATATGTACAGTGGCCGTATGTGTTGTCAAGTTGATGAAGATGTATCTTCATTTGCATGTGTTTTGGCACATTTTTGACATACAATTCTAGATTTCTCTTTGACAATGTAAGTCAATGGGAACAAGTATTTTGACCTCATGGAAGCTGTACCACCGTTTGGCCACAACGCCCATTCAAAAAATCGATTCAAAAATAATTTAGCTCAAAAGAAATTCTGCTGATTAAAGCTGTTGAAATATAAGACTATGAAAAATATGCAACTAGAAAGACTACAAATCCCAGAATCCCGGTCCCGCATGCTGGCTCTTACGGAACCGACTCACTCCCCTTGTGTGTGTGCACAGCTCTCAACATGCCCAGACTTGTAGTGATTTTCACCTCTTTTAATACTTTCCGCCTCATTCTGAAAGAAAGAAGTGAAATGTGCAACGTGACGGCCGTCTTGGTGTGAGATGGGAGATGTAGTTCATTGAGCGGTTTAACACAAAAAAAGTGTTACTTCACAGTTTTACGACCCATCTTTTAAATTGACAAACATAATTCGCGTCGGCCGAACCACGCCGAACCACCCTTAGCTGTGATATAATGAGCATATAACACGGCCTGTCGTGAGCTATTGCTTAATTATACCTCTTTTTTTTTTTTATATATGATTTATTTTTGAGATTTTCAATACACAAATACAGCAGCAATACAATGCATTACCCCTGCGATTTCTAACAAAACAACCCCAAGACACAATACATCAGTTACAATTAGACAATAATGAAATAAAAAAAATAATAGTAATAATAATAATTAAAAAAATAAAAAAAAAATAAAAAAAAACGTGCGAGACATTTTGTGAGCATACCTGTTAAAATGACCGCTCAGAGGAGAGGAGTTCCCATGTCTCTAACCGCCTGCTGCTTCCCCTCCTCAGTCCTCCGCTCGCATCTCCTGTGGGCGGGACTAAGTATCAAGGATAGGAGTCGAGGAGGGGAAATTAGAGTATTGAGAAACCTCTATTGAGACTGAGGAACATGAAGCTCAGCGTAAGTTCAACCAGGAAGAACGTCTATCCACTATTCCCATGTAACTCCTCTCTCTCCTCTCAATAAGTGATCGGGTACGTCACTCTCCAGCTTAACCAATCGCTCTATTCCCAAGAGCCTATCATAGCGCTCTGCCAAACCTTTTAAGTCTGCTCTCCCCCCTCTGACAGTTGTCATTTCAGGTGACTCTACGCAACCCTCCTCCACCCCTTTTCACGTCCTGTCCCTCTGAATCCAGGGTCAAGCTAAGCCCCTCCTCTTCAGACCGACCCAACTATCCATTCATCACCATCAGTGTCTAGACCCCAGGGGGGGTTTCATCGGATCGGTTCTACCCTCCCGAATGATACTCCTACGCAACGGGGCCTAATCACCAACATCACCATTACATTCATTTGTGTATCTCTGCAATAAATATATATTCTTACATCAAAACCGTCTCTCCTGATTGAATGAAGGTAATCCATCATTCATGCCCCCCTTCCCCACCTCACATAACAGCTCAGCGTGGCGATAAAACAAAATGAAATCTTTATCTCAAAGACCTGCTTCCTGGCCGGGAGTTCTCATTATAATAGCATATCATTATTGTATGACTTTAAATGAATCTGCTTGGCAGAATTAGGACAGTTAAAGACATGTTTAAATAATAAAAGCTCCTGGCGTGCATGATAATTCATGAGTGTACAAACACAGCCTGGCACTCTTCTTTCTGTCATATATATATATATATATATATCTTTTTTTAGAGATTATTCTTTGGGCCACCTTCATTGGAGAAACAGCGGGGGAGATGTGGTCTGCAACGGGACTGAGCCCTAATGGTTACCGGGTGAGCTTTACAGGGGCTCCCCTGCTTACAGTTTATACCCCAACCTCCTTGTCCCACTTCCTTACTTAATTTTACTTTTGCAATATGGGGTTACTAAAACATTAGGTTGGTTTTACTTTTCAAATCAAATCGAAGTTTATTTATATTGCCCAATTTCACAAAACGTGTTTGAGCCTACAGATTAACAAACATGAATGACAGTGCTAAAAGAAAAAATACAATTACAGGAAAATAGTGGCATGAGTGGGACTGCTATGTGTAGGCCTGAGGAATAGCCCAGAGCCGATTCTTCCCCGAGCACAGCGGCTTTGAGAGGAATATACTACCTACAGTGGGGCAAAAAAGTATTTAGTCAGCCACCATTAAAATATAATGGGATAAAAGACAACAAAAATGCAATCAAATACAATCAAACAAAACAACAAAATATTATAAAATGTAGGACCTAGGAGGACATACATACGGAGTCATCGGAAACCAGCTCTGATAAAAACAGGACGATGGTTCCAAAGAGAGGGAGCTAGCTGAACTCTCTGACTCCTGATCAGGGTTGTACCTGTACTTCAGTCAGACAACTCACGTGTTTCTTTAACATGTTTATTAGAAGCAGCATATAATTCAGTTTGGCATCTAGGCTCGGGCCTCATCACTCCACAGATATACATAGCACAATGAGTGATGATTAAATAACTAACCCCCAAAACTGCGTAGCCCGAGCCTGACGCTGGTGATGTAAGTCTGATAAGTAGAGGGCCTGTCGAGCTGCCACTTGGCCATTCCCCCTAAGCACAGCGGCTTTAAGGGGAATATACTACTTATGCAGCTTTCACACCAGCACTTTTCCCTTTCTAGCTCCAAGCGGGAGCTTTTCTGGTTCAGCTCCGGTTTCCCTTTTCTGCTCCCGCTCTGTTCACACCGCCCAGAGCTGCCGCTGCTGCGTCATGACGTCACCGTTTACGTGCCTGCTTCATAAAATCCAAACCGCGCGGAAATCCCTCACATCGACAACAACAACAATGGCCGATTGAAGCGCTGTTCGCTTTGGTTATCCTCTTACGAAACGAAATGGAAGGCATCAGACGACTTTACAAGGGACGACTTTACAAACATCACATGCCCCTGCACCCGCCTCGACGTAAGAGAGACGTAAGCGACGCCGCCTTTTAGCTCCGAAGCTCTTGCCTCTTGACCGACAATTCTTTGGAGCTGGAAGTGAACCGGATTCCGGAGCTAAGAGTCGGCGCCTCTGCGGTGTGAACAGTAAAAACCGGTACTTTTCAGGCTCCAACTCCGAGCCGGAGCTGAAACACGTTGGTGTGAAAGTGGCATGAGTGGGACTGCTATGTGTAGGCCTGAGGAATAGCCCAGAGCCGATTCTTCCCCGAGCACAGCGGCTTTGAGAGGAATATACTACCTACAGTGGGGCAAAAAAGTATTTAGTCAGCCACCAATTGTGCAAGTTCTCCCACTTAAAAAGATGAGAGAGGCCTGTAATTTTCATCCTAGGTATACCTCAACTATGAGAGACAGAATGGGGGGAAAGAATCCAGGAAATCACATTGTCTGATTTTTAAAGAATTTATTTGCAAATTATGGTGGAAAATAAGTATTTGGTCAATAACAAAAGTTCATCTCAATACTTTGTTATATACCCTTTGTTGGCAATGACAGAGGTCAAACGTTTTCTGTAAGTCTTCACAAGGTTTTCACACACTGTTGCTGGTATTTTGGCCCATTCCTCCATGCAGATCTCCTCTAGAGCAGTGATGTTTTGGGGCTGTCGCTGGGCAACACAGACTTTCAACTCCCTCCAAAGATTTTCTATGGGGTTGAGATCTGGAGACTGGCTAGGCCACTCCAGGACCTTGAAATGCTTCTTACGAAGCCACTCCTTCGTTGCCCGGGCGGTGTGTTTGGGATCATTGTCATGCTGAAAGACCCAGCCACGTTTCATCTTCAATGCCCTTGCCGATGGAAGGAGGTTGTCACTCAAAATCTCACGATACATGGCCCCATTCATTCTTTCCTTTACACGGATCAGTCGTCCTGGTCCCTTTGCAGAAAAACAGCCCCAAAGCATGATGTTTCCACCCCCATGTTTCACAGTAGGTATGGTGTTCTTTGGATGCAAGAACTATTTGTACTATTTGTAAGCCAGGTAATGGAGCAAGGAAGCAAAGCTGCGTGGGCCGGTACTGGTGCACGGATCCATGGCCTTGTGGGCCGGTTCTGGAGCCGGAACAATGACTGCTGGGGCCATGGCTGGAATCCTGGCCTTGCGTCTCCTAGAGACCTTTTGGAGGCTCCGTGGACCTCCTAAGGCAAGGCGGGATCCCAAGAAGGGGTTTGAGGCTTCAGGCTGGCACTCAGGGCTACTTGTAAAATTCTTGAGCCTCTCGGGCAACAAGCTCCAGAGCCAGGGCTTGCGAGCAACCTCCTGACGTGCCTCCTTCAACGCAGCCTCTCTAACCCGCCTAGATGAGGCGCCATCCCACATATAAAAAAGGGACTCCAGAGAGTACTCAAGACGTTCCGCCTGTAGCATTAAAAGGTCTGCTGGGTCCATAATGGTCAGTTCGTTCTGTTACCAACTCAGACACTTAGGATGTAGGACCCAATTGCAAGACCCGGGAGACAGAGGTAAAGTATTTGTAAGATACTTTATTTTCCAAAACAGCATTGAACAACAAAAAAGGTAACTATCAAATCTCTAGCCGAGATGACAAAAATAGAGAACAAAGAATGAAAGTGCTCACGTAGTGAGGAATCAAACCTTTCAAGAGTACAAGGAGCATAGACCTGCCCATAGCAAGAGACAATATGCATAGACCTGAACATGACAAGAGACAAAAAAGAACTGACACTGAACACTGGGAGACAGGGAAATTTAAACAGGGTAACAAGACACAGGTGGGAACAATCAGGGGCGGGGCTGACGTTGATGAGCACAGGAGACACAGAAGGGATGACAGGTGAAAACAATCAGGACATTTTTTTTGTTCACATTATATATGCTTCCGTTAGGCAATATTATAAGGAATCATTCTGTAAATTTTCATTGTTATGCGGATGATACTCAACTATATTTATCAATCAAGCCTGATGAAATTAATCATCTAAATAAAATTCAAGACTGCCACAAGGACTTAAAAACGTGGATGACCTTAAACTTTTTGATGTTAAACACGACCAAAACTGAAGTTATTGTACTTGGCCCGAAGAATCTACGAAACAAATTATCTAAAGACATACTAACTATGGATGGCATTAATTTGGCCTCCAGTGAGACTGTAAGGAATCTTGGTGTTATATTTGATCAGGATTTATCCTTTAACGCCCACATAAAATCAATTTCAAGGACCGCCTACTTCCATCTACGTAACATTGCAAAAATCAGGCATATCTTGCCTCAAAACGATGCAGAGAAACTAGTCCATGCATTTGTTACTTCAAGGCTGGATTATTGTAACTCTTTATTATCAGGGTGTACCAAGAAGTCAGTCAAGTCGCTTCAGCTAATTCAAAATGCTGCAGCTCGTGTCCTAACCAGAGTTAGGAAAAGGGACCACATTACTCCTGTTCTGGCTGCCTTACACTGGCTCCCTATAGAACACAGGATAGAATTTAAAATTCTTCTTCTCGCCTACAAAGCCCTTAATGGGCAGGCGCCATCTTACCTTAAAGAACTCATTATACCCTACTGTCCTACTAGGGCATTGCGTTCCAAGAATGCAGGGTTGTTGGTTGTTCCTAGAGTCTCTAAAAGTACAATGGGAGCCAGAGCCTTTTCTTATCAAGCTCCACATTTGTGGAATCAGCTTCCAGTTTGTGTTCGGGCGGCAGACACCCTATCCGTTTTTAAGAGTGCGCTTAAGACCTTCCTTTTTGATAAAGCTTATAGTTAGGGCTGATTAGATTCAGCCCCTAGTTTTGCTGATATAGGCTTAGTTTGTCAGGGGACATCTTACTTCTTCCTTCTCTCTGTCTATACCTGTGTACTCCCATGTTCCGATTAACCCAGCTTCCCCAAATTTCTTTCTTTTTGGTGTCTATATACGCTGGGATCCGGAGTCATGGATGATCCTGCGGTCCTGTGTCCTGCATCACGAGCCCTGGATCTTGAGTCGTGGCTGTGGTCCTGGATCATAGGTCCTGGATGGATATCCTCGTGGATCCATCTTCCTATTATACACACATGCATTTCCAAACATTTGGACTACCTATGTTGCAAATGTATTATCTTTTCAATTTACACACGGCATCTATTGCACGTCTGTCCGTCCTGGGAGAGGGATCCCTCCTCTGTTGCTCTCCCTGAGGTTTCTCCCATTTTTCCCTTTAAACTGTGGGTTTTCTCCGGACGTTTTTCCTTGTACGATGTGAGGGTCTAAGGACAGAGGGTGTCGTATTGTCATACTGATATTTTGTACAAACTGTGAAGTCCACTGAGACAAATGTAACATTTGTGATATTGGGCTATATAAATAAACATTGATTGATTGATTGATTGATTGATTGAAATTAGACACACCAGTGAAACTAACGACAGACAGGAAAACACGGGGAGAAAGACCAGACAATACACAGGGAGGAAAACATGACAAGGAGAACAGAAAAACACCCACTACCAGACACACAAACTTAAAACCGTGACAAATATACGATCAGGAACATAAATGATCATTATTTGCTGATGATATTTTAATATACCTGTCAAACCCAGATGAATCATTTTTGAGACACTTTTGGACACTTATAGTTCTGTCTCAGGGTACAAACTCAATATAACAAAAACCCAAATACTGAACTTTAATTACAAGCCAAGCCAACACATAAACTCAACCATTGAACTTAATTGGGATCTGAACCACTTAAAATATCTGGGAGTAAGCATCTCTAAAGATTCAAAGGAATTGTATACACTACATTTCAACCCTCTAAATCAGAAAATAAAAGAAGACATACATAGATGGAACTTAATCCCAGTACTGAGTTTTGTGAATCACGAATAGAATCAGTGAAAATGAACATCCTACCTAGGCTCTTATACCTTTTTCAGAATCTTCCAATTGAAATCATAGACAAGCAGTTTAACGAATGGGATACAACCATATAAAAGTACATTTGGCAAGGGATGAAACCAAGGATTAGATTCTGTACTCTTCAACTAGCAAAAAACAAGGGAGGAGTAGCGCTCCCCTGCTTGAAGGACTATTATATATCAGCCCAATTAAGAAGCTTGTTCTGCTGGTGCAAGTCAGGCTACAGGGCTAGATGGAAAGAAATCGAGAATAATGTATCAGGAGTAGTACCAATCGAGGCAAGGTTAGGGGATAAAAGACTTGTTAAAAACTTACTGGAAAAAGATAACCACTGGATCAACCTCTCTTTGAAATGATGGTTAAGGGTCATTACCAGGAGCAGGGGCGGATCTAGAAAAATATTCATGGGTGGCATGAGATTTTGAGGGGTGGCATCCCCTGGCAGAAGTATATGCTGATTAAATCGCAGTCATATCAATCAATGTTAACTTGGAAAGCCACAATATTGATATTTTGACTCAATAACGTTAGGTGACATTATTGTGGCACATCAGTAAAGCCTTACATATATAAGGTGGCACACATCATTTAATGAATTTTAACTGAACAATAACTGAATGAGTTTGTTTCACTCTTAGACCAGCAGGGGTACCAAATCTATGCAGACTGCTGCAATAAGTACATTAATTAACTGTCTCATCGATGTTTGTCTGAATTAATATGATAATATTAACAATCATATTATTCCTATCAGCTGTCAATCACTGTTATGATTCACATATTCAGTGTTATTATTAAATAAACTATATTTTTTGGAGGAGTTAATGATGAATGTTCCTCAAGATGCTTGCTCACCCTCCTTCAAATTTGAAAGACTCCTTCATTACTATCATATATCAAAGGAACAGTTCAGCGCCGCACAACTTCATTGCAAACAGTTACAACCTTGACTTTACATCAGAAGGAACAAACATTAAAGAAGTGACTAACTGCATCAGTTAGGGTTAAAAAACGTGTATTCAGCTAAAACATAAACATCGCTGCAGTTATTATCCAGTGGAAAGTCCTTACCTACTGGCCTAGTTAAATCAAGGTGGTTACTTTCTTTTGGCTGGGCAGTGTAGTTTTACACACCGTCTTATTTGACTTTCTCAGGACTTAAAACAGATTTGAGGGCAGAACCCCACAAAGAAAAAAATATATTTACACATGTAAGGTCATCATCTTAACAGTTTATTATTCTCATCGACTCATCCGTGAGCAGAGCATCAAGTTGGCATGCCTAGAACAGCTGAATGTGGCGATTACCATCTTGTTCAGCAAAACGCCTCACAAACTTATTAAGATTTAAAGCTATGGTGCGTTTTGATTCAATGCTGAGTACAGCCAAACTTGACAGTCTCTTCTCTGTCATTGTAGACCACAAACAGTGGCGGCTCCAGAGTATTTGTGTTGGGTAATCTATGGTAGGGCTAACCCATACAGTGGTGGGGCTCAAGTCAGTATTTGCAATGTAATTACATACACGCTCCCCTTGACAGTGAAACGCCACGCGTGAGGTTTAGATTATTTCCCTGTCTCAATCCAAATTCAACTGTATGAAATAAAAAGGCACATTTGTCTTGTAGTAAATAAAAAGGGCGACCTGGAGCCAATCCTGCAACTTCCCCACAGGTGAAAGAGTTGACCTGCTGAAAACCACTGCGGTCAACTCAGCCGTCTCTCGCATTTGCTTGGTCAAATGAGCAGCGCTTCATTTTTGAGTGCGCGATTAATAGCGTCTTTACGGTAATCGCCGAGAAGCGGCGCTGACGGTAGTACAAGTGCTTATGCTATATTTGATCAATCAATCAATGATATTTGATGAGGGATAACATTATTTTGTGCAATAAGTTCTTAGTGAAATTGGTACTGTTGGATTCAGTACTACTTGGACTAGTAGCATAAGTACAATCAAGTACTTTTACTGTGTACTTTTTGAGTAATTCTTTGTCAAACTCCACCCGAGTACAATAATGCATGTTTTCTGCCATCTTTGATGAGAGATAAAATCATTTTGTGCAATAAGTTCTTAGTGAAATTGGTACTGTTGGATTCAGTACTACTTGGACTATGACCAAAAGTACAATCAAGTACTTTTACTGTGTACTTTTTGAGTAATCTCCTGTCAAACTCCCCTCCAGAGTACAATAATGCATGTTTTCTGCCATCTTTGATGAGAGATAAAATTACATTTTGCAATAAGTTCTTAATGAAATTGGTACTGTTGGATTCAGTACTACTTGGACTAGTAGCACAAGTACAATCAAGTACTTTTACTGTGTACTTTTTGAGTAATACTCGTTTAAACTCCTGTCCTGAGTACACACTTTAATGTATTCTGCTATCTTTGATGAGAGATTTTTTGCAATAAGTTCTTAATGAAATTGGTACTGTTGGATTCAGTACTACTTGGACTAGTAGCCCCACCCGCCCCCTTCACTCTGTGTGACTCCCCAGTAACTGCTATGGAGTCTTTCCGTTTCCTGGGCACCATCATCGCCCAGGAACTCAAGTGGGAGCAGAACATTTGCTCCCTCATCAAAAAAGCACAGCAGAGGATGCTCTTCCTGAGGCAGCTGAAGAAATTCAACCTGCCAAAGACGATGATGGTGAACTTCTACACCTCCATTATCGAGTCCATCCTCACCTCCCCCATCACCATCTGGTGCCGCAGCCACAGCCAAGGATAAGGGCAGGCTGCAGCGTGTAGAGAGGGTCCTGTCTGCCATCCCTCCACGACCTACACGCCTCCAGGACCCTGAGGCGGGAAGAAAGTGGCCGACCCCTCCCACCCTGGACACAAACTGTTCACCCCTCTCCCCTCTGGCAGGAGGCCATGCTCCATCAGGACCAAAACCTCTCTCCATCAGGACCAGAACCTCTCTCCATCAGGACCAAAACCTCTCTCCATCAGGACCAGAACCTCTCTCCATCAGGACCAGTCAACGTCTTCAGCCTCCAGCACACTTTACCTGAACAAGGCTCATTCCCCAGGATCACAAAACGATCCCTGTATAGTCTCAGTACCAATGACCTCATTTTATGGCTTGTCATTAAAGTTACATCACCCATTATCACAATTCACTTTCCTTTATTCTCTTGTCTGTTCTCTTGACTGAATTACTATAGTCCTGTCTTTAACAAAATGTAAAGCCTATGTGTTTTTGTGTCCCATATGGGTTTATAATTGATTTCTGGTTATGGGGGGGGGGGGAGCTCTGGGTCCTACGGCCCATGGTGTGGTTGGCTCGGGTTCTCTCCTTCAATCAATCAATCAATGTTTATTTATATAGCCCAAAATCACAAATGTTACATTTGTCTCAGTGGACTTCACAGTTTGTACAAAATATCAGTATGACAATACGACACCCTCTGTCCTTAGACCCTCACATCGTACAAGGAAAAACTTCCTTGGGGGATCCCTCTCCCAGGACGGACAGACGTGCAATAGATGCCGTGTGTCCTTCTGTTTGTTCCTTTTGGCCAGTCCTCCAGACCTCTTTTTGTTTCCCGTTTCGCTTGTGTGAGCAAACGGCTGATTATCAATAAATGCTTGTTACCAAGAACCGGTTATTGCGTGTATTCTTTCATGTTGCGCGTCTCAGCACGAGCCACTACCGCGGAGTAGAGGTTGGGGCTGTAACAACATATCCAAGCCACTGTGAAATGTACTTTGCACTTCAATGGAGTAATAAAAAGTTAAAATGGACATTTTCTTTGTTGATTGAGCTGATTGAACTATGTAGTTATGGTAAAATCCCAGTTAACTAGTCAAATTTACAATATATTATCGTATTATTTACATTTTTATATGTACAGTAAATTACTGGCTGTGTTGCATTACTTCTACAGTAAAAGTGTGAAAATACAGGTAATTACTGTAATTGATGTACAGCAAGGTACCATAATACCACAGCTCTGTACTGTACAGTGAATTACTGTGAAATCCATGCAACTAGTAGCCAGTAATTTACTGTAATTTTACAACCAAACATTTTACAGTGTATTTTTGCCCCGCCCCCTGCGTTGTGTAAACGACCAATCTCCTTGCGGTAACAGAGCGCGTCAATACCTGTCAATTAGTGCTTCCATTGACCTCATCTGTAATGGAAGCTTGTCGAGGGTACGTATATTTGTATTAAAACAGAAAAGTAGTTATATACATAATTGTGTTTGAAAATAAAACACAAATGTTTATATGAATTGTTACAAGATTTCGATTTTCTATAGTACAAATCTGGGCCATTTGTTGTATAATTTCTCCAAACACATACAGTACAAATGCCTGTTTTGGAGTCTTCAAAGGGTGCAGTAGAAGGACTTTACATTTTGTTAAAGACAGGACAATATAAGGTGTTGTGATCATGGGGAATGAGCCTTGAACAGGGAAAGTGTGCTGGAGGCTGAAGACGTTGACTGGGACTGAGGGATTGATGAGGCTGATGAGACTGAAGAATCTGCAAGGAAAGAACTAGGGGCAGAGAAATAATATATTATACATATATTAAAAGACAGCAGCGTCATAAGAGGCCAACAAGAGTGACAAGGGTGTGTCACTGTGCTGAAGGAAAGTTGTGACCAGCTATCCAGGCCAGTCTCGAAAGACTTTCCCAAGTGTAACAATGCTGTTGCTGGAGTACTGATCTAGTGGATCTAGTGTTCATATCATGTGTTTACCATATCCTGTTAAAATACTCTGTCCAACATAGTCAGTATTGTGAAGAACATTTTTCTAACGCTTATTATATATCAGAATCAGAAACATGTTTATTACCAGGTAGGTTTACACGTACGAGGAATTTGACGTGGTAAAAAAAGAATACATTAAAAAAAGAATACATTATTGTACTCTGGGGTGGAGTTTGACAAAGGATTACTCAAAAGGTACACAGTAAAAGTACTTGATTGCACTTGTGCTACTAGTCCAAGTAGTACTGAATCCAACAGTACCAATTTCATTAAGAACTTATTGCACAAAATCATTTTATCTCTCATCAAAGATGGCCGAAAACATACATTATTGTACTCGGGTGGAGTTTGACAAAGGCTACTCATAGAGTACACAGTAAAAGTACTTGATTGTACTTGTGCTACTAGTCCAAGTAGTACTGAATCCAACAGTACCAATTTCATTAAGAACTTATTGCACAAAATAATTGTATCTCTCATCAAAGATAGCAGAATACATTAATGTGTGTACTAAGGACAGGAGTTTAAACGAGTATTACTCAAACGGTACACTGTAAAAGTACTTGATTGTACTTGTGCTACTAGTCCAAGTAGTATTGAATCCAACAGTACCAATTTCATTAAGAACTTATTGCACAAAATCATTTTATCTCTCATCAAAGATGGCAGAAAACATGCATTATTGTACTCTGGAGGGGAGTTTGACAGGGGATTATTCAAAAAGTACACAGTAAAAGTACTTGATTGTATTTATGGTAGTAGTCTAACAAGTACTGAGTCCTACAGTATCACTTTTATTAAGGATGTATGGCTAAAAATCATTTTATCTCATCAAATATAGCAGAAGTTGCATGATTTTGTTCTCAGGAGGGGAATTTGAGAGTATTACCCAGAAAAAAGACAGTAAAAGTACTTCATGTTATTGTTGGTCAAACTAGGACTGAGTCAAACAGTGTTAGTTTTTTTAAGAACTTAAAAATAATTTGTATTGCATGAAGCAGAAAAAACATGCATTATTTTACTCTTGCGTTAGTGCCGCTTCTCAGCGATTACCGTAAAGGCGCTATAAATCGTGCACTCAAAAATGAAGAACTGCTCATTTGACCAAGCACATTTGAGCGAGGGCTGAGTTGACCGCAGTCAAATTTCAGAGAGGGCTGAGTTGACCGCAGTTGAAAACTCAACCACTGTAGTGGGGTCTGGGGGGAATCTCCCCCAGGAGATTTTTTGAAATACTAACATAAAATACACATTCTGGTTCTCTCTTGAGAAGAAAAATAAATAAATCTATTACTAGGGCATTACAGTCGATTAAAATATTTAATCGCGATTAATCGCATGATTGTCCATAGTTAATCGCGATTAATCGCAAATTAATCGCACTTTTTTTATCTGTTCTAAATGTACCTTAGAGGAATATTTTACAAGTTTTTAATACTCTTATCAACATATGAGTGGACAAATATGCTTTATGCAAATGTGTGTTTATTATCATTTGAACAATGACAAATATTCTCATGAATATTAAACACAACAACCTCTGAACATTACAAATATTCGCCTCAATTCAACCTGGAACCTCTCTCATACAATAATACAATACAAATTGTGTGTGTGTGTGTGTGTGTGTGTGTGTGTGTGTGTGTGTGTGTGTGTGTGTGTGTGTGTGTGTGTGTGATGGATCGTTGGACCTATGTGCAACTCAAGGCATATGCTCGAACGGGAGCTGCCTGGAAGCTGCAATCATGTTGCGCACTATCCGTGCTGAGTGTGCTGACTTATCGTACAATGTCCCACTGTCTGGCTTCCTGCATAAAGTCAAGTGCTCGGCGCAGTTGTGGCGAAATGTCGCTCCTCTGTTTTCATTTAAACAGCTCCTTATATCCGTTAGCGCAGCTAGCTAGCACCAGATGCTAACAACAATGCACGTAAGGTCTCTCTCTCGCTCGCTCGGGCCACACATACACACACACACACACCCTCCCGGTCCTCCCGATGGCCAGTCGGTGCCTGCCAGTGAGCGTGGAAGTGTGGTCTGCCACAAGCGGGGGCAGACCCCCCTGCAGGGGTTGAGTTTTCAACTGCGGTCAACTCAGCGTTATTAACGCGTTAACTTGACAGCCCTAATTACTACACGACATATTTAAAAAAATGAATGCCATTTTAGTTTTTTGTTACTTTTTTCTGAAAGCTGAACCTGCTGCTCCTCACAGAGAGAAGAGGAGAGGCTGTGAATTACTTTACATTGTGGATAGCCCCCATTGTTCTGTGTGTCAAAATGAAAGACAGCCCACACACCTATCAATCATCAAACCGTGGGGTCTTATGTCATTACGTGTTGATTTCTAGCGACACGTAATGTTGTATCGATGTATCGGGACTTCCTTCAACAACACCACGCCGTTATCGTGATTCTGATTGGCCAGAAGACATTATCAAAGATGTTCTATTGAGAAGACGATCACTACGTGACAAAAGTTTTCAAAACCGTTTCTAGTCTTCTGTATTTCCAGACAAGTGGCTACTGAAATCAATCTTACTAACTGCTGTCTGTGCAATTTACTCCGCGAGTTGGCGGACTTTATTTTGCTTACCTTAACATCATTTTTCATGGTGGGGCTAAGCCATTTCTTTGTATGGCTGTAGCCTACCCCAGCCATACCCAGGCTGGGGTAGTCTTCATATCATATCATATCAGTCTTCATATCGACCGGGTCACGACACGACCTGTTGACGCAGCAACCACTGTAAGTTATATTCTTGTTTAATTCGACTTCTCTGTTTCATTTATTCTACTCTTTATAATTGTTGTGCAGTTATTGTACCTTGTAGAGAGATTTTTACATCTCAGATCTGCTCGGGGAAAGCTGTAAATCTGCTCTCATCTCAGAAGCCCGAGGGTGGCAAAGAGGAGGCAAATCCTACTTTGATTGAGCTAAGTATCGCTGGTGTTTTATTTTATTTTTTTTCCTTAGTTTTCTAGCCCCTCATGCTATAATCATGTGTATTTTCTCCATTCCTGTTCATGTGTCCTCTCGCTATTATCACTGGCCCCGTGTATCTCGTAATCGATATAACCGACCTGCTCTCGTCTATCCCACATGCTCCACTGACATCCAACATCTAGTTTCAGGTGGCCTGTGGAACTGCCAGTCAGCTGTTCCCAAGGCTGACTTCATCTCTGGCTACATCTCCCTGCAGTCCCTGGATCTCCTTGCTCTCACTGAGACCTGGATTACTCCATCCAACACATCCACCCCAGCAGCTCTCTCCACAGCATATTCCTTCTCCCATACACCCAGACCCACTGGTCTCCTGCTCTCTCCCAAATGGAGCTTTTCCCTCTTCAAGCTACCTAACTTCACTCCTTCCACCTTTGAATTCCATGCCGTCACAGTAACCCATCCTATACAATTAACCATTGTTGTTCTCTACCGTCCGCCAGGTGCCTTGGGAGACTTCTTGGAGGAATTAGATCATCTCCTCTCACACATCTCTGAAACTGGCCCTCCCGCTGTACTTCTCGGAAATTTCAACCTCCAGACGGGGAAGATAGACGAACTAACATCTCTGTTAACCGCCTTCGCTTTCTCATTGTCTCCATCCCCACCAACTCATAAAGCTGGCAATGTCCTTGATCTCATATTCTCAAGGAACTGCACTACTTCTAACCTCTCTGTTAACCCGCTCCACACATCCGATCACTTCTTCCTTTCATTCTCTCTACCCTTTTCCAAACATAACAAACTAATCTCTTCTCATCCTGCACCTGTCCGCCGTAACCTTCGTTCCCTCTCCCCCTCTACCTTTGCCTCATCGGTGCTCTCAGCCCTCCCTTCCTCTGATTCGTTTCAACTCCTGCCTCCAAACTCTGCTGCAGAAACTCTCCTCTCTACTCTCTCATCCTCTCTGGACTCTCTCTGTCCTCTCACATCTCGGCAGGCTCGTCAGTCCCCCCCTGCTCCCTGGCTAAATGACGCACTGCGTGCTAATAGAACCGTCCTTCAGGCAGCAGAGCGGAAATGGTGGAAATCCAAACACCGTGACGACCTCCTAACCTATCAGGCTCTCCTCTCCTCTTTCTCTGCCTCGATCTCTCAGGCAAAGAGCACTTTCTTTCAAGATAAGATCCAATCTTCCTCTTCCAATCCCAAAAAACTATTTTCCATCTTCTCCACCCTCTTGGACCCTGCCAAAGCCCCTCCCCCCTCCTCACTTCTGTCAAGCGACTTTGTTAACCACTTTGAAAAAAAGGTTGATGATATTCGCTCTTCTTTTTCCGACTCACCTTTACTCACCGCTGGGTCACCAGACCCTACTTTCACCCACACACTAACCTCCTTTTCCCCTCTCTCTCCAAGTGAGGTTCTTACCCTCATTACCTCTGCCCGCCCTACCACCTGTCCTCTGGACCCTATCCCTTCAAACCTCCTTCAGACTATCGCTCCTGATATTCTACCGTTTCTCACCCATTTCATCAACACTTCTCTAACTTCTGGTCACTTTCCAAACAGTCTCAAGGAGGCAAGAGTAAACCCTCTCCTTAAGAAACCCACTCTCAACCCGTCTGATGTTATAAACTACATGCCTGTCTCTCTCCTCCCGTTCCTGTCTAAAACACTTGAACGCGCTGTCTTTAAACAACTCTCCTGTTATCTCCATCAGAACAACCTTCTGGATCCGCACCAGTCTGGTTTCAAGGCAGGTCACTCCACAGAAACGGCCCTCCTTGCTGTCACTGAGGAACTGCACACTGCTAAAGCAGCATCCCTCTCCTCTGTCATCATCATGTTGGACCTGTCAGCTGCATTCGACACGGTGAACCATCAGATCCTCCTTCGCACTCTCCAAGAACTTGGAGTTTCAGGCTCTGCACTTTCCCTCCTCGCCTCATACCTCAAAGACCGTACCTACAGGGTAACTTGGAGAGGGTCTGAGTCCGACCCTTGTCAATTAACTACAGGGGACCCTCAGGGCTCTGTTCTTGGTCCCCTCCTTTTCTCCCTGTACACAAACTCGCTCGGATCGGTCATTAGCCCGCATGGTTTTTCATACCACTGCTATGCTGACGACACCCAATTAATTCTGTCCTTTCCCCGCTCAGAGACCCAGGTCGTCGCACGCATCTCTGCTTGTCTAGCTGACATCTCTCAGTGGATGTCTGCTCATCACCTCAAGCTCAACCTTGACAAGACTGAACTGCTTTTCCTTCCGGGAAAAGATTGTCCCACTCTTGACCTGACAATCAACATCGGCACCTCTGTTGTTTCCCCCGACTCAGACTGCAAGGAATCTGGGTGTGATCCTAGATAACAACCTGTCCTTCACTGCAAACATCGCTGCTACAACCCGTTGCTGCAGATATACGCTGTACAACATCAGGAAGATTCGTCCCCAGCTGACCCAGAAAGCCACCCAGGTTCTGGTCCAGGCTCTCGTCACCTCACGCCTAGACTATTGCAACTCCCTCCTGGCTGGTCTACCTGCATGTGCCATCCGACCTCTGCAGCTCATCCAGAATGCAGCGGCTCGTCTGGTCTTCAACCTTCCAAAATGTTCCCACACCACTCCACTCCTCCGCTCCCTTCACTGGCTCTCGGTAACTGCTAGAATCCACTTCAAGACACTAGTACTTGCATACCATGCCGCGGATGGATCTGGCCCTTCCTACATCCAGGACATGGTTAAACTGTACACCCCAGCGCGTGCACTCCGCTCTGCATCAGCCAAACGACTCGCTGCAACCTCGCTGCGAGGTGGACCCAAGTTTCCATCAGCAAAAACACGTGGGTTTGCTATCCTGGCTCCAAGATGGTGGAATGAGCTCCCCATTGACATCAGGACGGCAGAAAGCCTGCACATCTTCCGGCGCAGACTGAAAACTCATCTCTTTCGACTCCACTTTGTGCGATAGAATTACTAACAAAGCACTTATATACTCATATAGGACTGGCTTATCTATAGCCAGCTGAGTAGCACTTGAAATGTTTGGCTCTATGATACCTGATGTACTTATATGATTCTGTTTTCTTCTGGGTTGTGTCTTCCTGGTCGTATGTACTTATTGTAAGTCGCTTTGGACAAAAGCGTCAGCTAAATGCAATGTAATGTAATGTAATACCCTGACCGCAAATACCTCATTCCTTCCGTCTACTTGGATCCGAAATGCTTCTCGTTTTGCGCTGTCCCCCGTTCAAATGAAATCGCCTCCAATCATATTTCCACGCTCGTTCCAGGGCCGGGGGAGGGGTTACAAGGCTCGCTTCTTGTGCTGCATTCACTTGCACTCGGACATTAGAGATTTTCTCTCATAAATGTCCGATGAGCCACAACTTTTTTTCAAAACAAAACTGCAAATTGGGGTGGCAGCTGGGGTGGCAAGGCATTTTTCTGAGGTGGCAGCTGCCACCCCGTGCCACCCTGTAGAACCGCCATTGACCAGGAGTGACTTGCTGGAGGAAATTAAGATATTAAGATGGTGCTCACATAATCTTGATTTCACCCTGAGCAAGCTAGATACAAAATGTAAAGGTTGGGCCAAACATGGCCTTACTTCATATTGCAAATCTTTCAGCAAAGGAACCATGATCGATTTTCAAACACTAAAACAACTATATGGATTGAATAACGATGATTATTTTTGATTTCTACAGGTACGCCACTACTTAAATAGTTCCCTGTCAGACAGCCAGAAGGTCCTTGAAAATCCCATGTGGGAATTTTCATTTGGTATCAAAAATTGAAAAAGTGTGTCAGTAGCACACACTGCAAGAATGAAAGCAAGTGCATCACTACATTCCCCTCAGTCAGCTTTAAAAACCTGTCAGACAGTTTGATTTAATAATACCAAATAAATAGTCCATCCATCTTAACTACAGAATGTTTTATTTGTGCTATATTAACTTATTTGAAAAATGTGTATTTTGTTTTATTTAATTGTTCCTTCGGGTTCAAGGCATTATTTATGTTGAAACTATAATTGTAGTTTTTTGTAAAGAATTCAGCCACTCTAAATGTTCTAGCAATAAATCCATATATGAATTCATGCTCAACACGGTCAGCCAGTGGTATTAAAGTTAAAGTATTGTCACGATTATCATGTCAGGTCACAGTTCTATGTCTAGGTTTGGGTGTTTTCGCTGTTCTCTATGTCATGTTTTCCTCCTGTCGTTAGTTTCCCTGGTGTGTCTCGTTAGCTGATTGTGTTCACCTGTGGCCCTTGTGTTTCTCCTCCCCTGCCCGGCTGTTTCTCGTCTTGTGATTATCCCTCCCTGTATTTAGTCTTGTCTCGTCCTGTGTTCAGTGTTGGTGCTTCTTTTGTTGGTGACTGAATTCACCGGTGAGTGTTCTGTTTTGTCTGTATTAGTTTCTTTATCCTTGAAATAAAGGTTTATCAGAGTTATCTGCATTTGGGTCCTGCTTCCTTCACTCAACCGTGACAGAAAGCACCAACCAGAAATGGACCCAGCAGATGATCCATTTGAGGTGGAACTACAACATTTTTCCTTTGATTTGGCTTGCTGCTATGATTGGTGGAAGGGAGCGTCCAGTGTTCTGCAGAAGGAGGCCGCTCTGGTAGAGGCGCACCGGTTGGCTATGGAGAAACCAGACTTGGTGAAATTCTTACCTGGCTGGATTTTGAACTTCATCTGGGTGATTTCCAGCCTGCTGACTATAAACGTCTCGGTGTGTTCCGTCTGGAGTCAACCAGTGCTTCTGCCCCAGTTCCTGCTCCTGTCCAAGAGTCGTTTTCTGGAACTCGTCTGGCTTTTGGAGGTCCACGGAGCCTTCAGGCGGCTTCTAAGAGAAGGAGTCGCAAGTCCAGGCTAGCAATCCGAGCCCCAAGAGCCATGATTCCAGCCCTAGTTCTGGCCCCAGCAGCCATCATTCCGGCCCCAGTTCTGGCCCCAGCAGCCATGGTTCCGGCCCCAGTTCTGGCCCAAGCAGCCATGGTTCCGGCCCCAGTTCCGGCCCCAGCGGCCATGTTTCCGGCCATGGTTCCAGACTTAGTTCTGGCCCCAGCAGCCATGGTCCCGGCCCCAGCAGCCATTGTTCCAGACCCAGTTCTGGCCCCAGCAGCCATGGTTCCAGACCTAGTTCTGGCCCCAGCAGCCATGGTTCCAGACTTAGCTCTGGCCCCAGCTGCCATAGTCCCTTCTCTGGTCTCTCCTCTTGTCCCTTCCCTAGTCCCTCCTCAGGTCACTTTCCTAGTCCCTTCTCTAGTCTGTTCTCCAGTCCCACCTCTAGTCACTTCTCTAGTTCCCTCTCAAGTCTCCTCTCGAGCTACCTCTCGAGTCCCCTTTCTAGATCCCTCTCAAGTCACCTCTCGAGGTCCCTCTCAAGCCACCTCTCGAGTCCCCTCTCAAGATCCCTCTCAAGTCTCCTCTCAAGTCATCTCTCGAGTCTCCTCTCGAGTTCCCTCTCGAGTCTCCTCTCGAGTTCCCTCTCGAGTTCCCTCTCCAGTCACCTCTCGAGTTCTCTCTCGAGTCCCCTCTCAAATCACCTCTCGAGTTACCTCTCAAGTCTCCTCTCAAGTTCCCACTCAAGTCCCTACTCCTGTGCCGTTGGAGGTCCCGCCGACTACTCTCCTGCCGGGGGTCCTGCCAACCCTTTGTCCTGTCTCGTTGGAGGCCCCGCCGACTACTCTCCTGCCGGGGGTCCTGCCAACCCCATGTCCTGTCCCGTTGGAGGTCCCGCCGACTACTCTCCTGCCGGTGGTCCTGCCAACCCCATGTCCTGTCCCGTTGGAGGCCCCGCCGACTACTCTCCTGCCGGGGGTCCTGCCAACCCTGTGTCCTGTCCCGTTGGAGGTCCCGCAGACTAGTCTTCTGCCGGGGGTCCTGCCAACCCCATGTCCTGTCCCGTTGGAGGTCCCGCAGACTAGTCTTCTGCCGGGGGTCCTGCCAACCCCATGTCCTGTACCGTTGGAGGTTCCGCTGGGGGTCCTGCCAACCCTGTGTCCTGTCCCGTTGGAGGTCCCGCAGACTAGTCTTCTGCCGGGGGTCCTGCCAACCCCATGTCCTGTCCCGTTGGAGGTCCCGCCGTCTACTCTCCTGCCGGGGGTCCTGCCAACCCTGTGTCCTGTCCCGTTGGAGGCCCCGCCGACTACTCTCCTGCCGGGGGTCCTGCCAACCCCATGTCCTGTGCCGTTGGAGGTCCCGCCGACTACTCTCCTGCCGGGGGTCCTGCCAATCCTATGTCCTGTGCTGTTGGAGGCCCCGCCGACAACTCTCCTGCCGGGGGTCCTGCCAACCCTGTGTCCTGTCCCGTTGGAGGCCCCGCCGACTACTCTCCTGCCGGGGGTCCTGCCAACCCTTTGTCCTGTCTCGTTGGAGGTCCCGCCAACCACTCTCCTGCTGGGGGTCCTGCCAACTCCTGGTCCTCTTCCGTGGGGGATCCTGCCGAAGCCTGTCCCGCCGGCTCCGGTTCCTGTCCGGCCGACACCGGGTCCTGCCCGGCCTCCGGAGCTGTCTGGTCTTCGCCCTCGATCCCGACCCTCTGTGAGCCGCGGTCTTCGCCCGCGGGCCCGGCCCCCTGACTTTTCCTGCCGCGGCCCTCGTCCTCGAGCCCGGCCCCCTGACTCTTCCTGCCGCTGCCTTCGCCCTCATGCTCGGCCTCCTGAGTTCGCCCGCTGTGGCCTTCGCCCCACCTTGGACTCTGCCTTGCCCCCGGGCCGTCCGCCCGAGTCCCCCTTCTCGGCTTCTGCCTTGCCCCCGGGCCGTCCGCCCGAGATCCCTTCCTGGTCCCCTACTGTGCTCCTGGGCGGTCAGCTTAGTCCCGTCCTCCGGACCCCCTCCACCCACCCTGGTGGCCTAGGGATACGTGCCATACTAGGAAAAGGAAATATTGCTTAAGGGAGGTCTACATATAATTACATTATAATTAGCCGTGTTCTTCTTCTTATGGTGTTTTAAGAAGCAATAGACCTCCGAAAACAATGGCCATTTGTTAGGGGGATAACGCGGGCTGTTGGACAAACGGCCGATTGGTCCAACGGGACTTTTTTCAGATGGTTACGAAATAATGGGTGATTGTAACAATGTGATGGCACAATTATCACTGGCATGAGGAAATAACAGTTAGAGAGAAAAATAAGAAAGAAAAAAGTAAAAGAAAACCCAACACTGAAACGGAAAACTGTCAGATTGGAATATAATTTTAGACACAGCCATTTAATTGTGATGCAAGACATGGACAAAGCAAGGGCACCGTGCAAGTTGAAAGATTTAGGTACTAGTCACTCTAAAAAAGGTATAATCACACTCATGTTTACATTATTTCAGATGCTAGCCTGAAAGGAAACTAAACAAATAAACCATACAAGTAAACGCAGATAACTTCAGCTGAGCTTCTTGGGAACTACTTAGAAATCAGTTGATCAGCTATACTATAGTAGAAACTGATTTCCAGCTTGTAAGGAAAATAATACCTCAAATACGACAGGTCTGCAACAAGCCAAGCATATTCTTACTTTATTCACATGCAACACAAAACATATTGTATTTCAAAAGAAAATATCTGTAATCCTTTTGGCTTTTCACATGAAACCCTGACGCCACAAGCAGGAACAAAATCATTCCAGTTTAGTACCTTTTTACAGGATCAAGTTTTTAACCATGAAAGTGGAGGCAAAGAAAGAACCGAGGATGAGAAGTAGTTGGAGATACTCTAGAACAGGGGGGTCAAACTCAATTTCATCGCGGGCCACATCAGCATTATGGTTGCACTCAAAGGGTCGGTTGTAACTTTAAGACTATAAAAATACATAAATAAATATAAAATAATGTATTATATTACATTATTGCCTCTGCATTGGATTATTATCGGGTAAGGTAATAATAACTTCATGATTAACTACGACTGAAAGCAGAAATCTAGGGAAAATAATTACTAGTCTCTTCAGTGAGAATGTCACAAAATGATTTTAAAAGAAAAGCATGGAATTCTGGAAAAAAAGTCACAATCAAAAAAAAGAAGTGACATTTAGAAGGAAAAAAGTCAAATTCTGAGAAAAAAGTCAAATTTGAGATGCATTGTGGACCATGTATGGGCAACGTGCCTCTGTAAATCGGCATGTATAATAAACATATCTTTTTTGCAAGCTCTTGTGGGCCACATAAAATGAAGTTGCGGGCTGGATTTGGCGCCCGGGCCTTGAGTTTGACACCCCTGCTCTAGAATCAGTCCAAGGGACAAAGGTCTACTTTTGGCCTTGTTTAATGGTTAATCCCAAGATGTCCTTGCTCTGTGAACCTTGTTTTGTGTTACAGTGACTGAAAGAGTGTGAGGATTTATGATCCCGTGCTGGCTAAAGGGTGGCACACAGGAGAGATGAGGGTACTCTTTAATCGTCCTGCCGTATCAGTCCCTTGCTTGGGATGACAGGATTTAAAATGAAAATAGAGAGAAGAGTAGAAAGACCAGATTGTATACTGGGTAAGTGTGGCCACAAGGTAATGGTCCAAGAACTAAAGGGGCCAGAGTCAGAAAGTATAGCCATTAAACAATCTGTTTTCTTCACCAATAATCCTTTTTTCCAACAAGAGTCAAGCCAATTTATTCTCTTAAATCTCTTTGATAATCTCCAGGTCTTTCATGTCAAACTCTCCTTTCCATCTGAATGCCCTGAAACACTCTCCCCCTCGACCTGTTAGCAGTCTCAAGGGGTGCTTTGAATTGTTTTGTGTAATACCGAGGGTTGTGTTTGTACCGATGTGTAGAGTTAAGAGAGCCTCGGCAAATGAAAAGAATAATTCGCAAACAACAAAGTCGGCAGTTTCCATGGGAACTATTTATTTGGAAGAAAGAAGGCTATACAGTAGTTTTAATTAATACCGTCCACAGCAAGGTCTGTGAGTTTCTCTTAAACACTGTTACCAGGACCCACAATGACATGTTTTAATGCAATGGGTGAATCTGCTCACCTACATTGTGCTGGGGTGAAGCCAGAAATCACATTGACAGATATATCAGCGTAAGATGAGTCTTAATTGATCCCCACAAGGGAAATGCAGGAGTTGAAGCAGCAGAGAGAGATACGACTGGAGATAAATACTTTAAAAAAACGTTTTGTATTGATTATTTTGGACTTGTGTTCATGTCAAGTTATTTCATGGTCATACAAATGATGGATACACATCATATTAGTTTAATCAAAATCAAGTTTATTTGTATAAAAATGAGTACGGTGGTATTAAATACTGAACAAACTGAAACGTTGACTTTAATTAAATGTATTATGTCAACAAATTACACATAATTGTATTAGGTTGAATTAAATAAGGTTCAACTTAATATTATTGTAAATTATTATAAATATGTGTTGACATTTGTTGACCCAATACATTTAACTAAAGTAAACGGTTCAGTTTTTTTCACCATTAAAAAGAAGATAAAAGAACGAAAAAGTTGGACGAATTCAAGTCAAGTATACATTTAAAGTGCATAGTGATTCTGAAACCAACATCTTCAGAAATATACTTTTCACTTTCTTATCGATATATTTTAGTTAGTAAAAAAATTATTTAGATGATAGTGAAATTACTCCAGAATATTGCAGTAGTTGACATTTTATTTTCCTTTTTCAAAAATGTTTTAAATAGATTCTTGCAATAGTTTACCACTCTGCAATACTTTTTATCGTGGCTTTTTGAAGGTGGAATTAGGACAAAGGATTCGTAGGGACATTTGTATGCTGAAATTAAATCTGATCATTATTATACAGATACCTTGTGATTCTCGTTTTATAAGCATACAAATTCAAATAACCATAGTTATTGCATTTATTCCTATGTATCCTTATCATTTCTCCATTAAAGGATCCAACATAAAAGTTAGAAAGGCTGTTCTCTCTCCGATCAAATCAAAGTCTCAGTATTAAAGGTCACCTATTATGCAAAATCCACTTGTTCATGTCTTTTACTGTATACATCATCAATCAATGTTTATTGATATAGCCCAATATCACAAATGTTACATTTGTCTCAGTGGTCTTCATAGTTTGTACAGAATATCAGTATGACAATACGACACCCTCTATCCTTAGACCCTCACATCGTACAAGGAAAAACTTCCGTAGAAAACCCACAGTTTAAAGGGAAAATGGGAGAAACCTCAGGGAGAGCAACAGAGGAGGGATCCCTCTCCCAGGACGGACAGACAATAGATGCCGTGTGTAAATCCAAGAGATAATACATTTTACAGCATAGGTAGACCAAATGTTTGGAAATGCATGTGTCTATAATAAGAAGATGAATCCACGAGGATGTCAGCAATCTTGTGGGAGCCATCAGGGAAGTAGTATGGTGAGAGTCAGACAGGACCTCAGAGACAGGTTCAGCCACGACTCGAAGTCCAGGACTCAGATCCAGTACTCAGGATAGAGGATCCAGGACACACGACCACAGCTACAGGATCAGCCTCGACTTAGGATCCCCGCGTATATATGGACACAAAAAAAGAGATTAGGGGGAAGCTGGGTTAATCGGAACATGAGAGTACACAGGTACAGACAGACAGAAGGAAGAAGCGAGGTCCCCCCCCGACAGTCCAAGCCTATAGCAGCTAAACTAACGTGTCTACGTACATGCACTCCCTTAGGATAGGTTGAGGGAAAAAGGTAGCAAGTAAGAAGTAAGGAACAGAGATGGAGAGGCACACACAGGGAGAAAGGTCCACTGGAACCTTAATTGGAATTCGTGAGAGGTAAGGAGTAGGTCTGTGGCTACCTTCCACACTCCCCGGCCGGAATAGGCCTCTCTGCAATCTGTTACCCTCGAATAGAACCTCGAGAGGAAAGATCTCATGAACTTCCCCACTCAATCTATCAAGACCCGAGCAGTTCTATTAGATATAGAATAAGAAACAGAGATAGGGAGCACAACAACCTATCTCTGTACCCTGTTACCCTCTACAAAGCCATAGACCAGCAGAGGGAAAATGGGGGGTGGGTAAGGTTAAGGGTTTTTAAGAATAAACCGCAAGGGTCTAAAGGGAAAAAACATAAAATATAAGGTACTATATTTTAAGTAATCCTATCTACTATTCCTATATCCGAATAATGTATAAACTATTTTAAAAATACTTTATGAAATAAATGTTATGTTATAAATATTAAAATAAAGAACTAAATGAATAAATAAATAACTAAATAAATTACTATAATATTAGACATATGAAGAAGTTAAACTTTAAACATCCATGTCTTAAACACTTTATCCAGGATCAAAGCCACATAGATGAACCTGCAAGGTGAATACAGCTGGTAACAGAACAAGTGTTTGAATGCGTACATTAACAGGTTTATGATATCACTGCCCCGTCTAAGACACGATCTGACTTTAATTACATTTGACTCGAGTCATTCGTCAACTTAATGTGTTGCTTAAAATAATACTTCTGCATACAGTATGTGACACTGAGAGTGTTGCACGGCCAGATACGGCTCAGCTGACTCAGATAAGGAAATATATGATACATTATGATGTGATATGCCGTGGACTGTACTTAATGTTACTCTGATCCGGTTACTTATGTTGTGGCAGATATTTAAGTAAGCTTTCTTAACGCTAATGTTATAATAGTCAGATTGCTCTGAAGATGGGAGGTGATATTCTATTCATGTTCACGTTCACAGTCGCTGATTTTTGACGGCCGTCTTTCCTGCAATGGCAGCTTTTCTGTATTTCCTTTCTCCTGTAATATGACTTGATCGCTTTAAACTCCGCACACTGAGCTCTGATTGGTCAGCAGGCAGTGCTTTCACTGAGTTGAGCTCTTAGTCTGCGACCTGACCTGCTCCAGAGCAGGTTAGCCGCACCGCATAAGTTACCATGGAGATCTAACCCGCTAAGAAGAGAACCAGCATCGTAGGACCGGAAACCCCGAGTTTTCCCTGAAGTTAGCCGGCTAAGAGAAAATCCTGCCTTGTAGTACAGGCCTCTCGTCTTTTCAGTGGACCACTGCTGCTTGTTAAGTTTCTCCATCGTTGTGTACAAACCATGTACAAACTGGATAATACGCGGGCTTTTTGTTGTTGTTCAGGAGTTGATCCCGCCCCTGCCCCCGCCTCGACGTTAGCGTGACGTATGTGGTGCTTTTGCTCTAGTCTAGCCGACACTTTTTTGGTGCTTGAAACGAACCGGATTTTGGAGCTAAGAGGCTGCTCCGCTGCGGTGTGAACAGGAAAACCCGGTGCTTTTCAAGCTCCAGCTCCGAACCGGCCCTGAAACACCGTTGGTGTGAATGAGGTATTACTTAAAACTCATCCCTCTAAAAAAAAGTGATAGCTTTTATTTTGAAGGAAGGCTCTGTTGTGTTCCGGTATCTTCGCGTGCTTACACCCCGGTGCGGTATGAAGCTGACTGATGAATTCTAACGGGAGGGAGGAAAAGAGGAGAGGAAGATGAGAGAGTGAGGGAGATACAGAGATACAGTGAAACAGGGGGGGGGGGGAGGGGGGGGGGGAAAGAGAGGGAGGTAGAGGAGAGCTACCGGACCATCCTACCTTCCGCCGCTGTACAGGAGGGTGAGGCTTATAAATGTACCGCGGGCACACATCCTATCCGTCTTTGTTGCTGTCAAACAGAAGCTGGCGTCCATAGCGCGCCGTTATGCAAAATACACAATTGTTATAGCAAGGCTTTAGAAGTATGCTTCACAATAGGAGTCTAAACCTTCTCGTATTTTATTTTGTGCCACACTACGTACTTGTGCCTCATTAGTGAACATTTGATTTAGCTTAGGCTACCACAGCTTAATTCCGGTAGTTTGCCGGTTAACTGTCGGTGTCGAAAGATGGGACCTGATGTTTCACGTTATTCTGGCCGCGGCGTGAGCAGGAAATGCCGCTGTAAGCAGGCCTGTCCACCCCGGGTACCAGTCTGAATGGACAAGGAAACCTAAACAGTGGTGCAGCTCGGTGTTTGCTTTGGCTCACATTGCACGTGCTGTTTGTGTTGAGTGCACGCGCCTGTGTGTATCTGTCCATGCTTTCATCATATCTGCGCGTGTACATACACACACTCCCCCCTCTTGTCTGCTTGCAGTTGTTCATCATGACAGCCCTGCGTCAGAGGAAGGGGAGCAGGGGGAAGGAGCCCCCTCTCGGTGCAGAGTTTCAGTCCCAGCAGTCCAACTGTTGCTCCGATCATCATCCAGAGAAGATATTACACGGTGAGTGAGCCAATGGGAGGTAAGGTTCATGGTCAGGTTGGGATGAAATGCAACTCACTCTGCTGGCTACCCCACATTTTATTGTGCTTATAAAGAGTCTTGGGTTGCATCTGTTGAAAAACATCAAGCATAATTAACTAACTTTTTTCCTGCATTTCACCGCATTGACTGCATTCCATTAAAATGATTGAAATGCCATTTATATCATCGTAAGAGTAACCTTGACTTGCTGCAGCACTTTAACAAAAAGCAGCCATCATCAACGTGCTTCACTCTTTCTGTCACTATTCATTTATACTCCCACGGGCAACACTTTTAATAGCCTTCCGGGAAACAGTGTGACGTCATCCCCATATTTGAACAGCGTTATCCCCATATTTATTTTAGGTACTAACATGATTCATTTCTGATGCAGTCAAACAACACATTTTACAAATTAGAGCTGCAACGAAAATCTAATAGTCCACGGGGTTGAAAATCTGAGAAAATGGGCCTACTCCTTTGACAAAGCCTGCAAAAAGTTACTCCGTTATCTCCCCCACCAGGTTTCTTACTTAGTATTGCTCAATTCCCAGATGACTATGGGATCACGATTGTGGCATCTGATTTGAGAGACATTTAGAAATTGAGCCATGAGAGCCTTGCTGTTTGACACAAATTCATTTTACACCAAATCAATGTATTTGTTTCTGGGTCTCTGGGGAAATGGGGAAAAAACGGTCAAATTCCAGCTCTACAGCTGTTCAGGTTAAGCTGTATCTTTGAACCATATCTCTTCAACCAATCACACACATTTAGGCTATTCTTTTTAAACTTCTTCTGAATTGTATAAAGCTAATGTAATATATTTTTACTTGCGACAAAAAATAACTATCGATTGATTGTTTAAGTATTCTTTCATTCAAAAAGTGGTAATTGAAGCGCTGACCTGTCACTGCTCCTGTAGGTGATTGGTCATGGGGGGTGATCATCTGGACATCGGTGGGCTGGTCTGTGTCTGTGGGTCTGGGCCTGCTGTGCTGTATCTACATGGCCACGCTGCATGAGAACGACCTTTGGTTCTCCAACATGAAGGTAACACTGTTACAATCTGAAAGTCATTTCCTTTTGTTGCTGCTGCTCAGTTCCATTATTCAGTTTATTGATTCCATTTCATTTATGCAGTCAGTTTAATCTAAATATTGTTATTTCTTAGGATTAAAAAACGCCAGTATAAATGAAGAACTCTTCACTTTCTAAGTTTATCAGAGGATCTTAAAATGAAATACTCACAGGATCAAAACTCAGGCAAAAACATATTTGTTTTGCATGTTGAATCAAAATATTCACATTTGAGAAAATGTGTTTATTATTAAAAAACATATTTGAATACACCAAAAGTATCATAAAAAGTACTGTTCGAAATCTTGAGTGTGCAAATGATAAGAAAAAAACAAAAATGTAAATAAAGTTAAACCATGAAAGACATATACCAGTTAATGAAAACCAAAACATTAGAGACAATATATAATTGGCTGAAAACAGAAGCTTCGATGTGAGATAAAGGCACACGGAGACATAGATCTCCAAGTTTTAAAAGTCATTTTAACTGTTGCCTTATGCCAAGCATGCAATTTGCTCTCGAAGAAAAACTCTCAAGCTTGAGCTATCTGAAATAAAAGAATGTGGTGCCAATGCAAACAATGTAAAACAACAAACATTTAAGTAAACCAAAGTTGAGTTGAGTGTGTTCTATTAAAACATGTAGATATTAAGCAAGTGTAGTTATCAATTTAAAATGTTTAATATAAAGAAATAAAATGCCTTAATATTCTCAGGTTCAGTACATTTCCTTTCTAACTTACAAACCTGGCACTTTCTCAGAGCAATGTTATGGTCTGCAGAAGCTGAACATCATGTACCATGGGCAGTGTGACCACATGTCCTCAGAAGCCAGACGTTTGTTTTTGAGGGACTTGGGCTCATGAAGATTTAGTGTTTAGTGTCCGAGACCCCCTGACTTGCACCCTTAAAAAATCCAGAAGGTGTTGTCAGAAAGACATCAGAAACCCAATAGAGTTTATAGAGGCTCTATTATGCTTTTTTGGGGTTTTCCCCTTTCCTGTAGTGTAGCTTTTGTGCATGTAAGTGGTCTGCAAAGGCTAAAATCCCTGTGTTCCCTCCAGAGGTACGTGATAGGCTAAGGGCCAGGACCTATCTAATGGCGCTTTTCCACTGCAGGACCAAGCACGGTATGGTTAGGCCTTGGTAGGCCAGGCTCACTTTATGCTGCGTTTCCATTACAGTTTAGTACTGGGGCAGTAACTATAGTAACGCAGTGTAGGCGGAGCCGTGACGTCATCTTCAATGCGAACCACAAAACTCAAACATCAGCCGTTAGCTGTTAGCACTCAGAGCTCACAGCTCCTCATATCTGTTCAGAAGCTAGACAAAAGTTAAACAAGTACAAACCACAGACTGTCTGTGTCATGGCGCAGAACTACCTCTAGTGGAAAAGCAAAAAAAAGCGGGCCTGGTTTGGCCCGGCCCGCTTAAACCGTGCTACGTGCTGCAGTGGAAAAGCGCCATAAGCGGTTGACCAATCACAACAGATCCGGCCAGTTAACTAATCAGAGCAGACTGGGCTCTGGTTTCAGACAGAGGGTGAAAAGAGGTGCTGCAGCACCGGCAGTATGAACAAAATAAAGAGCTTTTTGAACATTAAAGCATGGAGACATGACACACTTAAAATAGACAACTATCAAGGTAATGTAAGGTGGTTGGAGCTCTTTTCATTGTATATCCAATGATTGTTTGACCATGTTGATAAGGGTTGCTGACCATGCCTGAACGTTAAAGATATTACGGTAGTTACATCAGAGCTTTCCCTTTTACAAGTCAAATGTCTGCTGTAAAGAAATGGCCCATGTAGCAGCCACAGTGGCACTGCAGGCAGCTGTTAAAGCTCAGCCAATGAAACTGTCATGTGGCTGCTATCAGCAGGGCTCCACTTTTTATCCTGTAGGAAAAACCCGGGCATGGGGATTCCTACTGAACATTTTAGGAGCACACATTTTATGAGCACCACTTAAATCGACATGGAATGCAGCCTGTGGCGTTTTTATATGTAAAAAAGTGGTGGGGCACAAAAAACGTAGATGTCTATATATAAGCTCCTGCAGTGACGTGCAGTGAGGTTCATGGCTGGTGAGGCACTGACTCTTCAGGTTTACAAATATTATATTTTGACCTAAATCAAAATATAATATTATTTTCAAAAGCTTTTTTAGTCTGATGCTTCGATTAATTTTAAACACACAGTTCAATAAAAGGATGCCCAACATTTTTTATTTTATCATTTAAATATTGAATTCTTCTCTCTTAGTAAGATCCGATTTTCAATACAATGGTGGTCTTACCTTGACTTGAAGATGAAGTCCATTTGCCTATCCTTCTGGACACAAATCTCTATTGCTTTTTTGTAAAGGTCCTCCTTATCTTCTTGTAGTTTCAAAAGTCTATCAAATCTAATCGATAGATTTATGATTTCGAAAATGATAAAAGTAGGGTAGACATGTGGATATTATCCGGCTGAACAAAACATGCATTTATCCAACAGCTACGTTTCCCACAGATCTTATTTTGAGCTATTTTCTAAAATCCTATGGAGAAATCTCATTGCTTTTTTGTCGAGGGAACCCATGCGCGGGTTCTAGGACGCGTCTCTCATCTCCTCTTCACACACCAGACTTTTCGCGGCACACGTACTTACAGCCAATCAGCTCTGAATTATGAGATGACGTGTGGGGATGTCAGCTCAGTGCCCCTATGGTGATTATTTTTTTGCCGCACACATTAAATAGAAAAAGACTCTGAGCATGCGCAGTGTAGTTTTTACAGCGCCCATTCACTTTGACAGTGAGAGAGAGGGGCATGATCAGGGCTTGACCCATGTCAGGGACCAAGCAGTAAGACAACAGGACACAGGAGTGGTTTAAATAAACTAGGGTTTTTATTTACCCAAAAATCCACAAAACATCATATAATAGCAAGGCCTATAAAAGAGGTCAACAGTAAATACCTCAAAGAAACATAACAGGTGTTAACTCAACAAAACGGACCTGCTACAATGAAAAACCAAGGAACCTATATAGTGGCTTGGCCAAACCAAGTTGAACCCAAGGGATAATTAATAGTCACATCATACACAAAGGACACTGACAAAACCCAAATCCCCCCTTTGACACGGAAGCAGGTGGTTTGTCCCAATCTGTCCCAATTGGCTCCTTGCCGTATTTATGAGTCCTCAGCGCTCGGCCACACCCTTTGCTGAACCAGGAAGTAACCTCCCCCAATGGACATGGTAACATTTAGAGCAAATGTGTGGTGTTAATTGGCATGTTTTATTGTAGCTGCACTGGAGCAAAACTACTGAAGATGAGGATGCACTGTAGTTGGTTTACCCTGTGTGGCTGTGGCCATCACAACCCACGTCGCTCAAAACGGCTCAATAGGCACACACTATAGACCAGGGGTGCCCAACCTTTTTTGAACCGAGAGCTACTTTTAAAGTTGCCAGTCTGCCGAGATCTACCAGTCCAAATAGAGAGGCGTAGCCATTACTGACAGCCTACCACCAGGTAAATACAAACTTCTACTTGCATAAAACTGACCTTTGTACGATTAATACTTCATAAAATACTGCAGATCCTTTATCTTACCTCTTTCTAATCTACACACATACAAGTATTTAACTGAAGTTACACAACAGTGTTGTTGATACAGAGTTGGAGTTTATTCACACGTCACATACAACACTAGTTTCTTAACCTGAATTGAGACTATAATCAATTTAAACAGAACAGATCTGAATGTTTGCATTCTTATACCATTTTGTACAATAATTATAATGAATAAGTTCAAACAAACTAAAACTTACAGCTGATTAATAACGGTATCTAACTTGAGTTTTTATTATATCAAAAACCTGTTGAAATGCTACTGTTATTTTTACTGTCCCCCAAAAGCGCGTCGGCAGCCTCCAGGAATGCTTCTTTCACAACTTCGCCTTCTTTGAAATACTTCATGTGTTTCGCAAGAACGTGACTGACACGATAAGATGCTCTGGTAGCAGCCTTGCTCTGACACGATAAGATGCTATGGTAGCAGCCTTGCTCTTGTTGTTGGGCCTGGTGAAAATGGACTGCTGTGCATTTAGCTGTCCTTTCAGGCCCCTCCCCTTTTGGGAGTCCATCCATCCATCCATCTTCTTCCGCTTATCCGTGGTCGGGTCGCGGGGGTAGCAGTTCCAGCAGAGAGCCCCAAACTTCCTTTCCCTGGCGACATAAACCAGCTCTGACTGGGGGATCCCAAGGCGCTCCCAGGCCAGCGAAGAGATATAATCCCTCCACCTGGTCCTAGGTCTACCCCTTGGTCTCTTCCCAGCTGGACGTGCCTGGAACACCTCCCGAGGGAGGCGCCCAGGTGGCATCCTAACTAGGTGCCCGAACCACCTCAACTGGCTCCTTTCGACGCGAAGGAGGAGCGGCTCAACTCCGAGTCCCTCCCGGATGACCGAACTTCTCACCTTATCCCTAAGGGAGACACCAGCCACCCTGCGGAGAAAACCCATCTCGGACGCTTGTATCCGCGATCTCGTTCTTTCGGTCATGACCCATCCTTCATGACCATAGGTGAGGGTAGGAACGAAAATGGCCCGGTAGACAGAGAGCTTTGCCTTCTGGCTCAGCTCCCTTTTCGTCACAACGGTGCGGTAAAGCGACTGCAGTACCGCTCCCGCTGCTCCGATTCTCCGGCCCATCTCACGCTCCATTGTTCCCTCACTCGAGAACAAAACCCCGAGATACTTGAACTCCTTCACTTGGGGTAAGGACTCATTCCCTACTTGGAGTGGACAATCCATCGGTTTCCTGCTGAGAACCATGGCCTCAGATTTGGAGGTGCTGATCCTCATCCCAGCCGCTTCACACTCGGTTGCGAACCGATCCAGTGAGTGCTGAAGGTCGCAGACCGATGAAGCCATCAGAACCACATCATCTGCAAAAAGCAGTGGTGCAATCCTTAGCCCACCGAACTGCAGACCCCCCCCCCCCATGACTACGCCTCGAAATCCGATCCATGTATATTACAAACAGGATTGGTGACAAAGCGCAGCCCTGGCGGAGGCCAACCCTCACCGGAAATGGGTCCGACTTACTGCCGAGGAGCCGGACACAGCTCTTGCTTTGGGAGTACAGAGATTGGATGGCCCTGAGTAGAGACCCCCTCACCCCATACTCCCGCAGCACCTCCCACAGTAACTCCCTGGGAACCCGGTCATACGCCTTCTCCAAGTCCACAAAACACATGTAGACCGGATAAGCGTACTCCCAAGCCCCCTCCAGGATCCTTGCGAGAGTAAAAAGCTGATCCGTCGTTCCACGACCAGGACGGAATCCGCATTGTTCCTCCTCAATCTGAGGTTCGACAATCGGCCTGACCCTCCTTTCGAGTACCTTAGAGTAAACTTTCCCGGGGAGGCTGAGTAGTGTGATGCCTCTGTAATTGGCACACACCCTCTGGTCCCCCTTTTTAAAAAGGGGAACCACCACCCCGGTCTGCCACTCCTTCGGTACCGTTTCCGACTTCCACGCAATGTTGATGAGACGTGTCAACCAAGACAGTCCCTCAACACCCAGAGCCTTCAGCATTTCTGGGCGGATCTCATCCACCCCCGGGGCTTTGCCACTGTGGAGTTGTTTAACAACCTCAGTGACCTCCCCCCGGGAGATTGGTGTCGATCCCCCGTCATACTCCAGCTCTGCCTCTAACATAGAGGACGGAGTTGTCGGGTTCAGGAGTTCCTCAAAGTGCTCCTTCCAACGCCCTAACACTCCATCAGTTGAGGTCAACAACGTCCCATCCTTACTGTACACAGCTTGGATGGTTCCCTGCTTCCCCCTCCTGAGGTGTCGGACAGTTTTCCAGAACAACTTTGGTGCCGCCCGAAAGTCCTTTTCCATGTCCTCTCCGAACTTCTCCCACACCCGCTGCTTTGCCTCGGCCACGGCTGAGGCTGCTGCCCTTCGGGCCTGTCGGTACCTTGCAACTGCCTCGGGAGTCCCCCGGGATAACAAATCCCTGAAGGCCTCCTTCTTCAGTCGGACGGCTTCCTTGACCACCGGTGTCCACCAGGAGGTTCGAGGGTTACCGCCCCTTGAGGCACCTAGGACCTTGAGACCACAGCTCCCCGCCGCGGCTTCGGCAATAGAGGCTTTGAACACCGACCACTCTGGTTCAATGTCCCCAACCTCCACAGGAATGCCCGAAAAGCTCTGCCGGAGGTGTGAGTTGAAGGCCTCCTGAACCTGGGCCTCCTCCAGACGTTCCCAGTTCACCCGAACTACACGTTTGGGCTTACCAGGTCTATCCAGAGGCTTCCCCTGCCACTCGACCCAACTCACCACCAGATGGTGATCAGTTGACAACTCCGCCCCTCTCTTTACCCGAGTGTCCAAAACATACGGCCTCAGGTCCGATGATACGATAACGAAATCGATCATGGACCTTCTGCCTAGGGTGCTCTGGTACCACGTACACTTATGAGCATCCCTATGTTCGAACATGGTGTTTGTTATGGCCAATCCATGACTAGCACAGAAGTCCAGTAACAAACCACCACTCCGGTTCAGATCAGGGGGGCCGTTCCTCCCAATCACTTCCCTCCAAGTGTCTCCATCATTGCCCACATGTGCGTTGAAGTCTCCCAGCAAGATTAAAGAGTCCCCTTCAGGAGCCCCATACAGGACTCTTTCCAGGGTCTCCAAGAAGGCCGTATACTCTGAACTGCTGTTGGGTGCATAAGCACACACAACAGTCAGAGTTTTCCCCCCCATAACCCGCAGGCGTAGGGAGGCAACCCTCTCGTCCACTGGGGTAGACTCCAACAACGAAGCACCCAACCGGGGACTTGTGAGTCCCCTTTTGGGAGTGTAGGGCAGAATTAGGAGGGAATTCCATCTCGTAGCGTTTGTGCACTGTTTTGCACCCTTCTTCGATAAAGCCACGCTCGCATTGCAGATGAGACAGATGGACTTTCAATTGGAATAGATAACAAAATAATCGTCCTCCCATACAGAGTGAAAATTATATATTTTGGGCTTTTTTGCTTCTGCCAGAATTGGACAACGTCAGCAAACTAGTGCTCATTGTCCACCAGCCCGCCCCGACACATGGGGTCACGCCAATCACAAAGCTTTGATGCGTTCAAGTGCATTATTCTGGCACAGGAAGATTATGTTATCGGACATTAACGATAAAACAGAATATTGTTGTTCTATTTTTAGACACATCTCGCGATCGACTGGTTGGGCACCCCCGCTGTAGACGCTAATTAGAAGAACACAGACTAAGAAAGCAATGTTGCATTGTTGGAGAAGCCTGTGACCTAAGATTTTCAACGACATAATTACTCTGTAGCTATGTTAGTTTGACAATAAAGAACCTTGAACCTTGATGTACAGACGAATCAGATGATTAGACATGATCGTAAAGGACTTCCGGTTTGGTGAGTGACACGATGGCTGCTTAAAGATCGTGCTCCTGACATTCGGTGCTAAAAGCTACCAACTACAACCGGAATACATAAAACATTTATTTTACAGTTTGGCTTAAGAGTGTTGGTCTTGATAATGTCTAAAAAAAAGAGTAAAAAACTAATGCAGACTGCGTTATTTGACGGAGACGGAGCTAGCCTAGCTTCCTCTACTAGCAGCATGGTGGGGGACGACGACACTCCAACGCACCTCTAGGAAGACAAAACTGGGAGAGCGGACATGAGTCTCATACTGAAAGAATTGAGAGAGTTCAGGAAAGACAACGGTCAGCAGCTGAAAGAGATTCGTAAAGAAATAAACAAGACTAACACTAGAATTACCGAGGCAGAAGGGCGGATTGAGGCGACTGAAACACGGCTACAGGTGGCGGAGGAGGCGGTGACGGAGCTGCTACAACTAGAGGTCCATCTGGATGCTAAGCTAACGGACATGGAGGGTCGGTCCAGACGGGAAAATATCCGAATCCACGGCGTTAAAGAGGGGGCGGAGGATAATTCCCCGTCGATGGGAACTTTTGTGGAGGATTTGCTGAGGGAGGGTTTGGACCTCCCGGCTACATTTGAACTACGAGTTGAGAGAGCGCACCGCGCCCTGATGCCGAAGCCGCCTGGGGAAGTCTCGCCGAGGTCTATCGTAGTCAAACTGTCAAGCTCTATAGGACGAAAGAAGAATTGCTGAGACTGGCCTGGCAAAAGCGAGGATTTCAACATCTCGAAAGGAGGGTAAATCTGGATCATGACTACGCGCCTGATGTGTTAAGAAAGCGAAAGGCGTATGCAGAAGCGAAAATGGTCCTGAGGGTCAGGAAGATAAGATTTCAAACTCCGTTCCCGGCCAGGTTAAGAGTCTTCTATGAGGAGGGAATTGTCGTATACGGTTCGGCGGAGGAAGCGACTGAGGATATGGCAAAGAGGGGGCTCCCGGTGTCGGTCATTAAGCACCCAGAATCACTTTTGGAACGAATCCAGCAAATTATCTGGCGCACCAGCAAGAGACCGGGGACCCGGGACAGAGCCGGCGGGAATGTTAACGACAAGGAGAAGCTAGAGGCCTTTAGGCACAAGGACTCTTCGTGAATGGAAGTGAACTGAAAGCTGCTGTTTGCCGATAAACGGGTGAGTTTTTATTTTCAGTAGAGGAAGCAGAAGAGCTGGCTCCCACAAGAGAGAGAGACTTAAGACTATAGTCACGTTCTGCACACTAAAGAAGCATTGTACAGGCTATAACTAAGAATATTCTGTAAGGGTCGGGGGGTATTAATCTTCAGTCATGCAGCCGACAGATGGACAATAACATGGAAGTAGAATATGAATGCCCTCTCCTGCCAGGTGGGGAGGCTTTACCTCAGAGCCCTATCACCATCAGGGCTTAATCAGGGTCAATATGATGACCCCACAGTTGGAAGTCTTATTTTTTTCTTATTATGTTCCTGTTTTTGCTGCTGTTCTTTGCAGTATATGGGGTGTTACCTATGATACATCTTTCGTTACCTGTAAAAACTTGGGTTGGTATTTTTCACTGATGTTGTCCTTATCAGACTCTGAATGCAAGCTGTTAAAGTAGCCACATACAATGTGAATGGTCTTGTAAACCCTATCAAGAGAAGTAAGATATTAACCAAACTAAAAAGAGATAAAGTTGAGGTGGCCTTCTTGCAGGAAATGTATCTATCGGATACAGAGCATGCTAAATTAAGAAGACTTTAAACATCAGTACTCATCATCATATGCGGCTGGCCACAGGAGGGGGGTGGCAATATTAATTTCCAACAATATTAGTTTTGAACCCACGTTTCAAAAGAAGGACACAGAGGGGAGATATATATTAGTGAGAGGAAATCTAGGTGGTTCATTGATTTCTCTACTAAATGTTTATGCTCCTCCTAATTCAGATTGGACATTTTTTAAACAGATATTTGATTTAATTATAGCAGAAACTCAGGGGGTCCTAATCTGTGGGGGGGATCTAAACATAAGATTGAATCCTAAACTGGACTCTTCAAATGTGCATATTGGGCAGCCCAAGCTGATAAACAAGAAAATCTATTTGGCAATGGAGGATATTGGGTTGGTAGATATCTGGAGAGAAATAAATCCTTCAAAGAGGGACTATACTTTTTTTTCTAATCCACATTTGGTTTATTCAAGGATTGATTATTTTCTAACCTTTGGTAAAGATCTACACAGGGTGGGGGGCTGCGACATGGGGATCATGGACCTTTCAGATCATTGTCCTATTTATTTAAAATTGAATCTGGAGCAGGATCAAAGAAACACGTTATGGAGATTAAATACATATTTACTGAATAATATGAAGGACCAAATGAAGAAGGATATCACTGAGTACTTGGAACAAAATGATAATGGTGAAATTTCCCCTCCAGTACTATGGGATGCATGTAAAGCTGTGCTTCGAGGGAAGATAATTGGATACAGTGCTCGCTTAAAAAGAGCCAAGCAAAAAGAGTTAGACAAGTTACAAGGATAATTAAAACAATTGGAACAACATCATAAAGACTCAAATGATCGGATAATAAGAGGACTGCTCAAAAAGAAAAATAATGAAATAAATGAGATGTACACTAAAGATATACAAAAAAAGTTAATTTTCACAAAACAGAAATACTATGAAGGAGGAGGAAAAGCCAGTAAATTATTAGCCTATAGGCTGAAAAAACAACAAGCAGAGAATTCAATTAATAAAATAAAAAATCCTATTACTAATTCCATACAGTATAAATCAAAAGAAATACAAAATTATTTTGAAGGATATTATCGAAAGCTATACTCCCAACCTCAAATTGATGGGGAGAAAATGGAGGATTTCTTTAAGGGGATACATCTGCCTAAACTGACTAGTGAGCAGGGAAGTCAGATGGTAGTTGAAATAACAGAGAAAGAAATTAGTTCCGCTATAGCACATCTTAAATCAAATAAGGCCCCAGGCCCGGATGGGTTTCCTTCGGAATGGTACAAGGTGATGGAAGGTTCATTGGTACCTATGTTGCAGTCTACCTTTAACTGGGTTCTTAAGGAGAACATTATACCCCCCTCCTGGAAAGAGGCAGTCATTTCACTTATTCCAAAAGAGGGAAAGGATAAAACTGAATGCAGTAATTTTAGACCAATTGGCGTGTTGAACCAGGATTATAAAATCTTTACCCATATACTAGCCAAACGAATAGAGGGATTATTACCACAAATTATTAGCCTTGATCAGACGGGATTTGTTCGAGAACAACATACAGTGGGGCAAAAAAGTATTTAGTCAGCCACCAATTGTGCTAGTTCTCCCACTTAAAAAGATGAGAGGCCTGTAATTTTCATCCTAGGTATACCTCAACTATGAGAGACAAAATGAGAAAAAAAAAAATCCAGAAAATCACATTGTCTGATTTTTAAAGAATTTATTTGCAAATTATGGTGGAAAATAAGTATTTGGTCAATAACAAAAGTTCATCTCAATACTTTGTTATATACCCTTTGTTGGCAATGACAGAGGTCAAACGTTTTCTGTAAGTCTTCACAAGGTTTTCACACACTGTTGCTGGTATTTTGGCCCATTCCTCCATGCAGATCTCCTCTAGAGCAGTGATGTTTTGGGGCTGTCGATGGGCAACACGGACTTTCAACTCCCTCCAAAGATTTTCTATGGGGTTGAGATCTGGAGACTGGCTAGGCCACTCCAGGACTTTGAAATGCTTAAGAAGCCTCTCCTTCGTTGCCCGGGCGGTGTGTTTGGGATCATTGTCATGCTGAAAGACCCAGCCACGTTTCATCTTCAATGCCCTTGCTGATGGAAGGAGGTTGTCACTCAAAATCCCACGATACATGGCCCCATTCATTCTTTCCTTTACACGGATCAGTCGTCCTGGTCCCTTTGCAGAAAAACAGCCCCAAAGCATGATGTTTCCACCCCCATGTTTCACAGTAGGTATGGTGTTCTTTGGATGCAACTCAGCATTCTTTCTCCTCCAAACACGTCTAGTTGAGTGTTTACCAAAAAGTTCTATTTTTGTTTCATCTGACCATATGACATTCTCCCAATCCTCTTCTGGATCATCTAAATGCTCTCTAGCAAACTTCAGACGGGCCTGGACATGTACTGGCTTAAGCAGGGGGACACGCCTGGCACTGCAGGATTTGAGTCCCTGGCGGCGTAGTGTGTTACTGATGGTAGCCTTTGTTACTTTGGTCCCAGCTCTCTGCAGGTCATTGACTAGGTCCCCCCGTGTGGTTCTGGGATTTTTGCTCTTGTGATCATTTTGACCCCACGGGGTGAGATCTTGCGTGGAGCCCCAGATCGAGGGAGATTATCAGTGGTCTTGTATGTCTTCCATTTTCTAATAATTGCTCCCACAGTTGATTTCTTCACACCAAGCTGCTTACCTATTGCAGATTCAGTCTTCCCAGCCTTGCGCAGGTCTACAATTTGGTTTCTGGTGTCCTTTGACAGCTCTTTGGTCTTGGCCATAGTGGAGTTTGGAGTGTGACTGTTTGAGGTTGTGGACAGGTGTCTTTTATACTGATAACGAGTTCAAACAGGTGCCATTAATACTGTTAACGAGTGGAGGACAGAGGAGGCTCTTAAAGAAGAAGTTACAGGTCTGTGAGAGCCAGAAATCTTGTTTGTTTGTAGGTGACCAAATACTTATTTTACCGAGGAATTTACCAATTAATTCATTAAAAATCCTACAATGTGATTTCCTGGATTCTTTCCCCCCATTCTGTCTCTCATAGTTGAAGTGTACCTAGGATGAAAATTACAGGCCTCTCTCATCTTTTTAAGAGAACTTGCACAATTGGTGGCTGACTAAATACTTTTTTGCCCCACTGTATAATTAACCATATAACTGAAAGTAATTTGGAAGCAGTATTATTACATTACATGTCACTTGTTAGACGCTTTTCTCCAAAGCGACTTACATATTACTCAATAATGTGGACAATCCCCACAGAAGCAATTTGGGGTGAAGTGTCTTGCCCAGGGACACAACGACATGCTGACTGCAGTGGGGTTTGAACCTGTGACCCCCTGATCCGAACACCAATGCTCAACCCACTGCACCACACGCCTCCATATTAGTTGGGCTAGATGCAGAAAAAGCATTTGATTGTGTAAATTGGACTTTCCTGTTTAGAGTTTTAAATACATTTGGATTTCACAGTACCTTTATAAAAACTATACAGGCTCTATATGATAGACCCAGGGCGAGAATCAAAATTAATGGAGCCGTTTCAAATTCCTTTCCATTGGAGCGGGGAATGAAACAGGGCTGCCCAATTAGCCCTCTCTTGTTTGCAATCTTTATCGAACCTCTGAGCCAGTGGATTATTCAGAATAACAGTATCAAGGGAATAGTAATGAAGGGGGTGGAACAAAAGATCTCCTTATTTGCTGATGACATATTGGTATATCTATCCAGCCCAGAACAATCTCTGGTGCAGTTATTTTCAATTTTAGAACAATATGGATCCTTCTCTGGATATAAACTGAATGTTTTGAAGACACACATTTTGAGTTTTAAGTACTGCCCCTCAGTAAATATGAAGAAAAACTACACATGCTGAATCCATGAAGCACTTGTGAGTAAATATTCCAATAGATTTGACAAAACTGTTTTCACTTAACTACCTACCTTTGAACCAAAAGATTAGGGAAGACATAAGGAGATGGGACCTTGTTCCTGTTCTCAGTTTTAGTTCACGCATTGAATCGGTCAAAATGGTTATTTTGCAGAGACTGCTGTATCTCTTTCAGTCCCTTCCACTAGAACTATCTGACCAACAATTTCAGGAATGGGATAAACATATCTCAAGGTACATTTGGCAGGGACGAAGGCCAAGATTTAAATATCAGAGTTTACATTTGGCTAAAAACAAGGGTGGTGTCGCACTCCCATGTTTAACGGATTACTATATTGCGGCTCAATTGAGACCATTAATATGCTGGTGCAATCCAAAGTACGTTGCTAGATGGAAGGAGATTGAGAGTGCTATACCAGAAGAATTTCCAATTCAAGCTGCAATTGGGGATAAGGTCTTGATGAATAAACTAAACGAACTGAGAAACCCATGGATCTGTCTGTCGCTTAAGGTGTGGAACAGACTGGTAACTCAAAATCACTTGAGGGGGGCTGTAAAGTGTTTAAGATGGTGTCTGTATGATCTAGAATTTCTGCCTGGAAGATGGGACGCAAGATTTAAGTGTTACTCTTCAAAAGGCCTGACAGCCTACTGCACATTTCTTCACAAGGGGTCCATGAACAGCTTTCAGAATCTGAAGGGGCAGTTTGACTTGAAACGTGATGATTTTTACAGGTTCCTTCAAGTTCGTCATTACATCGATCAAATACAGAGGGAGAGTACACAAGTGAACTGGGATAACACCTTGTTAAAAGTTTTTAAAGATGCCTATCTTGAGGGCTCAAACAAGAAAGTTTACTCAAAAATCTATAGGAGTTTACAACAAACAAAAGGTAACTCGCTGTATGTAAAACAAAAATAGGAAAGGGAAAGACATTTTGTTCTGAAGGAAGAAGATTGGGAGAACTTATGTGAGATACAATGGAAAACGTCAAGTTCAACCTCATGGCGAGAGTTTTGTTGGAAAAACCTCATACGGTTTTTCATTACTCCAGCCCAGAAGAGACATTACACTAATTCCTCTGCATGCTGGCGACAGTGTGGATGCCTTATGGCAAACCATTTTCACATATTCTGGTCTTGCACATCATTGAACCCTTTCTGGCAGCAGGTTCATGGAGTTTTACAAAAAGTGTTTCAGGTAGACACTTTGAATCGTTATATTTGGGTGCTTTACCACCAGAAATGTTTTCCTCTGAAGATAGATATCTGTTTCGGGTCCTGAGTGCTGTTTGCGAGAATGCCATCACCAGAATGTGGTTAAAACCAGGAAAACCTACTTTGGATGAGTGGATTGACATTGTGTATGATATTTTTAAGATGGAAAGGATAACCCTTGCTTTGAGACAGGGAATCTTTTTGTCAAGATATGTATGTATAAATATATATATGATATATGTTACACCAATACGACCATCATTTGTCTAGAAGGGACTTTCATATATTTTAGTTTTTAGTATTTTTTATTTCTATGCCCCCCTTGTTTGAATAAGTTGCAGGTACACCCCATAACCCTGTTCGTGTTTATGTTCTTTCTATATGTTATAGCATGTTTGACGGTCAGTGAGGCCTGCATCTGTATTATCCCCAAATATGTAAGTTTGATTTGTGATTTTACTGTTAACTACAGAAGGCTTACAGAGAATATTGTATTATCTGACTGTAAACATGTGAAAAGCTGAATAAAAAGAGAATAAAAAAACCAAAACATGATCGTAAAATATATTTTAAGATGTATTTGTTTTGCATTCTTTTGCATTTCTTTGTAATTATTATTTTAATACTTTCTGCTGACACTAGGTGGGGCTGTGAAATGTAGCCCTATTTTCTTTACACATATGCACCAAACAATAACATACCAATGTAAATATAAGGTACTTATTCAAAACATACTCGTCAATAAAGCACAACAAAAGAAGTTAACAACCAGATAAGTTAATGTCATAAGTAAGAAAATAGGCAAGATAGTCAAACATTAATTCTTTTGTCTGTTTAATTGTGTTTATTTTCTACCTTGTTGAGCTGTAGCCTAGAGAGAAATTCAATACTGTTAAAATTCTAGTTCATGGATCCAGGTTTATGGCTGTGTTTTTACTTGTCAAAAGAGCTGAAGGACAAAGCACTAGAGTTAGGCACAATAATCTTTATGATTCAGAATTCACAAGAGGACACGGGTATTTCTAATCGTGGATAGTGTTTCACAAGCCGCTGTATGGAATAATGAGAAATGATTATGCGATGACTTGTTCCCAAGCCCTTTTCCCACTGATCCTGTACGTAGATGTCTCAGTGTTTTGGTAAAACCATAAACTTACTAGCTGTAAATCTCACTGACAATTGAACACCAGCTATAGCCACTGAGCTGTAGAGAAGAAGCTCTGGGAATGTTGAAACCACATGGACCCTTTTATGTCTTTTATGAGGCACTTGTTAAGAAGCAGCAGATTGAATTTACTTGACACTTTTATATGGAGGTTATCTAAGGATTTGACATCCATGCGTAAGATTTATCTAGCACATCACAGATGGAAAATGCCTCCCGATTAAAACATTTAAAAGCTCCAACACCGTATTTTTTGTATCAAGAACAGAAGTGCCAATCAGACACATTCCCTCTCGTTAAAAACACGTCATAAACATCTCATCCTGGAATGGTTGGATTGTTTTAGCCTCTGAAGCAACAGATTGAAAATGGAGCCCGTTAAATGAACCGCATGATGTCATGAAACAGCAGCGGACCTTTTTACAGGCTGTTCAGTGTTGTACGGCCAACAGAACATTGTGACCTGCCAGATATGATGTCATTTCTAAACCCCTGTCCAATGCCTCACCAACACTGGTTCAGACTGAGATATACTTAGCAGACTTTGGTCCGGTTCGCATGGCAGAACAGATCACGCTGTCATAACTGGGGCGGTATGTGAATGAACTTTTTTTGCCTAATTTAGCAGTGCAGTTATAGTCATTTGGTGGATGAATGAGTCGAGTCAAAGTAAATGATTTGACTCTTACCATGTTAAAGAGCATATTTCGTCCTCATAGAAAAAATAAATAATATTCACGGTATAAGGCGAGTTGTTGCTGCAAATAAGACAAATGTACAAATTGTGTAAATTCTTTAGTATTATATTTGATTTGCCCCTCTATACAATCTGTGCCTCCTGTTGAAACTTGATGCAGCAGATTGAAATGTTATACTCGAGAGATTGCAGTTTCCGACTGTTTCCCCTAATGAAGAGTACAGGGAAATGTGTTTCGTTTTTGACTAAATTAACTCAAAGTGAAATGAAATGTATTGATTTAATGTTATCTTGGATAAATACCAATTGATTTTTCTAATAAGCCTTCTATAAGCGAGTCATACAAATATATTCCAGAGTTACTTTCATTTTGGAAAATGTGTGTGTATTGGTGAGAACGAGATAGACACACACATGCAACAATGGCAGGGCACCATAAAGTCAGCAGTGTGTCAGTTGGATACAGGTAGTCAATTGATGCTTTTTTTGCGAGTTTGGCCGAGCAGACCTCCTCTCAAAACCTCCAAATGTGCATTGCATGGACACCCACCTACCTCCCATCTGCACTGTATCATTTGTGAGTATTTGTCCCAGAGAGACAAAGCAGCTCATCCAGTTAATTGAGCGGAATCCGTACGGACACAGTTTGTCATCCTATGCGGTGTGAATGGAAGAAGCAGACAGATGTGTTCATTTATAATAAATGTAAGTCACTTTAAAGGCCATGGCGAACATTTCCCTGAAATGTTCCCACACAAGTGGGCTCCTGCCTGACATCATTGCACGCATATGTGGCTGTGTGTAGTGTTTCCTTCTGTTCATGCTATCAAAGCCTCGGTCTCAGTCTGCATTCACACAGAGACGGCTACATCTAAAAAAATGATGTTTGCATGTGAAAACCACACGGCACATTGACATTCCCAGGTAATGGGAAAACAGCAACATGTCGTCTTCCAACACCTGGAAGGCAATCTAGAATTGTTCGAGTTCATCCCATACAAAACTCTGCATCAATTATAATAGGCTGACTCTTTGTGTATTTGTTTAAGTGCACGGCTTTGGGGAAGAAGCTCTGGTTGAGACTGGGGGTGGGAGATGTTGAAAAAATGTGATATTGGCAATATTGTATGCTCATGAGATGTGTGTATAAGGAGTCTAGTCAGGAGAGTTTGCAGCCTATGATCTTTGATGCTTTGGTCATAATTCTGTCTATTTTTTATTGTGTGCTTAAGTGTGTTTCCATACCAGACAGTATTTGATACTGAATAGAAGATCTGGATTATGACTGTGAAAAGGACAACACTGTCTGACTTAGTTTTTTGAGTTGTGTGTCCCTAAATAAAGTCTCTGTACGGCTTTTTGTATTTAACATTAGGTTACTTGAGGTCGTTGCAGATGTGTGCGCCAAGGATCTTGTGGGAGTTGGTTATTGTAATTAGTTGTCTGTCAATAAGCATAGGTGCTCTTCTTGATTGTCTTGTTCTGAATTCGATGATCATTTCTGTCGTCTCTTTTTCCATTCACGACCAGCTCATCCTCCCTGCAGCCTGAGGTTGGCCTCATTGTCTTTTGAGACAGTTTGACAGCCAGCACCTAGGCAGGAGTGGGACAATCACAGCCTCTATAACACCAGAAATGGAGAGAAACTACGTTTGACAACTATGCAGATTACAATAAAACCTTTGCATCTCACATCTTGCACACTAAAGTCTAAACTTACCTTGACCTGCTTGCTGTTGCTCCCTCTGGTCGCTGATATCATGTATTTTACTACCTGCTGTTGGAGACCCACTGTCTCTCTCACACTTTCACTCTTCCAGTTACACGCATACATATTCTCTTGTGTCCTGGTCAAGTAGGATAGAAAGAAAGAACAATGCTTGAAAGTAATTTGTGACTACTCCGGCCCATTTGCTGTTGGTACTGTGCGGTTGATGCTGTGTTCTCACACTACGTCACTATCAGAGTGTTGGCAGTCCGTGGAGAAGCTGTTGAACAGAAAAGGGACTGGTTTTAATAAGCTCACATGTGGCTACTACATCCGTTGTGTTGTGGAGGGAATGCGATAGCAGCGTTAGCCTCAGGTCAAATGGTCTGGAGGGTTTATTAAAGTTCTGTATCTCTTACACACTTTTACAGTGCTTATCATCCGCCAACATATGGATTGAGACAGCTGGTGATTGAATTCAAAAGTTAAAAAGCCATGTTGGTTTGTCAAAGTTCTTTTTGTACATGTGCTCACAGCTGGACACCGGTTTGTGATCCACAATCTTTTTGTTCACCGCAATTTTTCCAGAATGATATTCCAACATGTTCCCCTCGCTAGTCCCCACCCCCACTCCGACCCTATCTTATTCTTTTCCTGTGTTCATGTGTGTTTTTATAGACAAGAGGTCACCAGTCGTGACTCTTTTCTTTCCCTCCCTCCCTCTCTGGCTGCTCCAGTTATCTCCAGCACAGCCTGTCCGTAGACTTACTGTGACTCAGTCCTCCTCACGCATGTTTTTCTCTTTTGTACTTAGTAGCCGATTTGAGAACAACTACTTTTTGTTTAGGATCTGTGAGGAGTTCAAGGGAGGCAGATGTTGGTCCTTGTTACAGTGCTGGACGATATGAAGCGGAGTGAATATAGTTCAAGGCCAATGCTGAACAGACCTTCACTTGGATTCTTCAAGCATCACATCAGAGAGATCAGAGTTATTCAGGGTCTTGCAGAGGCAATGGTATCGGAGCAACAGAGAGAAAAAGATCGTTGCCTTCTGTGACTAGCTTTCGGGGTAATGAGCAATGTGTGAACTTGTTAACTGCCTGTTCTCTTTGACCTTCATTTAAACTAAGGATTAGTCATCTCATCAGAGTTCTTGGGGAGAAGCCAAGGCTTGTTTTGCCTCGAGCATACTCAAAAGGAGGATCTGGAAGCGAACAAGCTGCTCATTCCCTTGGAGAAGGCTTTTTACATTTTTCCTTTGGCAAGAAACTTGAAGCGATTAAAAAGCAAATTTACTTGGACTAACTTCAAGAAAAGAAAAACACACTGCATTTAAATGTCTTGCTGTAATGGATTTGGATTACTTCTACGGCTCAGCCCAGGAGCGTGCTGTTTATCTACCTGAGTTGAGCTCATCAAAGGATCCAAGAACATATTGATGATCTCAGTCTTCCCGGGAGATGGAGCTTCGTAAGAGAGTAAAGCTGAGAAAACTTCAACATACTTTGGGCCGTTCACAAGATGCAGCAGCTGCAGGGAGATGCAGCAGTAACATATGGGGGGCAGGAAGATCGAATGCCTCACAGCGAGGTACAGGGGAGGGTTACCTGCTCGGAGGATCCGGTGCTTGTTCCGGTTTAGAGATTCTACCCTGGTGGCCTTGGCGACAGTGTGTTTCCATGGCAGCCGGGCTGTTATTAGCTGGGCTGCTGGCACTGGCTCAGGCCTGGTGCGTCAACGCCATACACGAGAATCTACTGTGGTTCTCTCAGCTCACGGTAGGGGTTACACTGCAGCGTTAATCTGAAGCTTTGATTAAAATAACCGCACAAGCTTGCGGTAAGAGTTCCAGGGGTCCAGGCGGTAACATGGGGCATATAAAAACGGTCACACCTCTCAGCTCTCCAATCTTAGCTCACAGTAGGAGTAGGTCCAGTGACTATATTTGTATATGTGTGAATATATAATTTATTTTTATTTTCAACTGCTCATCATCTATTATCGTCCATGCCGTTATGAGCAGCCCTGCCCATTCATTCATTGTGACGAATCAGTCAATCCAAGATATCATTTTTTATTCAAAAGCTTCCTGCTGTGTCTCGAATAACGATAAAGTGGACACTTGGTTTCTATTTGAGTAATTTTGAAGAGAGCTGAAAAGGGATGCTACAACATACTGCTGATGTTACAGATGGCCACAACACAGGGATATCATGATACAGTCAGGTATACAACTAGAAATAGGTATATTGCAAGAAACAATATTTATTCATTGCTCCGTGTTCGAGAAGCACAGGGGAGACTTATAGAAGCTGACCTTCTTTACTTTTCCCTGTAGTTAAGAGGGCCAGAAATGAAAAATGTACTTTGGTCATGATGAGCTGCAGAATTTATTCATGAGAAAGATTAAACCTTCACTGTTTATTTACTACCACTTGACAACTTTACTGTTCCTTCCTCCTTTCCACCAATTGCCAACAGCTGTCTCTGTCCAATCATTCGCTAACATCATACATCAAACGCAAAAATGTAACCACATATGCCAGGTGCTGGTTTCAGACCCTGACACAAAGGTCATAGAATTACGGGTGGTGCTTATGCTGGTAGTTTACTGATGTCACTAAACTTAGAGGGCGAACATTTTCCAACCAATCAATCACAGTTTATCTTTGCTCATTATGTTCCGGGAGTCCCTGAGTCTATTTTGTGAAACAAGAGGTTGATAAGTTCTTCTTGCATCTGTGTTTTGCTGTACTGCCTAGTTTTCCGCCAATGGTGCGTTCATGCGCTCTTCCTATCCCACCACCCGAGTTGGGACGTTGTTCTTCTGACTTCATTGTGTTACAAAGACGATGCTTTTTTGCATGTCGTTGTTCTGACTTGAGGGGGCTTTCTTGGGACATTTCCAGTTGGGAACACATTTTTCAGATTATTTAAACTTGAAACCAGACCATCTACCTCGGAATGTCAGCAAAAGTTCAACACAAATTCCATATCGGCCCCGTGATTCAGGTAGGCTCCAAATTTGAATAGGTTATTTCTTTCTTGGACCATTCCAGCAAGTTTCAGAAAATCCAATGGACAGAAGAGAGCTGAACATGTTAACTCCTTACTCCTTAGGTAACTATTTGGGTAAATTATGCTCTCAAATTCTCAAAGTCTTCTGGTTTCCACTTGATTAATCAGGTCATGGTATTCGGCTACAAAGGGACAATTAGGAACATACTTAAAATATGGAACATTTCTTACACATAATATATTTGACCGCATTTTTTTGTTTTTTTCAGTAAGTTTAATCAGCTGAGCCGTTTCCTCTAAGTAATTTAAAAACAGTTTTTATGAGATGTTTTTTATGGTCTCTTTACTAGAAACAGCAATCCGTAAGTCATTACTGAACAATAATGACATCACCGGCACTTTAGTCATACTCTAACTATGCTTAGGTTTTTAATAAGTAGTTTTTGAAATCCAACGGAAATATGAAAATGATAATCCTGGAGAAACAATTTGAGAGACTTTGAGTTAAATCACAAAGCCGATATGTCAACAAAATATATCACTACCCTCAAAGAATGTGTTTTTAGTGGAGCACAGCTGTAAAAGCTATTCACAGAGGGAACATGATGGATGGATTGAGTTTATGTTCTGCAGCTGCTTATTCACTGTTTGCTCTCCGTCTTTACCCCCTAGTGGAACAATCATCATTCATGGCAAGCAGGAACACTCTTGGGAAGACATCGTCTAAGTACACACAAACACACCTGTGCTATAGTTGTTGAGCATTACGAGTACTTAAGCTTTTTCTTAAATATATTCTTCAAGTTTTCCATTATTCTTTGCCACGATAAATGTGTATGCGGTAGGGATGTGCATCTCCATCACTGAGGCCGATGTGATTCGCTTCTCGATACGTTGCCACGATACCATACATTAACGATACGATACATTAACGATACATTTGAAACACCAGGCGATGCGATACGATTCACCCCTGTTGCGATACAGTTCGATACGATTTGATTCTACATTATGCGATACGGGGCGATACGATTCAACACGATGCAAAAATAATGATACTTCAATATGGTACGACAGAGGATTTTAGTTTTATTCCTTATATGCAGCAAATTATAAATTAACAAAAAAGTGCTTTACATATTTGGTTCTCTCTACTAGTACTGCACATCCCATCATGCTGTTTACCTTTTTTACCTTAAAAAACTCTCCAGAGTAGGCTACAGTACAATTGTATAACACCTCACAGATAAACAATTTAAGGATGCATTGCCCATGATTAACAACTACCATAGTGCAATGCCCATACAGCTGCCAGCCTGATGTGCTTAACACTCTTTCAGAGGCTAACTCACCAGTGAGCAAAGCAGTGGATTCTATGGGAACAATAAAGAATACAAATAACCTTTCACAAACAGGTCTTTCATAACTGCTTACAGTAAGGAAGACATGTAAACTATTATTGGCCGTCACAGGCTGCTGTAAACTAAACACCACTCTCTCTGACAGAACACCTCACTGAGTGATTTAACTCATGTCTAACTTTCAGGTTTCTCTTTTCAGCCGCAGACCCCATGTCGCCTCTTTATATGCGTCCCTAAGTTCCTCGCACTACTTGTGTACTTTAAAGCGGCACGGCATCGTTTACAATTTGCGAGTGATTTTTCAAGTTGACCGTCTTTCTTGAAAAATCCGAAGTGTTGCCAAACGTTTGATTTATAGGTATTTTGCGCTGTGTTTCTTTTTCTCCTCACCTTCCATGTGTGTTGATCACTGAGACTCTCTGCCTCCGTAGTGCGAAGCAAAGATCAAAGATCGTCTCTGCTGAGTGCTGTCAGGATGAGGGGATATTATACAGTATGAATGAATCATTTTTTTACCGATGCAAAGACGCTACAATCGCGAGTTCAACCCAAACTGTAGCTGATGTGCACTCTTTCAACAGGTGCACTCGCATCTTGAACGTTTATGCCGGTGCACCGATGCGAATCGGTGAATCTTAACATCCCTAGTATGCGGCTATCTAGCCTCTTCTGATTATTCCATGTTATAGATATATCTGCCTTTTTAAGTAGCAATGGTATAGATACAAAAAGGTAGTTACAAAACACATATGTATTGCTTAAATTGCTCACATTAATATTATCTGTCAGAACTAAATCAATTGATTGAAAACAGTATAAGCACAGGCTTAAAAAGAAGAAAGATTTATAGTTATGGCGGTATTCTAGTTTCTCAAAAGTGTTTCATCTGTTTTCCATGTTTCAGAAAACAGAAGTCTTTGATGTCTTTGACTAAAATTCCCTTTCTGCTTTCAGGAAGTGGAGCGTGAGATCTCGTTCCGGACAGAATGTGGACTTTACTACTCCTACTACAAGCAGATGTTGCAGGCCCCGTCCATACAAGAAGGTATACATCATTTAAAATGGCCCAATTGTGCTTCTTGGGTATTACCTTTCCTGTAGGCATATAGGTTGTTTTGCATGTAAATGGTCTGTAAAGGCTAAAATCCCTGTGGTCCCTCCAGAAATATTGGCTAGCTGTCCAACACATTGTACGTGATAGGCTAAGGCAGTGGTTCCCAACCTGGAGGGCTTGGGAACCACTGCCCTCCAGGGGGGGGCGCAGCGCTATTGCAGGGGGGACGTGTGAAGCTTGGGAAGAAGTTGTAAACATACATTGTTTGCTCTCAAAATCTATAAAATGGACACATTTTTAACTCAATCGGCAGTTAAAAGAAAAGTGGACGTGCCCACGACAAGCCTTTCAGCTATAATGCCTAAATCAACAAAGTATGATGAGGCATACATCTCCCTGTCCATCTGACAGGAGGGAGCCTCGTTGAGCTGCGAGTGTGGCTACAGACGGAGTTCACTCCATCACGGAGGGGTAGGGTCGAGGGAGTGGTTTGGGATTGGGCCATAGAATTAGAATTGGGAGTGATGAAACCCTCTTTAATGGTCACACATGCAGAGCACACAGCACACACAGTGACATTTGGCCTCTGCATTTAACCCATCCTAGTACCAGGAGTCTAGTAGTAGGAGCAGAGGGCAGCTAGTGTACAGCGCCCGGGGATATAAACAAACAACAAATAGCGTGTGCGTTCCATTTTCACTCAGCGAGAAGCTCATGGGGCTTTCCCGAACCTCTGTCGAGAGCTGGAGTTAAATGAAATCTCAGATTTGCCTTCTTAATAGTTTATTTGGGTCCCTCACTTCCGTTAAGCTTCACATGCACTTATTCGCTAACCTGAACAGCCAATCAGAGAGATTTCTTTGGCTGACAGCCTCCCGATTCAACATGTCGAATCGGCGGCGGAAGGTGTCGGCACGGCCGAAAAGACACGACGGTGCAGTACACACCAATCTGAGTAGGGCGACACGACACTCATCGACGGCCCGACATCTACCGACGCCGAAAATCGTGGTCGGTGGTCTCTCTTTCTCTCTCTCTCTCCCTCTTTCTCTCTCTCTCTGTGTGCGGGGGGCGGGACATCTCGCTCACAGACAAACAGCACCGTGCACACAGAGATCCGCTGGTGGAGAACAGAGCGTTCAAAAGTGACAATCTACAACGCTCGATGTGGTCAATGCTCTTTTGCCATAAGTATTTTTCACATAAACGCGGAAACACAAGCAATCTGTCCATCAGCTGGCCAAAAGGCATCATGTTCATACGGAGAAATGCACCGTTTTCGACTTCCTTAACTCTGAGTTCTGTTACCCCAATTACGTGTAAGGTGGGAGAAATACTCAGATCAAGTACTTAAGTAAAAGTAGTATACTGCAGGGTAGCTTGTGAATTTACTCCAGGTGTAACTAAAGTCTGATTTAACACTTGATTATATTTCACATCATTCATCCAGATCTGTAAAGTAACTAGGTATTAAATATGTTTAGTAAAAGTACATAATGTACCTCTGAAATGTAGTGGAGTAGAAGTACAAAGAAGCAAAAGTGGAAATACTTAAGTACCTCAAAATAAGTACAGTACTTGAGTAAATCTACTTAGTTACTACCACCACTGCAGGTATGTTATGTCTGCTAGCAGCCCATAATCCACACTATACATACAATAAATCAATGTTAATTCTCTTTCCAATTTAAAGAACCGGATCGATAAGCGGTACTAGTAATTGTTTCAATTAGGCCTCATTATTTCACAGTGGCACAGGGTCATCTGCCAATACAAGCACTTTTGTTCATGTTCATCCATAATAAAATATAAAAATATAGTTGGATCTTTTTGTCTTGTTATTATTAGCAGAGAAAATGTAATGTTTGGTCAAATGAATTGTATAGAGTTGTAGAATCTCGGTGGGAACCGGGTTGGGGGGGGGGGGGGGGGGGCTCGAAAATATTTCCAATTACCCAAGGGGGGCCTCACTGAAAAAGGTTGGGAACCACTGGGCTAACGGACGGGACCTCTCTAACCAATCACAACAGAGCAGGCCAGCTAACAAATCAGAGCAGACTGGGCTCTGGTTTCAGACAGAGGGTGAAAAGAGGTGCTGCAGCACAGGCAGTATGAGACAAATAAAGAGCTTTTTGAACATTAAAGCATGGAGACATGTCACAGTAGAGTTTTATCACTCACACGGTCAACAGCCATAACAACTAAATCTATTTCTCGCCATCGTAATGTTATATAAATCAGGCTATAAATAATGTATTAACAAATCCCTCTGTAGAGAAACTTTAGAATATAGATCCAATAACGCTGGAAAGTTTGCTCTAAGTACTACTAAAGATTTCTGCCTCAGAATGAGAACAAAATATATACCTTGAGAAAACGACCTTTACGGATATGTATTGTCAAATACAAGGAACTAAAGGGTAAACAGGTGAAACATCTAAACTAATTGCTAATACCATGAAATAAAATGATTGTATTGTAATTGATGTGTTTTTTATATTGCAAACGTTCTAAAATATTTTGTTTGAAAGTGCAAATGAGGCATTATCTGATACTAACTTAAGCTGTTAAAGGAGAAATCTTCAGACAAAAGCAGACAATACATCAGGATGTGTATTTTTTATGTTTTTCTTTCCTACTCGTCCGAGAGAAGACACAAAATGCCCAAAAGTTCAGACCAGTGCATGAAAAAAAACACTTGCTTCTGAGTTTGAACCTGCATTTATGGCACTTTTGCAGGATTCTTGTTCGAGCCAGATGATGTTTTTAACCAACTAATGGAGCTTTATTTAGAAGTAATTGCTATGGTGATTGAAACATAGTCTTATTATACTTTTGGTAATTCTATTTTTTACATGGATGGAGACACCATACAGCTGTCTCTACTGACATCTTTTCCCTCTCCATTTTCCAACCAGATCAAACAAACCACTGCTGTTTCTGAGACGCACAGTCTAGTCTGAGGGAGATGATTCTAATTCTTTCTTCCCGTTATCATGTAACATTTCTAGTTGGAAACCGGCCTAATTTTGCACCAAGGCAAATAATTGAGCTGAAGGCTAATCAGCGGAGAACTGGCTGACCTCCCTTTCACTCTCACTCTGCACTCCTTTATTTTTCTGTTTGCAGAGCGGCTGTGTCACAGTATTAATGGTACTGGGGGGGGGGGGGGGGCAGAGAACAACATGTGGCATAATGGTGGAAATTAGACAAATGTAAGATTGATGTATGAAATTAGGTGAGATGGGAGAAAGTAAGCATACATGGAAAGAAAAAAGGATGGAGGAGGGCGTGAATAGAAAGATACAGGATGAGTGGGTTGTGTGTGTGTGTGTGTGTGTGTGTGGGCAGCAATGGATCCTTAGTTTAAAGCTCTTACATGGATGAAAAAGGCAGAAAGGATGAGGCTGACACACACCGGCCTGCAGCAGAAACTCAGCTCTTTGCTGTCACGCTTTGTTCCAGTCAAAACAGATACAGAGACCATGCTGCACCCACTGCCCCTTCTGGAATACTGACACCAGTGTGTGTGTGCACGGTCATATAACATCAGCACCAGCCTTTTTGCATGCAATGGGAGAAATATAGGAGAATATGCATTTATTTTTAATACAATGTGGGTGTTATATTAGTTTTTCTTGCCAATAAACCTCACCAAAGTACTTACTGAGAAGCAGTCAGAGGAACAGCGATGGGAGTAGAAAAAGGGGCAAAAGGGCTAAAACTGTCAGTAAAGCTAAAGGGATTACATCATTTGTCTCTATGAATGACACCTGTCATTTCACAGCAGTCGTGTGCATGTATTTTGTCTGTAAAGGCTCAAATCTCAACTTTCCCCCCTGAGGGAGTTTCTCTCCCACACACTCCCCCCTGCCTGAAATGCCTCCATTGGACCATCCATCACTACATAACACCCACGCTTATTTTGTATGTGATAGGCTAAGGGGCGGGACATCTCTAGGCATTGACCAATCACAACAGAGCCGGCCAGCTAACCAATCAGAGCAGACTGGGCTCTGGTTTCAGACAGAGGGAGAAAAGAGGTGCTGCAGCACAGGCAGTAGGAGACAAATAAAGAGCTTTTTGAACATTAAAGCATTGAGACATGTAGAGACACTACATACTGATATGAACCTGCAAATGAGCATACTAGGGCCCCTTTAAGTTGAGGTAGCGTCATAAAAAGACTATGGGAAATGCTGACATTTAAGATTTTATGGAGAAAAAAACCTGCAACAATGCTATTTCTTTACAATTGAGCAAAGGAAATAATGCCTGAGGCTTTCAAGGTTGAATGCACTTGATGATTTCAGTCATCTATGGTGCTCGCAGCGATTACTGATTTCAATTGAGGCAGAACAATCTGTGTTTTTAGGGGTGGAAAGACATGGAAACACTTTTATTGTTCTTTAACAAGCACCATGCTCTGGAGGGTGAGCTTTGTGAAACATTCATACCCAATAATTATCATTATCAGTCAATGTCGCTGTGAAGAAATGGTGGCATTTTAAAAGAGTGTGTTTGTGTGTGTTCCTAGGCCTCTCAGATTTGATCCATGACAACTTGACAGAATCCAAGAGGACCATCAATCTCCTTCAGCGGATGAATATCTACCAGGAGGTCTTCCTCAGTGTTCTCTACAGACTGTTGCCCATACAGGTACCCCATCACTCAGCTGTCAGATATTTACCGCGGCTTGTAAAACACAATAGATTAGAGTAATGCCCGCCACTATTACAGGATGATGACTCTCTCTCTGACTGTTCTTGTCATTTCATACAATCACAATTATACCACAATACACTGTTTTCTTTTGTCATAAATATTGAATAAGTACTGCCATGAATAATAATCATACAGTGGAAGCTTCTTCTAGTGATCAGCTGTTTACATGGATATCAAAGCATGATACGAAAAATTAAATATTTACTTTTCTTTCAATAGCTTGAGTATGAAAAGAGTATGTTGGCAAAATATATATTATATGAATCAAGTAGTCTGTTTATTTGTTGGCCTGTTAAAAAAGAACGATGGCACTGAAACCAATGCCAAGCAGCTTACTACCAATTCTGACGTAAGCTAAAAGTGCAATTCGGTTTCAGTCTAAATGAAAATGTCAACAACAAGGAAGAGCAACCTTTATTTTATTATCTTTTTTTATTTATTTGTTGTCATCATCATGAAAACAAATACATATTATTTGTATCAATGGTATTCATTTTAATTTAAGTGAAGTCATGTCAGTCGATGTATTTAATTATTTATTATTGCATTGTTGTTATGTATGTTTTTCTTTGTTGTTGTTTTTTTATGTTTTTCAATGTGGAAAATGAATTAAAAAAATATAGTATAACATATACAGGACTGTCTCAGAAAATTAGAATATTGTGATAAAGTTCTTTATTTTCTGTAATGCAATTAAAAAAACAAAAATGTCATACATTCTGGATTCATTACAAATCAACTGAAATATTGCAAGCCTTTTATTATTTTAATATTGCTGATTATGGCATACAGCTTAAGAAAACTCAAATATCCTATCTCTAAATATTAGAATATCATGAAAAAGTATACTAGTAGGGTGTTCAACGAATCACTTGAATCGTCTAATTAACTCGAAACACCTGCAAGGGTTTCCTGAGCCTTGAAAAACACTCAGCTTGGTTCAGTAAACTAAATCACAAGTATGGGGAAGACTGCTGATCTGACTGCTGTCCAGAGGACCGTCATTGACACCCTCCATCAGGAGGGTAAGACACAAAAAGAAATTTCTCAAAGAGCAAGCTGTTCACAGAGTGCAGTTTCAAAGCACATCCACAAAAAGTCTGTTGGAAGGGGGAAATGTGGCAGGAAACGCTGCACAACCAAGAGAGATGACCGCAGCCTTAACAGCATTGTGAAGAAGAGTCGCTTCCAGAATTTGGGGGAGCTTCAAAGACAGTGGACTGAAGCTGGAGTCCAGGTATCAAAAGTCACTGTTCACAGACGTGTCCGGGAAATGGGCTACAATAGCCGTATTCCCATGGTCAAGCCACTTCTGAACTCAAGACAACGGAAGAGGCGTCTGACTTGGGCTAAGGAAAAGAAGCACTGGACAGTTGCACAGTGGTCCAAAGTCCTCTTTTCAGACGAAAGCAAGTTTTGTATTTCATTTGGAAGTCAAGACGCCAGAGTCTGGAGAAAGGCTGGAGGAGCAAAATCCAAGTTGCTTGAAATCCAGTGTGAAGTTCCCACAGTCAGCAATGGTTTGGGGAGCCATGTCAGCTGCTGGTGTTGGTCCACTGTGTTTCATCAAGCCCAGAGTAAATGCAGCTGTGTACCAAGAGATTTTAGAGCACTACATGCTTCCGTCTGCTGAAAAGCTCTATGGAGATGAGGAATTCATTTTCCAGCATGATCTGGCACCTGCCCACAGTGCCAAAACCACCAGTAACTGGTGTACTGACCATGGCATTACTGTCCTCGATTGGCCTGCAAATTCCCCTGACCTGAACCCCATAGAGAATATGTGGGGTATTGTGAAGAAGAAGCTGAAAGACACCAGACCCAACAATGCTAATGAGCTAAAGGCCGCTATTGAAGCATCCTGGGCATCCATAACACCTCAGCAATGCCACAGGCTGATTGCCTCCATGCCACGCCGCATTGATGCAGTAATCCGTGCAAAAGGATTCCCAACCAAGTACTGAGTGCATTAATGGACATTTTCAAATGTTTGATTGTGTTTTGCTGTTATAAATCTTTTTTTTTTACTTGGTCTGAGGAACTATTCTAATTTTTTGAAATAGGATTTTTGAGTTTTCTTAAGCTGTATGCCATAATCAGCAATATTAAAATAATAAAAGGCTTGCAATATTTCAGTTGATTTGTAATGAATCCAGAATGTATGACATTTTTGTTTTTTTAATTGCATTACAGAAAATAAAGAACTTTATCACAATATTCTAATTTTCTGAGACAGTCCTGTATATCTATATCAAATTCAGTAGCAAAACTGTTTGTATTATTATTTTATGTTAAATTCATAAATATACAAATGTGAAATACATGATAAAAGTTTTTTTTTGTATAAAATATTCATAAGCTTAAAGAGCCTGTGACAGCATCCCAACAACTGTGCGATACCGTTCCGATAAATATCAATAATTTCGAACATCGCGGGGAAATTCCTTCGACTCATTTTGAAGTTTTGGGGGAAGCCGGAAGTGACGTCAATGCGGGAACGCTTCACTGTGCAGCGAGAGAGCCAAACACGGACAAAGTGTGTTGTTATGCGTAGAAATGGTGAATTACTGAGTTTAGGCACGTTAATAACGTTGTGATGAAGTTGACTACAGTATATTCATATTCGTCAGTGCTTTCATGTCAATTCGGCGAACATAAACATAAATGATCGTGGTGAAGATGATGATTAAATTAGGATTAAAAATCGGTAGTGAGAGCTGCTGAATTTCCTCCCGTAGGATGTGATATAAAAACAAATCGATTATTTTTGTAGTTATAAACTCAAGTGGATGAAACTACATTTATTAGTGCTTTCATGTCAATTCAGCGAACATATGATACATTAAATGATCGTGAGGATGATGATTAAAAATCGTTTGTTTGAGCCGGTCTGCATTTCCTGATGAGAAAACAAACCGATGCTTTTTGTAGTTGTACACCAACGTGGATTAAACGTGTGGTTTTTTACCACAATGTTGGGAAATTAATGGATAAAATGCACGGATTATTATTATTATTATTATTCCCACTCCGATCGGGACTCTCGGTCCACCGTTTCCCCGCAGCGAGGCTCCCCCCGTTGACAGTTTACGTGGGCCGGTCGGATAAGTCACTAGCACATCCCCCATAGGCGGCGAGTGAGGCTCAGGTTTGGGAAGGCTAAATAACTTGTTTTACCTGACGCTGCCCGCCTCCGGCGTCTATAGAAAAGAGATCAACTCAGTGTGCGGAGTTTAAATCTCTCAAGTCATATTACAGGATAAAGGAAATACAGTTTAAACTGCCGTATGCAGAGAAGACGCCGACGTGTCGCACTTATCATCAATCAGATCATCGATCATATAATATCATAATATATCATATTTCCTTATCTGAGTCAGCTTCTCCAGCCGTATCTGGCCGTGCAACACTTACAGTGTCACATACTGTATGCAGAAGTATTATTTTAAGCAACACATTATGTTGACGAAACACTTGAGTCAAATGTAATTAAAGTCAGATCCACTCGTGTCTTAGATGGGGCAGTGATATCATACAACTATACGCTTTCAAACACTCGGTAGGCCTAGTTATTTTTTAACCAGTTGTTCTGTATTCTCCTTGCAGGTGCAACTCTGTGGCTTGTATCCTGGATTATATGTTTAAGTCATGGATGTTTAAAGCTCATATTTGTCTAATATTAGTTTACTTTTCATTAATGAAGTATGACGCTGCGCTGTCAGTACACTTGTCCCTGTTTGTGATTGGTCAAATGTAGCTAACCCCACCCCTTTCACGTGAACGCGCTCTCAGCTGGTGAGAGAAACCCTGGCTTGATTTACCGAGTTGATAACCAGCGTCGTAGGACCGCTTAGCGAGATCTCGTTTGCTGTTGTTAGTTTGTTTGTTACTCAAACATATCCAGGATATGTTGAACTGGCTTCGTAGTGCAGGGCACAGGTGGCTAGCAGCGCTAATGTCAAAGACACAGACATTATACATTATATTTGTATTTTACCCGGATGCAGTGACACAAATATTTGGGAAGGCTTAGCCTTCCCTAGCCTACAGCACCCGCCGCCCCTGACATCCCCCACTCCCCCCGTTGACAATTTACTAGCGGTACCGAAGTGGGCCGGTCGAGAGTCTCGGGATGATTTTTAGTCCCAGTCCACCACTGGCTACATGACCGTATGATCGCCCCCATATTGACGCACCTAATTCCTAACCCTCTCAGACACGTTCAAAATTAAACTGTCATCGCTGTCTGAGCTTGCTGCTGTGTGCGCCATCGTGCGTTTACATGCAGATGCTGGGATCCTGAACGGTGCAGCTGGAGCGCTGTGCCCGCAATGACGTCACACATAATTTGGCGGACTTGAAGAATCCCCGAGAAGATCCAGAAAATGGTCAACATTGAAGGGCAGATTAATGGTTATCAAAGTACAAATATCCAAAATCAGTTCAGTAACGGTTTTCAAGGGGACAATATTTACTCAAATTGATGAGTTTGGATGATGGGGGAAACTCGTGTCACAGGCTCTTTAAAGCAGTGCTTCTCAAAGTGTGGTCCGCGGACCACTGGTGGTCCGTGATCGCCCCCTAGTGGTCCGTGAGTATATTGGTAACATTTCACATTTGAAATAAATAAATAAATTTCAGTTTTCCGTACTCTCGCGGGAATATCTCCGCAATGGAGCGAGGTTAAGTTTCACTTTCAATTGCATGATATAGCCCAGCGCAACACCTTCGTCACACATGTTGCCACTTGTTTGTACCATTTTCAGGAGATTTGTAATCTGTTCTAGAAATCTGTTCTAGAAATGTGTTTTTTGATATTTGTGGAGTTAGGTGGTCCGCGAATGTTTTTTTATTGGTTAAGTGGTCCTTGGAATGAAAAAGTTTGAGAAACACTGGCTTAAAGTGATTCATTTGGCCCTTGATCACAATAAGAGCTTTTCACTGCAGTCCGTCAGGCTTTTGATCCGCTGTGGCATTTAACATTTTGGTCTTTTCTAGCTGACATGTCTTGGCACACTTGTACTTGTCACGTCGGAGGAGGAAAAGGTTTCTGTATCGGCAGATCAATTAACTGAGCAGCAGTTACTTAGCTCCCTCAGAGAGCTCACTGTGACAAGACTGCCACGAAGTGAAATATCAGAGCAAACTTTGAAAATGCCACAGTGTTCCTGAGAGTCTGTCGCTGTCACTCTGTGTGTCCTTTCACAGCGGCTCTAATGAACTGCTGCTCTCTCTGTGTGTGTGTGTGTGTGTGTGTGTGTGTGTGTGTGTGTGTGTGTGTGTTTCAGTCCTATCTGGAGCCAGTGTATTTCTACATCTACACAGTGTTCTCGCTCCAGGCAGTGTATGTGATCGCTCTGTACCTAACTGCATGGCTCCTGTCAGGCTCCTGGCTGGCCGGCACTCTCACCGGAGTCTGGTACATCCTCAACAGGTGAGAAATAACTGTGTGTTCATGCAGCAATGCCCCTTTCAGACTCAAACTTTGATAATGTTGCGCCAATTTCCCATGTCGGCACAAAATAGGAGTATATTCTTAGATTTGATGCTCACTCAAGCTCGACAAATCACAAATCGTCACTGTCCATGTAAATCCTTTTGTGATTGCAATATAACAAGGAGTGCAAAACAGTTAAATAAGAAATGAAAAAAACCCATCTTTTTACCAGAGGGTGTAAACAATGGAAGCACGGATGGGAGGGTAACTTTACAAATGTATTCCATGACAATTACTAGTTGCCTGTAGACATTAATCAGTAACCTAATCTTGGTTCCAAAATCATTAAGTAATATAATGTGATTACTTTCTGTTACATTTTAGTTACCTCTTTATCAAATACAATGCAATTAAATAAAAGACAAAATTAATATCAATAAGAAGTTCCTAAGTTTATTATGACAGAACAATGTCATCTTAGAAAAGAAGAAACCAAGATATTTAGGATCAAAGTGTGTCCTCTGCTCAGAGATGTTACTAATAGGTTTGTAATCCTGCGAGTAATCCCAATTTTTTTTTAAATGTAACAGTAATCTAATTATGTCTTTTTTTTATGTTACTAAGGAGGTATTTGTATCGTGATTATGTAATCCTGTTACATGTAATCCCTTACTCCTTAAGCCTGGATGCAAATGTCAAATCTTTGAGAATAAATGTGCCTTGCAGATGTTTCATTGACTTTAAAACAGAAGTAAATGATTTCAACATGTGTGTAAGGCCTCAGTAATACACAAACTGTGTGGGATTTACAAAGAATGCATTGTGTCCGCTGATCCCTTCACTTGCTCACGCTATCTTCCCCGTCTCAAGGTTGATTCACAGATATATTGGGCAAGCACGCCAAATTGCAGCTGATTGCAATTATCCATGTGGGGATGTTGCCTTTGTGCCAAGATCACAGGAGGCAGAACAACAGAAGAAAGGGAAATAAAAGCTTCAGGATTGATGAGATGCTAATGCTTTCCCCAATTTCAGGCTAGGAACGTACCTATTTGGGATTTAGGATTTAGATCGCAGGGTGACAGATGGGCGATATAATGCCAATTAATACACTTGTATCTTTCTCTATCACTCTTCAAGTCTTTAAGAGCAGTCAAATTAACATTTTAAAGGTCCTCATTAAGAGCGCATTGCAGTAAAGGTCACATTGAATCAGTATTTCATATACACAAGGAAAATATTTCACGAGCCACTTCCGCAGCGACATTTTGCAAATGAGGGGGATTTTGAAAGATCTTTTTGTGTCAGGTGTGAATGTTTTTTAAAGAACGTTTTTTATGGTGGATTCATTTGCCTTCATGGTTGAGTGGAAAATAATATAAATCACAGAATTCACTTAGGGGAAGCTTTCATATTGGATTTTAGTACTCGGAGCGAATGAGGAATCTGGGAGGAATAAAAAAAACTACCGTGGGGACTTGGAGAAGGCGTATGACCCAGGGAGTTACTGTGGGAGGTGCTGCGGGAGTATGGGGTAGGGGTGTTGAAAATAATCGTTTCTACGATGCATTGCGATGCGGACGTGGACGATTCGGTACCGATGCAGTGACGGAAGATAATCGGTTATAGCGTAGTAACGTTGCTTCCTGATTTTCCGGCCGCGGCTTTACTATAAAGTTTTTTTTTTCTGTCACTTTAATATCAAATCGGTCCGTGAAGCAGAGATCAGGCAACAGACGTGACAGCGGCACAGCAACACCAAACACGGAGCTGTCTGCTTTATCCACCAACACAACACCACCAGTCCAGAACCAACAGCAGAAGGACCCGCTCCTAATCACTCCGTGTCGCTGCGGCACAGGGATTTATGTTTTTCAAAAATAATCGCGTTACAATCATGTCAGGTTTTTGGTGGATTTAATTAAGTCTTGGATTGCAAAGTATGAATGTCCTCTAGCAATTTTCAGATGATATATACGTGTGTAAAGTTTGTGAAGGCAGGCGGAAAAAAGCTTCCGCGATCACCGTCTCCTCTCCGTTCCTCCAAACCCCGCCCCCTCCCTGAAAATAATGAGTGACAGGCTGATAGTGACCCGATTGAAACTTTATTATTCACTTAATCACTGAGATATAATGAAACTAATTTAATCTCATACATTCATGGGATTTATGTAACAGTAAGACAGAGAATGTAAGTGTGCACCCACATGCACTATTTTAGTTTGTATATGCTCCTGTTGTCTGCTGTGTTCAGACTCAAGTCCACACAGTATCACACACAGATATATGGAGGCTAGACCTATACAATTCATTTATTTTGGTTTATAAATTAATGTCAAGACATTTATGTTATTGATTTCTGAAGCACTTTCTAAATAATAAAAAGAGAGTTCATATGTATTTACTGCATGTATGCATTGATGAAAAATAAGCCATGTGCAGTAATATAGAAAATTGAGGATGCAACGCATTGGTATGAATCGTGATGCATCGGGATGCATCGGGATATCGAATTGAATCGAATCGTTGACAGGATAATCGTAATCGAATCGAATCGTGAGACCAGTGAAGATGCGCAGCCCTAGTATGGGGTGAGGGGGTCTCTACTCAGGGCCATCCAATCTCTGTACTCCCAAAGCGAGAGCTGTGTCCGGGTCCTCGGCAGTAAGTCGGACCCATTTCCGGTGAGGGTTGGCCTCCGCCAGGGCTGCGCTTTGTCACCAATCCTGTTTGTAATATACATGGATCGGATTTCGAGGCGTAGTCATGGGGGAGGGGGTCTGCAGTTCGGTGGACAAAGGATTGCACCACTGCTTTTTGCAGATGATGTGGTTCTGATGGCTTCATCGGTCTGCGACCTTCAGTGTGAAGTGGCTGGGATGAGGATCAGCACCTCCAAATCTGAGGCCATGGTTCTCAGCAGGAAACCGATGGACTGTCCACTCCAAGTAGGGAATGAGTCCTTACCCCAAGGGAAGGAGTTCAAGTATCTTGGGGTTTTGTTCTCGAGTGAGGGAACAATGGAGCGTGAGATGGGCCGGAAAATCGGAGCAGCGGGAGCGGTACTGCAGTCGCTTTACCGCACCGTTGGGACGAAAAGGGAGCTGAGCCAGAAGGCAAAGCTCTCTGTCTACCGGGCCATTTTCGTTCCTACCCTCACCTATGGTCATGAAGGATGGGTCATGACCGAAAGAACGAGATCGCGGATACAAGTGGCCGAGATGGGTTTTCTCCGCAGGGTGGCTGGTGTCTCCCTTAGGGATAAGGTGAGAAGTTCGGTCATCCGGGAGGGACTCGGAGTTGAGCCGCTCCTCCTTCGCGTCGAAAGGAGCCAGTTGAGGTGGTTCGGGCACCTAGTTAGGATGCCACCTGGGCGCCTCCCTAGGGAGGTGTTCCAGGCACGTCCAGCTGGGAAGAGACCAAGGGGTAGACCTAGGACCAGGTGGAGGAATTATATCTCTTCGCTGGCCTGGGAGCGCCTTGGGATCCCCCAGTCAGAGCTGGTTGATGTCGCCAGGGAAAAGGAAGTTTGGGGCTCTCTGCTGGAACTGCTACCCCCCGAGACCCGACCACGGATAAGCGGAAGAAGATTGATGGATGGACCGTGGGGATCAAAGTGGGACAAAACAGTGCCAAGGTGGGCTGGAATGGGATGAACTGTACATCTTGTTTCCGTAGTAGGTGCCAGTAGGGCTGCTCAATTCATCGTATTTTAATCGCAATTACGATTATGGCTGGCAATGATTACGAAAACAACGTAATCGAAATAAAACGATTATTTTTTTATTTTATTTTTTTAATTACTTTTTTTTAAATTGTTTTTTCAGTTGAATTATACTTAAAGTTCAGGGTAATCAACTGTTAAAAACATACTGTTCACATTTTTTTTCTCCAATAAATTGATGTTTTCTAAGTAAATGGATAATCGTTTTTAATAGTCGTGATATCAATTATTGACCCAAATAATCGAGATTATGATTTTTTAACCCCCTCAACCTCAATCTCCCCCCAACTCAACATCGCCGTGGGAATGTAGAGGGGTTAAGTGATCCTTCATTATGAAGAATTCCATTCTTTCCCTCAGACAAGGACTCCTCGCGCCTGGAGAAGCAGGGACGCACTGTGAGAGTCATTGACAACTATGTACTGTCATTCGTCATTGGAGGCAGTCGCAATTTCTACAGGCTCGCACTAACTGTTAGCATCTGGCATCTGTTAGCATCTAGCTCTCCGGCTTACAAACTTTTAGTCATCCCTGCTTATACAAGTAGTAGTTTTAGTTGTCTGCGATCTGCCGAGGCCTACTCCCACCTGTCGAGTACGGCTGTACTGAGGTGTTTTTCCTCCGGAGACGTCGCGAAGAGACGGAGCGGCTCCACCTGTTGCTGTATGCGATCTGCGATTTACGGAGGCCTGCTCGTCGCGAAGAGACGGAGCGGCTCCACCTGTTGCTGCATGCGATCTGCGATTTACGGAGGCCTGCTCGTCGCGAAGAGACGGAGCGGCTCCACCTGTTGCTGCCTGCGAGTCTGCGATCTGCGATCTACGGAGGCCTGCTCCCACCTGTAGAATACGGCTGTACTGGAGGGGTTTTTACCCCGTAGTCGTCGCGGAGAGACGGAGTGGATCCACGCTTCGGGCTTGGCCTGCTTCCACCGGGCGTGTGCTGCTGTACGGAGGAGGATTTTACCACCGCTGGGGCCTGCTTTCCACCTGTCCTGGTTCTGCTGTTGCAGAGGCCTGCTTTCACCCTGGGGATACCACGGAGGGACCGGAGCGCTTCCACGCTGCTGTTTTCGCCTGTCCTTTGCTGCTGTGCTGATTTGCTCCAGGAACATCGCGGATACTGTGTGCTGGTCTGCGAAAATGGCCCATATCGGGATTCTGCTGTGCCTGTTAACTGTTTTGGACTATGAGAAGATCTCTAGTCATTCTGAGAAGTCTACTGGATTCAGGTCTGTTCTGCCACCCGCAGTGGGCATCCCCTGCAAAGGTTCGGATGTGTTGCTCAAACAATTACCGGTTGCCTTGTCACAGACAATCTGCTCGACAAAATATGTTTGTCTTTTTTGTTTTCCTGCAATGATGGTTCTTCAGGACTGCTTCTTAAGCTCAAATCACACTCTCGCAGACTTTTCCGGTGTTTCTAAATCAGATAACAATGTATGTGTGTCGTTTAAGAGGAAAAGATGCCTGTTTTTGTTGTTGTTATTACTGTCAGGAAATGTACAACCTAACCCTGGTCCGCCCAGTAGTAGTAGTCAGATTGCTACTCCTGCTGATTTTAAATCTAGGTCTGGGTTGGGTTTCATCCACTTGAATGTGTGCAGTCTGTTAGGTAAACTAGATTTTGTCCGTATCTGGGCGAGCTCAACTGACGCTGACATCATTGTTTTATCAGAAACATGGCTAAACAAATCTATTTTGGCCTCTGACATTGCCTTAAATGGTTTTAATGTGTATCGTACCGACCGGCCTAATAAAGGTGGTGGCGTTGCCATTTATGTTAAGAATAAGTTCAGTGTAACCACATTAGTTTCCAAATCGATCAGTAAGCAATTTGAATTTTTAGCCATAAATATAGAAGTGGCAAAGGGTCAACGGGTCATGGTAGTGAGTTGTTACAGATCCCCCTCAGCTGTCAAAGACTCCTTGTCTTCACTAGCAAATATTTGATCACAACTAGACTACAAGGAAATAGTGCTAATTGGAGATTTTAACTGGGACTGGTTAACTGCAGTGTCAGAGGATTTTAAAAACCTTTTTATCTCTTTAAATGTTACTCAGATTGTGGACAGTCCTACTCGCCCTAACATTAAGTCCCCTAATAAATCCTCCCTAATTGATCTCATTTTAACTAATGTTCCCCATACATATTCATCTGTGGGAGTATTTCCAAATGATCTGAGTGATCACTGTGTTGTAGCCACAATTAGGGACACTAAGGTCCAAAAGGTTAAACCTTGCATTATCATTAAGAGAGACAAAAAACATTTTGTGGAGCAGGGTTTTGTGCATGATCTGTTTGATTTTGATTGGGGTAAAATCGATCTGTGTGCTGATGTAGAAACCGCATGGTCTTATTTTTATCTTGGTTTTATGGAGATCATTGATAGACATGCACCCCTGCGTACATTTAGAGTAAAGGGACGAGACAATCCTTGGTTTTCTGCTAATCTGTCCAGTCTCCTTCATGATAGAAACAAGGCCTGGGCAAAGGCTAGGAAATCAGGCTCAGAAGTAGAATGGCTGCGTTTTAGGCAGCTAAGGAATAGCTTCACATCGCAAATCAAAAGTGCTAAATCAAAGTACTATCTGTCAGTAACCACAAATAATCTGAATAGTCCTGGAACATTTTGGAAAGCCATTAAATCGTTATCCACCGGCGATATCCGTAATGAACTACCTCCGTGCATTACCACAGCATCTGGCACTATATCGGACAGGGCTACTATGCTAAATTGCTTTAATGAGCATTTTGTGTCCTGTGGTTCTCTATTTGATTCTGTCGCTAACTCTGCTTCTGTGAACACTACAGTATGTGACTCTGAAAAACGTGTGTTGGAAAACCCTTTTAGTTTTACCCCTTTTACTGTTGATGTTGTTCGTGAAGCTTTAACCAAGTTAGATCCTAAGAAACCGGCTGGCCCGGACAACGTAGAACCTTTCTTTTTAAAGATAGCTGCAGATTTTATTGCTCCACCTCTCACTACTCTTTTTAACCTCTCCCTCAGCACTAACACAATTCCAAAATTGTGGAAGTCGGCGTATGTCCTGCCTTTGCTAAAAGGAGGGGAGGCCACCTTATTAAATAACTATAGGCCAATCTCTAAGTTGTCAGTTCTGGCTAAGGTTCTTGAACGCTTAGTGAGTGAACAGGTAAAAGTGTTTTTATGTACAAATGACATCCTGTCTAAACATCAGTCAGGCTTCAGAAAACAACATAGCACCATCACTGCCACAATGAAAGTGGTGAATGATATGGCGAGTATTTTAGATAATAAGCAGAGTTGTGCAGCTCTATTTATTGACCTTTCAAAAGCGTTTGACACCGTCGATCATCACATTTTAAAGCAGAGGCTAGCCAGTATAGGCATGTCCAGCCATGCAGTAGGGTGGTTTGTGAACTACCTCTCTGAAAGGTTCCAATGTGTTCACTTTGATGGGCTGTCTTCTGAGTGGTTAAACATTGCTAATGGTGTTCCCCAAGGTTCTGTTTTAGGTCCACTTTTATTCTCCATATATATCAGTTTAGGTGAAAATGTGGATGAAGTTACTTTACATTTTTATGCGGATGATACGGTGATGTAGTGTGCATGTCCCTCCATTAAGGAGGCTGGTGTTAAATTACAGGATGTTTTTAACATTATTCAGACTCAGCTCTCTGAACTAAAGCTTCTTTTAAATGTTGAGAAAACCAAGGTAATGCTCTTTTCTAAAGCTAAAAAGACACCAGAGCCTGTTTTAGATATTGTAACTACGCAAGGAATACAACTTGAAGTGGTTACCTGTTACAAATACCTTGGTATCTGGCTTGATGATTGTCTCACTTTTAAACTTCATGTCAATAACCTGCTTAAAAAGCTGAGGGTTAGGCTAGGTTTCTTCTACAGGAACAAGTCCTGTTTCTCGCTTGAGGCCAGGAAAAGGCTAGTCACTGTGTCCTTTTTACCTGTGTGACTATGGTGATTTGATTTATATGAATGCACCTGCCAATTGCCTGGTCAAGTTAGATGCTGCGTATCACAGTGCACTGAGATTTGTGACTAACTGTAAAGCATTAACCCATCACTGTAACCTGTATGCAAGGGCTGGTTTGCTTTCACTAACTGTACGGAGGCTCAGTCACTGGTACATTTTTATATACAAAGCCATGTTAGGGAAACTTCCATCTTATATCTGCTCCCTGATCTCACAGAAAATTGTAAGTGGCTAATGCCTGAGATCGAATGCTGTGGTTTTATTAAATGTGCCAACTGCTAGGAATGTCTTAGGGAAGACAGCTTTTAGATGCGCAGCTCCTCTGTCTTGGAATAGTCTGCAAATTAAATGGAAACTGAACAATCTGGTGCCACTAAATGTTTTTAAAGCTCGGTTGGATGCTACTCAATCGGAAGCTATTGGTATCTGTTTATGTGGATAATTATGTCAATGATGCTGTATGATGTCCTTTTGTTGTTCTATTTATGTTTTTATGTTTCATGTAGAACTACTTGAGCAGGTCTCCCTTGAAAAAGAGATCAATGATCTCAATGGGATTTATCTGTCTAAATAAAGGTTTGAAATGAAATGAAATGAAATGAAACTCTGGGGCTTTCCAAACCATTGTGTCCAGGACTTATAGAAATGCTATTGGTTGTGATACAGCTGCTCCGTAACACTGTGTCCGGGATCAAGTTCCTTTGGGGTCCAAATCAATACAAAACTGGACCCCCCCAAAAAAACTGACATCCTATTTAGGAGGAGTCAGAGCAAATGCAAAGGGATGTTTCCATTGGATTTAGGAATATGGAAAGTAAGATCTATGACAAACCATATGATACCTACATGTTTTGTTCATCAGGATAATCTCAACAATACACGCCAATGCAATTGCCAGAAGTAAATAGCTAACCTAAAGCTATAAACGAACTACATCACGGTCGTACAACTTCACATCACCACCGCTAAGCTAAAGGCGGCCAATGTTTGGCGCGATGATGTTCCCAACTCCCTAGCAACCGCTGTTTTAATGACACATAGAAGACCTTAACATGTGGGCTAGTTACTGACCTATTTTATATCAAAGAACAACAAGGGAAAATCTCTTAAGCTTGTTCTAACCACACATCTTATTTCATGCATCTGTGTTATTGGACTAATTCCTTTATGTCTGGTTGATCGGCAACACACACGTTTGAGACACTGCAGTATGTGTCAGATGCTACAGTATAGGTCTTAGTTGGGGTTTGGACATTTGACATCATTTTGAAAGTGAATCACTCCCTCTCTCTCTTTCTCCCTTCAGGGTAGATACCACTCGTGTGGAGTTCACCATCTCGCTCAGAGAGAACTGGTCGATGCCCTTCCTCGCGCTGCAGGTCACCGCTATCACCTGTTACCTCAGGCCTCAGCTCACAGACTTACAGCAGGTATGCACAAACCCACGCTAAATCAAAGCTACTGATCACAAAGGATGTCATGATACACAAAGTGTAGAAGTCAATACCTATACAGTATAAGTGTTATTTCATACTGATTTGATGCCACAATAAAAAACGAAATGCTAAATCCTGTGTATTTCAACAAACAAGCCGGTTTTACTCTTACTGTTTTGAAGTTAAACAGGTCAAAATTCCCTCTATTTTATTTATTTTATAGTGACTTTATGTCCTTCAAAAAACTCTATGCAAGTTTCCCGCCAAAAACTACATTTTACAAGATTATATTTAGATGAAACATCATGACACGCTTGAATTCACCATAACCCAACACTATAGAGCCTCCATTCACTGGCTGCTAACAGCTACTGGTGACAAGCTTTTGTCCTGCCACTTTTTGAAACTTGTATGTATTGTTCACAAGGAAGCATTATCAGAGAAAAAACAATGCGTTGATAGCAAGTTATCTGCGTCTTCAACAAATGTCTTATTGTCATTGGGCTGACGGGACGCCTAAATACATTTTAAGGCCCGACAATACTTCTGATATTGTAGGAAACAAGTAGTCATGTTTTAAAAATGTCTGTATCCTCTTTGTAACTTGGTGTACACTTTACATTGGCCTGGAATTGAAACACACAAGCCATCTGCTCAATATTCTAACTCCCTAATGGTGCATTTACACTACAGGGTATTGCACGATTCTCCTCGATGCAACTTGCTCTATTTTGGTTTTTCATTCGCAAAAGATGGTCTAGTAACTCCTACTTCTTTTGACACAGACCTTGTCGCGGTTCTAAGCAAACTGAGCCACCCCTAGTCACTGTAGACCAGTGTTTCTCAAACTTTTTCATACCAAGGACCACTTAACCAATAAAAAAACACTCGCGGACCACCTAACTCCACACATATCAAAAAACACATCATTTTTCTAGAACCGATTACAAATCTCCTGAAAATGGTACAAACAAGTAGCAACATGTGTGATGAAGGTGTTGCGCTGGGCTATATCATGCAATCGAAAGTGAAACTTAACCTTGCTCCATTGCGGAGATATTCTCGCGAAAGTGCGGAAAACTTAAATTGATTAATTAATTTCAAATGTGAAATGTTACCAATATACTCACGGACCACCAGTGGTGCGCGGACCACACTTTGAGAAGCACTGCTGTAGACCAATGATTGGTCAGATAAAATTTTCACTAGCTTGACACGGAACATCCTGCACAAACCTGCCGTTTTTTAACCAAGCAACCGACAATTGCTACTGTAATTTCTTTCATTTACTCAACCTAGATTTAATAAAACAAATGTCAGCTCGCAAAAAACAGCACCGGACACAGCAAGGACACTAAGCAGCATAATTAATGAATGGCGGACATACCTATGCTGATAATCCGGCCTACACTGAGAGGGTACGATCCGCAGTGGAAAACAAAATGGAAAAAAAAGATCTGTCACTATAAGTATGTTCTGTCAGCAGAGACGTACCATGCAGAGGAAAAATGCCACAAAACAGCAAGCAGCACAACAGGAATGAGTATACAAGCCATTGATTACCCAGAATCTAACCCCAGTGTGTGTGTGTGTTTCCCTCCACAGAAAGTGATGGTGTGGTTGATGTATGTGACAACGTTTTGCTTCTGTCTGACGTGGCAGTTCAACCAGTTCATCCTGCTGGTTCAGGCTCTCATCATATACAGCCTGGACTGTCTGGACTTCTTAACAACTACACAGGTGAGGCTCCAGGACCGACCTGACCTAATCCACAGAAAGGCAGTGTATATAAGACCAGGGGCCTTATTTATAAAGCTTTGCATAGGATTCACGTGGGAAGGTGGCGTACTTGGGACAAAGTAAATAAATACGCACACAAATATTCCGATTTATAAAACACTGCCACGCACGTCCTACGCCGGTTTCCCTGCATAAATCACAATCAACTAGAAATGCGGTGCAGCTTTTGCGGGCTTCACGTAACGCACATATTTGCCTATAGATAGTCAAAGAAACGCCCCATATTAATATCCATTCTGACTGACTGCATGAAGAAGATCGCAGGAAATAACGACAGAACAGCTAAAAAAGACATCTCACACCATGTCAGATTTTGGTTATTTTGGGGAGGTCGAGATAAATCATATTGTTTGGTGGATGCAGTTTGAACCAGAGTAGCAGCATGGAGGTCGGATCGTCACCAAAATAAATAAGTGGTCCGAAAAAAGTTAATGACAAAATAAATACGCCTTCCTCAGGCAGTGTGTTTGTACCGGGGACAGTAGACACCCTTGATGAGAAACTGTAAGAAAGTATCGGGGATCCCTCCGGAGTGGAGTCATGACGACTGGATCAGAATTAAAAATTGTATTTTTCCATGTTATTGCATGTTCCAGCTGTCAATCAGCTGTGCGCAGCGTCTCCACTGCAGCCTGTGCATCTCACCCCCCCCCCCCTCCCGCAGCAACTCTATATCCACCAGTTAAAGGAAATAAAACTAATGTGTTGTGTTATATTTGTGGAGAAAACTTCTGTGCAGCAATGCAGAGGCTCAGGAAAGGATGGAAGCAGGAACGGCTTTAGTCAAACACTGATATTTATTGAGAGTATAATACGGCCGGAGAGGTCACAGAGTATTTCACACTTGCATGTAAGCCACCCTGCAAACTCTGAAGACAAAGAGTAAAACATGGATCTGTTAGAGGGAAAAGGAGGGACTTAGAAAGCCCGCCTTTTCCTATCTTAATTATTACCAGACATGGGAACAAAGACCAGTTTGTGTTACAAACTGACATGGGCCAAACGTCTCCCCCACAGGAAGGCAGAGGACCTCTTGACCTGTGTCCTCCACACATTACAGGCAGGAGCATATGCGACTTAACGAAAAGCATATTGTTTGTAATTTGACAGTTTCTCAGAAAAGCTAAGAAACTCAAGACACAAAAAGATCGGATTAAAATATTCTCTGACAATATTAGCTGTACAATTTACCACATATGGTGTTCTTAGCTTCCATACCTCCTGTATTTTACGAGCGACTTATCAAGTCTTGGCGAACGGCATTAAACATGATTAATCGTGATAGTATATAAAACCATGCTCGTATCACAACCTATAGAAATTCAAAACGGCGTCAGTTTAGACGTAATTCTGTCCTCCTGCTTACGGCATCATTTATGAGAAAACATTTCACAACATTAACACAACATATTCGAGGTGGTTTTAAATAACATATCCGTATTTATTTATTTCTCCAAGTTATGTGTTTGTGTGCACTGAGGAGTCGCAAACAGGCGGTTGTTTAATCATTTTAAGATTGGCTTTAATCAATTTGTGAAAATGAATTCTTCATATATGATAAATGAGAGGTAACATTTTATATATGGTATTATTTTCACATGTTTCTCTCCATTCTTCCTTCTGCCAACGGTGTGGCAGTTTTTCGTCTCTCCCGTTTTTGTGCGTACCGCGTACGCATGGGTTAGAGTTTGTTTTTTATAAATCGCAAAGATTGCTTAGAAACTGGCGTACGCCATCTTTTGAGCGTACGCCACGTTTATAAAGGAGGCCCCTGGTCAGATTACTACACACAGAGGAAGTCTGTTTGCTGCTAATGCTCTGTATTCTGTGTATTGCACCTTTATGTTTCACAGCACTGTGTGTGTGTGTGTGTGTGTGTGTGTGTGTGTGTGTTCTCTAGGTGACCACTCTGTACCTGGTCCAAGTGAGCAGTCTGCTGAGTGTGTGGCTCCTCCAGTTCTGTAACTCCATGATCCTGGGATCACTGGTGCTGAGCTTCATCGTAGCCGCACTCTTCATCAGACACTGCCAGGTAAGTGTGTGTGTGTGTGTGTGTGTGTGTGTGTGATGGTTCAGAGAATAAGGTTCTAAATCTCTGAATGAAAAACTGGTAAGTTTATCAAAGTCACACAGGGAAATATGCAGCCAGACAAACACAGATGGAAGATTAAGCCGCATGGCGTGAAGAAGCCTGTGATGAAGTCTTGATTTTGCAAAAGATAATACAAATTCGTATTCTGGAGACACATTTCCCTGTCAGGTATACATGTAATTTAGTTCAATCAGATCTTATCACAGTAACAATTGCAAAACCATTTCATTTGACAGGGTGAAAGCGGAAATAAGACAGCTGGAGAAATGTTAATTATCAAAGATATGAAAAGAAAATGATCTTGAAAATAAATACAAGCCATTCTTTTAGAGGCTGTGTATGGGTGAGTTTTCGGCTGATGTCTGGTTAGTTTTCAAGCTGGTGTATCCAGCCAAACGTCATCTGTCAGATCAAAGAAGCATCACTCTGTGAAATGGCTCACTAGGGAATATGTCTGTCTGTAGTTCTACTCCAACACGGCTGCCTTATGAATTGCACTTGTCTGAATCTCTACATTATGTATATGATCAACTCTGAATCAGGACCATAGAATAAGAGAACAACAAAAACAGGAAATCATTGAGTTGTATTTATTAAACCTTTGTTACAAATGTTGAAAGCTGAAAATAAGGGATTGAAAAATGAGATTCAGATTGAAATAAAGCTTTCAAAACCCCAACTCTAGTTGCTGCAACAAAAAAACCTCATCAGTTTTCTTTTAAATAATCCTTTGTTAAAGTTGCATATGAACTGGTGTATTGTCTTTTTCACTGGAATTGTTACTTGTACTATTCCATGTGACAAATTTGATTGCTTGAACTTTATAGCCTAGATTTGAGACTCACTTTTGCCCTGCATTTTATTACGTCCCACCTCTGGGTTCAAATGTATAAACAGCTTATTTGATTATTTTTGTAGAATGTCCGAATCAGAAATCCTTTATTCATCCCACAATGAGAAATGTACATTGTTACAGCAAAGGGACCGTGCAGAAAGTGAACATATTCATTAATGAAGAAGCAGCTGGTTATTACTTACTACACTGAACAAAAATATAAATGCAACACTTTTGTTTTTGCTCCCATTTTTCATGAGATGAACTCAAAGATCTAAAACATTTTCTATATACACAAAATAACAATTTCTCTCAAATATTGTTCACAAATCTGAAAAAATCTGTGATAGATAATCCATCCCACCTCACAGGTGTGGCATATCAAGATGCTGATTAGACAGCATGATTATTGTACAGGTGTGCCTTAGACTGGCCACAATAAAAGGCCACTCTGAAATGTTCAGTTTTATCACACAGCACGATGCCACAGATGTCGCAAGTTTTGAGGGAGCGTGCAATTGGCATGCTGACAGCAGGAATGTCCACCAGAGCTGTTGCCCATGAATTGAATGCTCATTTCTCTACCATAAGCCGTCTCCAAAGGCGTTTCAGAGAATTTGGCAGTACATCCAACCGGCCTCATAACCGCAGACCACGTGTAACCACACCAGCCCAGGACCTCCACATCCAGCATGTTCACCTCCAAGATCGTCTGAGACCAGCCACTCGGACAGCTGCTGCAACAATCGGTTTGCATAACCAAAGAATTTCTGCACAAACTGTCAGAAACCGTCTCAGGGAAGCTCATCTGCATGCTCGTCGTCCTCATCGGGGTCTCGACCTGACTCCGGTTCGTCGTCGTAACCGACTTGAGTGGGCAAATGCTCACATTCGATGGCGTCTGGCACGTTGGAGAGGTGTTCTCTTCACGGATGAATCCCGGTTTTCACTGTTAAGGGCAGATGGCAGACAGCGTGTGTGGCGTCGTGTGGGTGAGCGGTTTTCTGTTGTGAATGTTGTGAATCGAGTGGCCCATGGTGGTGGTGGGGTTATGGTATGGGCAGGCGTATGTTATGGACAATGAACACAGGTGCATTTTATTGATGGCATTGTGAATGCACAGAGATACCGTGATGAGATCCTGAGGCCCATTGTTGTGCCATTCATCCACGACCATCACCTCATGTTGCAGCATGATGTTGCAAGGATCTGTACACAATTCCAGGAGGCTGAAAACATCCCAGTTCTTGCATGGCCAGCATACTCACCGGACATGTCACCCATTGAGCATGTTTGGGATGCTCTGGATCGGCGTATACGACAGCATTTTCCAGTTCCTGCCAATATCCAGCAACTTGGCACAGCCATTGAAGAGGAGTGGACCAACATTCCTCAGGCCACAATCAACAACCTGGTCAACTCTATGCGAAGGAGATGTGTTGCACTGCGTGAGGCAAATGGTGGTCACACCAGATACTGGTTTTCGGACCCCCCAGACTCCCCCAATAAAGCAAAACTGCACGTTTCAGAGTGGCCTTTTATTGTGGCCAGCCTAAGGCACACCTGTGCAGTAATCATGCTGTCTAATCAGCATCTTGATATGCCACACCTGTGAGGTGGGATGGATTATCTCGGCAAAGGAGAAGTGCTCACTATCACAGATTTTTTCAGATTTGTGAACAATATTTGAGAGAAATGGTTATTTTGTGTTTATAGAAAATGATTTAGATCTTTGAGTTCATCTCATGAAAAATGGGAGCAAAAACAAAAGTGTTGCATTTATATTTTTGTTCAGTGTACTTAAGTAGAAAAGTGTTAAGGCACATAACAGAGATGATCTGTGGTGTAACAGTCTAAGACAGTTAAGTAGCAGTCAGTAATAACAATTATGAACTGCAAAGGAAATGCGATAATAATATGTCAGCCATGTGTCCACATTTAATATGAATATAAATTGAGACATGGTGGTTTCTAACACAGGATGTGTGTGTGTGTGTGTATAGATGTGTCTGTCAGCTGCATTGAGTGTACATGTTTTGTTGCCGTCTGCTCCTGCAGTCTGGTCTGAAGACAGGAAGTCCTCTCGTCCGTCTGGGCAGACTGCTCCTCCACAGCGCCATGGTCCTCCTCCTCACCGTCACCATCAACTACCTGGCCAAGGTGCTCCTCACAGCTTTTCTTTTACAGAAGCCCTGGGAGGAAAGTCAGAAAAAAAAAGCTTGTGATCGAAACAAAATGTTTTACAGATTTTTAAAACACAAAAGAGTGGTGTGCTCAGCCTCTTGTGGCCTAAAAGACTATTACAACAAGAAACTTGGAAACATGAAATGATCCCCTTCACCTATTACAATCATTTGGTGTAGTGGAAGGTCATGTGTTTGCAGGATTCTTGCTTTTTTAAAATGTGTATCTTCTTGGTTGAATGCACTTATCGTACGTCGCTTTGGATATTTAATGAAATATAATGTAATTGTCATAATGAAATGAAAACTATTTAAATCAGATTAGGAAATAGGTGACTTGCCTCCCAGGGCTTCCATCCTCTCACTCCCCTCCTCTCCCGTTCTTCTGCTCCTCCATGTGCTGTCTTAATATTGCTCCACCCCCCCACTACACTCTCCCACTCCTGCAGCCCTCCTCTCCTACTCATGTATCTCCAACTCGTAAGCTTGATCTCGGCATGGTTTATTTAACTTATTTGTACATCTCAGCGTGTTGATTTTTAGCCCTGACAGGATGACCATATCTGTGTGTTTATGTGTGTTTACAGAAAGCACTTCAGCTCAGATCAGACGAACACATCTTTAAATTCATCAAGTCAAAGTTTGCCTTGGGGCCAACGAGGTATGAACACACACTCGTAGATGCCTAAACACACACACCAGTACATTCCCATGCTTCTCCTCTCTAACACAGTCACACTTTATTCTGATGAATCCATATTTCAGAAGCACACACACACAGTCTGCACCCATACACCTCTTGACTTGATCTAAGGTGACTGTATTATTCACTAAGCACCAGGATTGTAGCACCTAGAGTGTTAGTGTGTGTGAATAATAGATGTCGGGGTAACGCCATCAGGCCTCCCATCGATCAGATAGTGTGTGTGCAGTGCGGGTAGCTGCTCCTGGGTGGCAGATAACACGGCTCTCATCCCAACGCCACACAACCGGCCCTTCAATTATTCAGGAGGCTTTCTCCTCTGCCTGCTTCTCTCACTCGCTGATTCCTTTGTTGTACTCCTATCTTATTTTCTTATCCCTATTCCCACCTCAATAACTTATCTGCAAATCTGTTCTCCAGAAGCACGGGAAATAACACACGTTGATGGCATATGAAGATAATAGATCCAGTTCATTATGGAAACATTTGCACTATAATTAAAAATGTTTTTCGATCAGTTGCACAGAATTTGTTGTTTCATGTGATAGCAACTGGGGCTGCAACTCTGATTATTGAGATTATTGATTAATCTGCTTCTTTAATCTGCTTCTAGATTCATATTTATATCCTTTTTGTCTGTATATTTGGAAAAATGTCCATGCCAGTTCCTTAAAGTCCAAGTCCATGTCATTAATGTCTTGTCTTGTCATTTCAAAACCTAAAGATATTTACTTTAGCTTTATATATAGAAGAAAAATAGGAACTCTACATAATAAATGTTTTGTTTAAAGAGTTCCTGCTAAGCTTTTTTGGCGTCATCATGTGTCCGTCTTTCCCTGTCTCAGGGACTTTGATGCCAGTCTGTACCTGTGTGAGGAGGCGTTCGGCCTGCTTCCCTTCGACACTCTGGAGCGCCTGGCTGGCACCCTGCTGCTGTACCCATACATCCTCACCCTGCTGGTGCTCAGCGGCACACTGGCAGTGGCTGCTCTGCACAACCTCAGGTATAGCCGGAGGGGGGGTGTACAACTACTTTTGAAACTCCTTTCTGGAGTTTTGTTTTACCCTAAAATGCGTTCAATACAACTGGAAGTGGAACAATGCTGACTCATTTTGGCAGGACTAAGAACTAACAACCCAACTCTTTACAGCTTTTTAGTTTTACAGTTTAATCTTTTAGGAATGTATTCAGCATCCTCAATAACCCCCAAAACCACTCCAGAATTGCCCAAATTGCCCAATAATGCTAATTAATGCAATTTATATTAATATTGCAATTTGCCCAACATATGCTAGTTGGCATACGGCCGTTTCTATGTGCTGGGTGCCCGTACTATACATTTCTAACATAAAACTTTGGGGTACTCAGGATTTTCTGATTCACAATAGGACTCTATGAGCTGGCAAATAGACTAAAGACACTTTCGGAGAGGTAACTTCTGTGTGCGACTTTTGTTCATTTAAGTGGGTCGTTTTCACATCTGTTACTAACTAATGCTTTGAGCTGTAGATGGTTTGTGTCATGGTAATTACTTCTTACTCTTACTTCCAATTTATTGATGTTAATGAATTATTTAATTATTGAATCAAGTGGCAGTTGAGTGATCTCCTCCATCTGTCCTTCTGTCTTCTTCTCTCTTAACACAGACTAAAAGCTAATGAGCTGTAGCGTCTGTATGGGTGTGTGCGGGAACACTCAACAAAAGTTTGTGATTTGTTTGCGGGAGTCCGTCTGTCCGACTGACGGACAACTCACTTCAAAAAAGAAGAAGAAATCTAGATCGCAAAATAATTAAACAAGCCAGTGCCTGTTTTTCCTGGCCAAGGACAGGTTCCTTGAACACAACACGAGCGTAACGTGTCTTCACGTGGTATATGTCTCGTCTGAAAGGAGTGTAGACTAGAGCAGGGGTTCCCAAACTTTGCCATGCCAAGGACCCCCATATAGCATTCTCCTCTGGTAGCACCTAGAGTGTTAGTGTGTGTGAATAATAGATGTCGGGGGAACGCCATCAGGCCTCCCTTCGATCAGATAGTGTGTGTGCAGTGCGGGTAGCTGCTCCTGCTCCCTGTTGCCATTTTTTTTAATGATGTGTACATTATGATGGCAAATGTAAGAAATTAAACATACAGCTTCTTAATAAATATTCTTAATATATTTTTTTATTAATAATTAATAATCAGATATTCTTCTATTAACAGTAAACATTTTTAGTTTTTTATCTTTTGTTTTTCATTCATTACATTCATTGTGTCTTCTGTTACAAATATTCTTAACAAAATATTAAACAGTAATATCAACAGTACATATTTTTTAGGTGATTTCTGTCTTAATAATATAATATTCAACAGTAGGGGTATAACGGTTCACAGAAGTCACGGTTCGGTTCATACCTCGGTTTGGGGGTCACGGTTCGGTACGGTTTCGGTATAACAAGGAAAAGCAAAAAAAAGTCCCAAATGCATAATTGTTTTTTGCTGTTATTTATTTTTAACAGTCGTGCAAGTTTTGGTATGAAAATAGGGAACTCTAACATTTGGAATCATTAACTGTATTACACAGTTAAAAACAAACCACAAACAGTAACACTCAGATGGCCATATTATTTATAATGGCTGATGTCAAATGAAAAGGTTAAATAAGATGTACAACTAAAAAGAATGTCTTGAAAATATTAACATAAATAATAAGAAAGTGTTTGAATCACAATCAATAAAAGGTAATACAGAACTGTATAACATCTCCTGATGTCAAAATATAAAATAAATACAATGATAAATATAAAACAAAATAAAATCTGTACCTTTAGGAGCAATGTCTAACATGTGTAATTAACTTGTGAGTGTGTGAGGCCATTATGCCTAAATAAAGGTTCTCAAGCTTTACTCTATTTTCAAGTTTTTCTTCAAAAAGATGAGTTTGTCTACGTTGTCAGTAGTGAGGGCAGATCTGTTGGCGGTAACTATGTCACCTGCCGTGGAGAAAACCCTCTCGCTGGGGACTGAGACTGACTCGGATGTGATTGAGCATGTTTGACGTGTTACCACTAGCATACCGCACCGCTGTGGAACAACGCCGACACACCGTCCTCGTCCGATCCACAACTCGCACCCCATCATTGTTGTAGTCCACAGGGAACCCGAAATGTTCCCACACAGCTGATTTAAAAGAAGCAGGTGGGTCTTCTAGCTCCTGTGTGTTGTGTGAACTCGCCATAGCTACTAACTTTTCTTCTTCATGTATTGTGTTCGTTTTGTTCTTGTTCTTCATTTGTTATTTACGGGCTGCTGGCTTTTAGGCACAATACCGCCCCTGGATTATATATAGTGTAATACTGCCCTGAGTGACAGACTTTTTTCCCACTCGTAAAAAAAGGCGTATTCGCCGTGTGACTGCATGTGCCGAACCGTGACGTCCGAATACGGATACCGTTACACCCCTATTCAACAGTAATATGAACAATAAACATATATTTTGAGCATTTTTGAAAGTTATTTCTGTCTTAATAATATATATATATATATATTAATGCTGTGAAAATTATCGCGTTAACAGCGGTAATTAATTTTTTGAATTAATTGCGTTAAAATATTTAACGCATTTAACGCATGTGCACAATGGCCCGCCCCATATATCCCACCAGTGGCAGCGCCAGGGTATGGCTGGGGTAGGCTACACCCATACCAAGAAATTGCTTAGCCCCACCATGAAAAATTATGTTAAAGTAAGCAAAATAAAGTCCGCCAACTCGCGCCGAGAATTGCACAGACAGCAGTTAGTCAGATTGATTTCAGTAGCCACTTGTTTGGAAATACCGAAGACCAGAAACAGTTTTGAAAACTTTTGTCAAGTAGTGATCGTCTTCTCAATAGAACATCTTTGATAATGTCTTCTGGCCAATCAGAATCAAGATAACGGTGTGGTGTTGTTGCAGGAAGTCCCGACGGAGAATACTTTTGCGGTAATACAGGGGTGCACATAACTGGTACGCAGATTATGTGCGTAATCTGAAATGCGTACCGTCACTTGTGTCACAAAGCGCATTTGCGTACGACAGAGTCGGTCTCCGTGTGCACAGACAGGGCTGCTGTTAACGTCGGTCTGTGCAATGGAATTGTGCCAAAACTATGCCAACCGGCTGCGGAGGGAGACTCCCCCCCCCCCCCCCCCCCCTTCACTGGAGAACTGCGCTAAAACAGCTGATCACAACGTTCACACTCTGTGGTCACGAAGTACTCCACTAGCCGCCCCCCCCCGTCGACTTTCCTGAAGTACTCCCCCGTTGATATAAATCAACACGTAATGGATTAAGACCCCACGGTTTGATGATTGATAGGTGCTCTCTTTCATTTTGACACACAGAAAAATGTTACAATAAACATGTTAAATGGATATATCCGCCTTCTTTCATTTATCTTTCCATTCCCACAACAATATACATAAAGAAATGGCATATTTTGGACATAGTTCGAATGGTGATTAATCATGATTAATACATTTTTAAGCTGTGATTAATCTGATTAAAAATGTTAATCGTTTGACAGCCCTGATATATATATATATATATATATATATATATATATAACATTTTACATACTATTCAACAGTAATATTAATAGTTAACATGTACAGTATTTTTTGTTTGTTTTGCCATTTATTCATTACATTCAGTGTGTCTTCAGTTATAAACAGTCCTTGTCATTTCACTATGTGTGTCTCTTTGTTAAGACATAACTGTTCCCTCACTAGTGGGAGGGGTGGGCTTGGTGGCTCCTACACAGTTTATCAATCCTAGGTTTTAGGTTTGTCAGTGCCAGACGAATGTCATTGTCCACTTGCAAACGTGCTCTGTGCTTTGTTTTCAATACCTTCAACGCAGAGGTATGTGGTGGCAAATGGAAGCAGGGATTTAAGAGCTCTCTTAGCCAGTGCAGGATAGTCTTTTTTGACATAAAGCCAGTACTGTGGGAGTGAAACAGCTTGACATTTCACCTTCAACTCCCATTCATTCACCATGTCTATGAGTCTCTCTTGGGACATAAGATCCAGACTCTCACCTACTCCTGGGGCAAATGGGTTTCTTATCCAGTTTTGATTTGAGTTGTCTTCCAGGTCAGGAAAATATTCTTTGAAATATCCCTGCAGGGTGCTAAGTGCGACTGGATTAGTGGTGAAATGGTGCCTGGATCAGCACCGGATGACAGAAGCGCTTGGTGAAGCTGGGGGAACATCTCTGTCACTCCCTCCTTGAGTTTGGTCGACCAAAGGGCGATTTTCTTTGTAAAAGCTTGTACTTTGTCCTGCACATGTAATATGTACGTCTCGCGCCCCTGCATGCTCTTATTCAGGACATTTAGATGCTGGAATCAGGGTTTCCGTTAGCCGGTAATTACCGGTTTTTAGCTGGTAAAATGTATTGAAACCGGTTAATTAAAAAAAAAATCAGACCTGTGCAGGACGCTGTAGTCCGGTAATTACCTGCTAACGGAAACTCTGCTACACAACTCTTATTATTATTATTGAAATATGACCGGTAAGTTTCAAATTTGTCCGGTAAAATAAATTCTGCCCGGACATTTGACCGGCGAGAAAAAATCCTAGCGGAAACCCTGGCTGGAATATGTCCGACATGTATGCAAGTTTCCGGAGCCATGAGGCATCTGAAAAACGGCCAGCCAGTTGATGATTTTCAGAAGAGAGGAATTCACCGATCTCCCTTCGCAGTTCAAAAACACGATTCAGCACCGCCCCACGGGAAAGCCAGCGCACGTTGGAATGGAGCAGTAACCCCTCAAACTTTGCGCCCATCTCGTTACACAAAATAGCGAACAGTCGGTGTTTTAAGGGCCGAGCTTTTATGAAATTCACTACTTGTAGAACTTCCCGTAGTATCTGATGTAGTTCACCATCCATTCGTTTAGCAACAAGTGCCTCTCGATGGAGCATGCAGTGCGTTGCCACTACATTTAGGGCCTTCTGCTTTATCAAAGCTGTCACTCCGCTTTTTTGCCTGTCATAGCCGCTGCCCCATCTGAGCACACCCCCACACAACGAGACCAGTCAAGTCCGTTTGAGATGATGTACTCATCTAAAACTTGAAAATGTCTCTTCCTGTGGTCCTACCTTCCAGTGCTTTGCAAAAATAATATTTCCTCAACAAAGTTGTCTTCTGAAATAAATCTGATGTATGCAAGCAATTCTGCGACATTTGCTACATCCATGCTCTCATCCAGCTGCAGAGCGAAATATTCGCTAGCTCTCACTTGCTCCAAAAGCTGAGCAGATATGTCTTGAGCCATGTCACCAATCCGTCGGCTCACAGAATTATCTGAGAGTGGTACTACGTTGATTTTGCTGGCAGCATCCTCACCTAGCATTTCCCGAACAATATCGATGGTAGCTGGTATAATTAAATCCTCTCCTATTGTGTGCGGTTTCTTTGCACGGGCGATGTGGTATGATGCTAAAAATGATGCCTTCAAGGCCCGCTCAGGGACGCCGGCTTGCTGCTTAAAAGTAGCCGATTGCATCACTAGGTGCTCTTCTTTTCTTTTAAAAAAGTCTATTGATTTATTAGCTTCAGCTGGGTGCTTTTGTTTGAGATGTCGATCAAGTTTAGATGGCTTTAGACACTCGTTGGCGAGGATCTCGAGGCAGAGAACACATTTAGGTACATCACGGCCGTTCTCACTTGCCGCGGTAAAACCAAACTGTATGTATGATGGCTCATACCTCCGAGTTTTTTTCCGAGAATCTTTTGCAGCGGGGACATCTTCATTCTGATCGTCAGATGGTGTTAGATATTTGTCCATTTGATCCTTTAGCAGGAGGTAGCTAGCTAGTGTTCACACAGCAACTCAGTTACACTCTCAGTAGCAACAGCTCAATTCTGATTGGCTTGAAGGGCGGTCGTGTTGTTTAATTTTATTTTTAATATATTAAACAATTGGGCATCAAAGGACACATAGATTGATAGATATGCAATTATTAATAACATCTAACATATATTACATTTTTTTTTACATTTTACCCCCTTTTTTCCCTCAAAATGTTCGCGCCCCCCCCTTGTGCCCCCTGGCGGCCCCCACTTTGAAAAACCCTGGACTAGAGTGCTGACGGAGAGCACCGGAACGCCACTCCAGCTCTTCAAATATTGCAGTACCCATAAGGAGCCGTACACATGCCGCAGTGTTTGCGTGGCTGTGTCTTTAGTTGTAAGCACTGTTATTAGCATCTGGTTAGCTAGCTATGCTAACGAATTTAAAGAGCTTTTGTACAACCAGGTGGAAGAGACCTCTCCTGAGAGGCTCAAATAACTTCAGCTCAGTGAGGTTAAGGCACACCTTGATATGATCATTATAGTTATTAATGAGACATTAGAGACTAAATGAAAAACAGGTATACAATACTATATGACAGTAACAAAAAAGTTGTTAAAAATAACAAGAATAGAGTTTAAAAAGGGAGTGATTTGTAAAATATTCAAAAAGAAAAATCTGCTTACAGTTCTGTTTCATATGGGTGTTGAGAGATGTATCCATAGATCTCCTCATGTTGCTCTCAAAGTGCACCAGATTGATGCTTTTAACTTCAACATTTAAAAAAAAAAAAATCTTCCCGGGGGAGCATGCCCCCAGATCCCCCCACTTAAATCATGTTCACATGGATAGGATACTAAATACATTTGCACACATCTTGTGTCCATATATTTCTGTTTTGGTGGTCATGCCACAACCGTGCACATGCATGCATGAGCGAGTCATGGTACGATATCTGGATTAAGAGGTTGCTTTTTCTTTGCACAACATGAAAGAAAGGCCAAATGAATGGGCTGTGATTTTAGTTTTTTTAAGCAGAGGTTGAGTTCAATAATTTGTACAGCCCTCTGAGGATGTTGTAAACATTTAAAGGAAAAAGGTTCCCCACCCCTGCTGTAAATAATAATAAAAACCCTTGATTTATAACTTAACATCTCTGTCTCCTATTGATCTGAGTATATTATAAACAATAGCCAGTTAATTTAAGCATTATAGCACAGGCCTTTGTCAGATGGTATATTACGCTGTTTTTTTTCTGCTTCGAATAGTTATCTCTTTTTTCACCATACCTGTGTTTGCATCACTGTATAGGAGCAACAAATATGACAGAATAACTTCTCACAATTGGTAATTCTCCCGCAGCTCATCCTTTTTTTTTAATAATGTCTTTCTTTGTGTTTGTGTCTATTTTTTGTGGTTTTTGGTGTGTTTTATCTTCAGTCTATAAAACATGAATAATTGTGTTAATGCAAAGTGTAGCTACACTGTTCTTAGTTAAAACCAGTGTTAATTTTGGAATTTATTTGAATAGGCGTTTTCACACCGCAGTACTTTTCCCACAAAGGTTCATGAGAACTCTTTAGTTCTCATGAACTAAAGACAGATCGCGTTCACACCGGAATAAGTCCCTGGGGAAGGATTAGGTAAATAAAACCGCTGACGTCACTTCTTCTTCTTCTGCTTTGGGTTTACTGGCAGGCCGCAAACAACTTCACGGTGTATACTGCCACCCGAAGTCCCCGGCCGGAAGTCCCCGGAGTTTGGGACTGGCTTCAGTCCAGCAGCTTCTACTTAGTGATGGGAATTCCGGCTCTTCTTGGTGAGCCGGATCATTTGGCTCGGCTCACCAAGGCTCGGCTCCCAAACGGCTCTTCAGTTTACCACATATACCTTTTTATAATTAAATCAAATGTAGCCCTGTTTTGACTAATGATTTATATGTGTATGCATATATCACTTCAATTATTCAATACATCCTTTGTACTGAAGTATTCAAAAGTAAAAATGACATGTTTAATCTAAATGATTTGCTGTGGCCAAATGTTTTCATTGCATTTACGGACCCGTGTAACTCTGATACCACCCAATGAATGCACTGACTTGCTTGTAGAACCACGCAACACAAAGCAGATAGCAACACCTATAAAAACTTAAGCATAGACATTTCAAAAAAGAGGCTACTGTATCGACATTTTAAAATTATATTTAAAGAAAAGACCCTGACAAAACAGCAGGGCTCTATTTCAGTATTAACTATAGAAAAAAAGACAGCAACAGCTGACATCAAATCTTTGCTGAGCCTAAGGATAATCATAAATAAATAACACAGTGAAAATAAATATATTGCAATGCTCAAAACAGCCGCATCCAACAGTCTCTAATCCTAGAATATTACATGTCACTGCATGCATGCAAGCAGCTGTAGCGCGGAGATCATCATCATCATCATTCTGCCTTGTATTACTTAACAAAAAACGGCTCGTTCGCGACCGACACATCACTACTTCTACTGAAGCCTTCCGAGTAAATCGCCAGAACGCCGACGCCTCCTCATCTCCACCGCTCCCATGTTTTTTTTTGTGTTGCCATAAATTAGTCTCTCTGCGTTTCTGCGCTGGGCTAATGCTAATAATGCTAATGCGAGGCTAATAAAATGGCAGCTTCACAAAACCTTTTGGGAGTTTTACGGGGCATGGTTTGCAATCCGCCCAGCCAATCAGAAATAGGAACCGTTTTCTCCCACGAAAGTCCCTGCTCTCTAGCAGGGATGGAAAAGGGGGTAAAAGGGTTCTGATTAAGTCATTTTAGTTCCAGATTTTTTTGGTGTGAACGCAACATTTCGGAACTATATCGGAACTAAAGTGGGAAAAGTACTGCGGTGTGAATGCGCCTAATGTAGTCTTAGTTGTAGTCTTTAGACAGAAATTCATATTCGTTTTTGTCACATTATATACATTTTCTTCCTTATACTTTTAATCTAGTTATAGTCGACACAATTCCCAACTTTAGTCTTTCATTTTAGGCAAAAACATTTCTCTTATCATTTTTTCATCTTTGTTATTACCTATTTAGTCTTTGTTCTGTTTCAAATGTCCTTTTTAGTCATCTGAAGGAACAGAAGGAACTGTATGAGGTACAATGCTTACTCATATCCAGGTTTTAGGACTCATTCCTTAGCGTTTAAAGGCGTCGTGTCATCCTCGCGTCTTTGTTTCACCTGGTTGACACTTGCCTCAGCAGCAATGTAGAAAGTGGCGAATGTAGACGTTGCTTTCAAGAATCAATTTGCAAAATTGAAAATCATGTTTGTGATAAATATCTCATCCTTGTATAATATTTTTTTTATACAGTGGGGCAAAAAAGTATTTATTCAGCCACCAATTGTGCAAGTTCTCCCACTTAAAAAGATGAGAGAGGCCTGTAATTTTCATTCTAGGTATACCTCAACTATGAGAGACAAAATGACAAAAAAAAATCCAGAAAATCACATCGTCTGATTTTTAAAGAATTTATTTGCAAATTATGGTGGAAAATAAGTATTTGGTCAATAACAAAAGTTCATCTCAATACTTTGTTATATACCATTTGTTGGCAATGAGAGAGATCAAACGTTTTCTGTAAGTCTTCACAAGGTTTTCACACACTGTTGCTGGTATTTTGGCCCATTCCTCCATGCAGATCTCCTCTAGAGCAGTGATGTTTTGGGGCTGTCGCTGGGCAACACAGACTTTCAACTCCCTCCAAAGATTTTCTATGGGGTTGAGATCTGGAGACTGGCTAGGCCACTCCAGGACCTTCAGATGCTTCTTACGAAGCCACTCCTTCGTTGCCCGGGCGGTGTGTTTGGGATCATTGTCATGCTGAAAGACCCAGCCACGTTTCATCTTCAATGCCCTTGCTGATGGAAGGAGGTTGTCACTCAAAATCTCACGATACATGGCCCCATTCATTCTTTCCTTTACACGGATCAGTCGTCCTGGTCCCTTCGCAGAAAAACAGCCCCAAAGCATGATGTTTCCACCCCCATGTTTCACAGTAGGTATGGTGTATGGTTTTGGATGTAACTCAGCATTCTTTCTCCTCCAAACACGTCTAGTTGAGTTTTTACCAAAAAGTTCTATTTTGGTTTCATCTGACCATATGACATTCTCCCAATCCTCTTCTGGATCATCTAAATGATCTCTAGCAAACTTCAGAAGGGCCTGGACATGTACTGGCTTAAGCAGGGGGACACGTCTGGCACTGCTGGTGGCGTAGTGTGTTACTGATGGTAGCCTTTGTTACTTTGGTCCCAGCTCTCTGCAGGTCATTGACTAGGTCCCCCCGTGTGGTTCTGGGATTTTTGCTCACCGTTCTTGTGATCATTTTGACCCCACGGGGTGAGATCTTGCGTGGAGCCCCAGATCGAGGGAGATTATCAGTGGTCTTGTATGTCTTCCATTTTCTAATAATTGCTCCCACAGTTGATTTCTTCACACCAAGCTGCTTACCTATTGCAGATTCAGTCTTACCAGCCTGGTGCAGGTCTACAATTTGGTTTCTGGTGTCCTTTGACAGCTCTTTGGTCTTGGCCATAGTGGAGTTTGGAGTGTGACTGTTTGAGGTTGTGGACAGGTGTCTTTTATACTGATAACGAGTTCAAACATGTGCCATTAATACAATTAACAAGTGGAGGACAGAGGAGACTCTTAAAGAAGAAGTTACAGGTCTGTGAGAGCCAGAAATCTTGTTTGTTTGTAGGTGACCAAAAACTTATTTTACCGAGGAATTTACCAATTAATTCATTAAAAATCCTACAATGTGATTTCCTGGATTCTTTCCCCCCATTCTGTCTCTCATAGTTGAAGTGTACCTAGGATGAACATTACAGGCCTCTCTCATCTTTTTAAGTGGGAGAACTTGCACAATTGGTGGCTGACTAAATACTTTTTTGCCCCACTGTATATCTATATTATAAATGACTCTTACCCTTGCATCATCAATACTCAGAATGTAATCTTCAAACTTTGTGACAATGAACACATTAAGGGGTCCTTTCTGGGCAAGTTGGTTACATATTGGGTAAATGATTGGAGAATCTCAGCCCTGAGGGAGGCAGTCCTCAGTCAGAGTGGTGGTCCCGTCCCTTTGTCTCCGCCACACGCCGCTGCAGCTTCAGTAATGCTGTTGTTGCTTCTGGAGAGCAGAATATTCCACCAGCTGCCTTTCAAAGCTTCATTTGCCTGTGGTGCAAGGTAAGGGGCTGCATTACAATAATGGCATTAGCATATCAACTCGCCCTCTGCTATTGGAGGGCTGGAATACTAACCTCATAGAACAAAGGGCTATTTGCCAATTCTGGAATTAATTTCATCCGGTTTACCCCACCTCACGTAGAAGGAGCGGCCAGATTGGATTTATATTCAAATGGAAGCCAGTGTCCTTCTGATTCAGCGCAGGAGGCCAAATCATGGGAGTGACATAATTGCCCTCAGTCCTTCCTCTGTTTGTCTGAGGCAGCCTCCATGCAGGCACCCACCAGCCGGGGGGAGTGTGCATCACTGTGTGTCTGCTTGTGAGCACACAGTTAATGAAATCGGAATAACCGCTACTGAATCTGAATAATGTGAATAATATCACTTCCACCCACCTGCCTTGCTGCTTCTATTCTCAAGCGCCTGGCTGTTATAATAATAATAATAATACTAATACTAATAATATAGTTTTACACGTAAAGCACTTTTCAGACACAGCTCAAAGTGCTATAAACACATGGCACACGTCACAAATTAACTCACTCCAGGTCACACGGTAACACCTTTTTGCAAACATGCCGCATAGCAACATGATATAACAGTGTAAGGGGCGCAAGGAGGTAAAAGGTATGATAATACAAATCAAATACAATAAAATAAAATAAAGGAAGACATAAGACAAAATGAATAAATAAAATAAATATAAAAACCTATAAATTAAATAAATAAATAAAACAATAAAAAATGTAATAAGACTAATAAATACTAAGAATAATAAAGGTTAAAAATACCAACTTAAAAAGGAATGTTGCTAAACTGTAAAATAAACAAGTAATGAACACAATACATTGTACTATATAATATAGTAATGATAAGTAAAAACCTATAAATAAGTCAATATATAATAGAGATTAAAAGACCATTTAAAAGTGATGTGTCGCTCATAAAAAGCTCATCTAAAAAAGATGTGTCTTTAAAAATGTCCACTGCGTCGGCCTCTTGGATATTTCCTGGTAGGGTTTCTAACCAAATATTCGGTATCGATGTCGTCTTTTTTAGCAGAGTTAAAGGAGGTGCGGCCGAGGAGAGGAAGGGAGCTGTGGAGGGGCGAGCGGGGGCTCTTCGTCCAGATGTGGCCTACAACCTGTTGCACACACTGTTCTATGGCCTCCTGGCTTTCAGCACTATGAGGTGAGTGTCATTAGAGGATCATGTACACACACTTATGTGAATCAACACACTTTCCCATGTAGGCACTTTGTTTTTTTTCCCCAGACGGGGACTCTTGAAATGTACTTTTCCTCTTCACGGCTTAGATTCTTGATTGCGCACACTTGTGAGCACATGCTGGCATCCTGGAAAGTGCCTCTTACATGCTTTTCACAGAGCGTCTGAGTCAGCCACTAGAGCCTTGATCAGCCCTCACATGCAACACCCTGAGTCTCTCAGAGAGTGACACCACTCACTGCAGGAACAGGGAGAGAGCGCACAGTTGGACAACACATTCCAATCAGAATGTTGCGTCTCTACTATGTTATTATCTATAATTGCTCGTCATAATGGCATTATAAAGGAGACAACTTTGGAAGCTAACTGCTACTTTAGCTTCAGTTCAGGTATCTGTTAGCTGTTAGCCGCACACATCGTCTAAAATTGCCCAAACTGGAACAGAGGCTCAGAGGCAACAGGCTGGATAAGAGGAGTGATGAGTCAGCATTTATTGAGGATGAAAAACAATCAATAAAATATTTGTATCAAAACGTAAATCGAAACAAGCACCACCAATTGTCCTTAAGCATACAGCAATGTTTTTAAAGCTGATTGGTCCATTTGTGACATATCCAGAAGAAATATCACATGTGTACAAACACAAGCACACACAGAGGAGATTATAATTTACTAAACACAATGTCACACAATGGTGCTTTTGTGTTTTTGAAAAGCTAGAAACAGAAACCTCACTGCTTACCACGGTTCCATGCACAAAACGTCTGCATGAGAACAAATCCAAAGCTTGTAGAGTCTGCAGTGATCACACTATGGCTGTTTCGGGGACAACTTTAGCAAACACTTGACTATGGTCACAACACCTGAACTGTACTTAAAGCACCCTGATGAGATAATTTGTCAATATAGACACAGTGTGCAATATTGAAAGATGCAGTTACATGTAATCAAAATATATTCTCTATTTATTGAATTGCTCACCCTGTCATTATCTGCCATTAGGGGGCTCAATCATAACCAAAAGAGGCTGATTTATCCACAAAGGCCTCCTCCTGTTCAGAACAAACGGACCCTGTCATTAAAACGGGTAAACCCGCAGTTTTTCTCCACTGCTGTTCGGCTGCCACTTAAGTTAGATCAGCTTGTTTCTTACAGGGTTCGTACGGTCATTGAAAACCTGGAAAAGTCATGGAAATTCAAAATGCAAATTACAGGCCCTGGAAAAGTTATGGAAAACAATATTTTTCGCAAAGTTTTGGAAAAGTCATGGAAATGTAACTAAAGTTGCGTCAAATATAAATATATACATTTGATCTAATCGCCGAAATAATCTGCGGTCGCGAGCTGTTATGTGCCATCATAACGCGCATGGTGTTATCTTTTAATATATGAAGCACGAGCTGTGTGCTCGAGTCTTCCTGCCTGTCGGGCAGGCTGAACTCTGCTTCTCCGGGATGAGGGTCAGCTACTAGCTACGGTGCGTTCGTTAACTGTGCGGAGTCACTGTGGCACAGACTGAGCCACTGGTGAACAGCTGTTAGAACAGGCCGTTCAGGTGTTCAGAGCGGCAGAGCGTGATGTGAACTGAAAAGTTTTTCTGTCGCAATATCATTTAAGGAATCGTTGAGCTAGCTAGCATTGTCACTATCTGCTAACGTTAGCTTTAGCATTCATTTTCTAATAGGTTTTTTTCATAGGCTATAAACAGAGGTGGTATAAGTATAGAGATTGTACTACAGTAAAAGTAGAAGTACTCAGATCTTCTACTTTAGTAGAAGTACTCAGATCTTGTACTTAATGAAAGTAGAAGTACTCAGATCTTGTACTTGAGTAAAAGTAGAAGTACTCAGATCTTGTACTTGAGTAAAAGTAGAAGTATTCAGATCTTGTACTTGAGTAAAAGTAGAAGTACTCAGATCTAGTACTTGAGTAAAAGTAGAAGTACCAGAGTGTAGGAATACTCTGTTACAGTAAAAGTCCTGCATTCAAAATGTTCCTCAAGTAAAAGTAGAAAAGTATTATAAAAATACTAAGCCTTGCACAGAGGCATGAAAATACATTTTCAAAATGCTCAACAGCCAAAATTATAAACTGACTGCTACACAATTAAAATAAATGTTTTTATATATTTCTATTATATGTAACTCTTTGGCGTTTCTGTTATTATTACCTGCTGCTTTAGTTGTTCTGACTGCTAAAATCCTGTTATTCCTAATTTTAAAGCCGATATTCCGTGGGGTCGGGGGGTCGGATCCTTGTCACCTTTTTCATACCTGATGAGTTTGCCTCCCTGACTACAGTTGCTTTAGCGTGTAGAAGCTAGTAAGCCCACTATTTGATGTGTTTTAGATAGGCACAACATGTTTCATATGCAGACCTTATTTTCCTGTTCCATGTTAAAATAAACCATTTTCAGTAGTCATTTTCTTTTGGTCATGGAAAATGAGGTAAAGGTCATTGAGAAGTCATGGAAAAGTCATTGAAAATCATTGGTGAAAAAGTGTATGAACGCTGTTCTTAACTTAATATCTACAAGTCTGATGTCTAAAATCCTTAATTCGGTTACAATATATAGTTAAACGTTTTATGTTGTATTTCTCTCTTTTTGGCACCCACAAACACTGTGGTCTATTGCTCTGGTTCAACTTGCGGCGTCATGCATCGGCAGGCTCCCTCTGGAACAGCAGCGCCGCTGAGGCTCCATTAGATGCCAGGCTCCGGCTGAGGGGTTAGAGCAGTCTCCAATGCTGGCACCAAAGCTTTACCATCCAACAGAATCATCATTCTTGCCGTCCACTTTCATATCCAGCCACTCCTTCTTAATTCCCAGAATGTCTCAGCTCTCTGAGCTGGCGGCTGCTACAGCTGCTGGGACATGCTGCCGCTTGACACATTTTCTCTTATTGGTCACACCAGGACTATGACAGCCAGGCAATATCGACTGACCGACCTCGACCTCTGCTACAGCTGCCTCCATGTTCCACTCACACTGAACATTACAAAGAGAGACTGCACTGTGTTCTCTTGAACAGATATTAGTTTGTGTTTCTTTAAACATAATAATGTCCATGTTTCTGTTAATTTAAAAGAGTAATATTCCCTTGCTGTAGTGAAGTAAAAGTGTACTCTTCAAATTTGTTGCAAATCTCAGTGGTTAATTGTTGAAGTTGATAGGTTTGGATACAACTGCTAACCACTAATGTATACTCAGCTTGTTTTCTGATGACCTAATAATCTGACATTATTGTTATTACTGGGAGCAGAGCTATCCACAGATATCTCCTCCTCTCCAAAACAGACCCGATGATTTAAACTAGTACAAACTGTGAATACAAATATCTGCAAATTAACAACCTCTCTTCATTTAAGTCAAAAGTAATTTTGTGTCCAAATGATGACTGACACAGGAGTGTAGTACCACCACTTGGCCTCTAGGACAAAATGCTTCAACACCCTGCGCTCTTCCTGGGTAGCACCTGTTTGTAATTATTGTAAGGACCCGGACCCCCCTTTAATATGTACTTCTAAAGTGTCACTCCTTCGAGCATCATCAGTACATTTCTCGGGTTGAGCGCAATCTAAGCAGCAATCACAGTCTGCCAATCTTTACATCCACAATGAATTAGTATAAAAGTATAATCGTTTAACATTAGGCTCTTATAGGTCAAGAACATAATAGATTACTATTGGAATCCTCACTTCTTTTCCCATATAATAAAAAACGAGCTAAGTACATGCATGCGGAAGAAAAGCCAGTATCTGTTGTATTCACAGAAACATGGAGAAGCAAGCTTACCAAGGTTCACTTAAGTAGCTTCATTTGAATTAGGTTGTGTAGCCAGCAGCTGGCTGAGGTTCCTCTGTGCATGTTAATGTTTCATATTGTGTTTTCATCCTAATCCCAGTTTATATAGTGGGCAGGATTTAGAGATGTACTGTACATTCAATATACATATATATATAGTTCCTACAATGCATTCTGCTTAGTCAGGAAATAAAGTGCTGATTGAATTCACACAAAGGGAGAGGAGTCTAAAAGCTTTTAATACAGCCGCAGCCAGGTAGCGCGGTTAGTGACAGATTTGATTTCAGCGCTTTCTCTAAAATGCTGATGAAGAGTGAAAGGCCAAACCGGCAGCGAGCCATTTGTGTCAGTCAGGCAGCTCCTTTGCATTAAAGAAGTACTGAGATGTATTTCCCTCTCCCTCCTCTCTCGTGGCTCCATCTCTGTACCTGTCTTCTCTTTCTCTCAGTCTTCACCCGGCTGTTCACTCTCCTGCATTTCATCTTTTGCTCATTTGTTTAGAACTGTATTTCATGTGCAGTGGACCAGATGCTGTGTTTCAGAAACTAAATGGACGTTTTTTCACATTGGAACCATTTGACCAAGTGTGGCTACATTTAGACAATCTGTCTGTTTGGATTACATTTTCTTTAAAGGCTTGGGAGAACATCTTAAAGAGTGGTCTGCATAGGCTAACATCCCTGTGTTCCCTCCAGAGGGAGTTTCTCTCCCACACACACACCTTTTTAAACATTGAGGCATGTAAACATGTCACAGTTGAGACACTAAATACTGATATGAACCTGAAAATGAGCAGAAGATGTCCTCTGTTAAACTGTTAAAGTGGAAACTTAACCAGCCAACACCTGGATATTGTCTGTCTCCCACTCTCTCCCCAGGATGAAGTACATATGGACGGGCCATATGTGTGCGGTGGCAGCCTACGGTGTGTGTGGGAAGGAGCTGTGGACGCTGCTGCTCAGCACCCTCAGGTGCAACAGTAAAGTTCTGGTACGAGATTTAAAGTACTGCTCACTATCAGCTCTGAACACGTGTTTGTTTATTTTCCTTTTTTGATATGAAAAACCTGATATTAGTCTGGACTTAAGATCTTTCATTACACACGTCTGCTGGAGAAGCTGCACTAATCGATATGTTTCTATTAGCAAAGGATCAATTGCTTGTGTGTATGTCAGAGCAGTCAGCTCTAAGGAACTCAAAGCCTCTAAGCTCTTTGGTTTGGGTCAAAATGCTCATACACGAGACAAACACAAATATCATTGTTAGGGTGAGTGAAGCAGGCAGGTAGTGATGGCAGTTTGACACTGAAGCTTCGAACGGAGCTTCAACCCTGGACTTCCTACAGTATTCCATAGAAGCAGTGCTTCGAAGCTTGACATACGTGACATATGACGTTCGAAGCAGCAACTGCTTCATTTCTTGAATGAATCAACTCACTGGTTCGCCGTCCAATCAGGTGATTCAATGCACTGCCTCGTCTCGATTCTGACTGGTTGAAACTGTTTGAATTTGAGCGTCACTTAGTAAGTGACACTTTATAACCGCTCAAAAAAATGCACAATTTGGCAATCTGTGGGGTTGTCGTCGTAGTTTGCCTTGTTGCTGTTGAGTTGTTAGTATTGCGTTTGGATCATTATGGAGCCAGCCAGGAAGAGAGGTCGTTCTGAGATGTGGGATCACTTCAATCTGATTGCGCATGATAAGGTAGGTCAACTACAGTATTATAGCTATGGTTTATCTCAAATCTATATTAAGTAGCATTCAAGTACAATTATGAATATGATCAATGTAGCATTTTTATTTACAAATGCCTTTCTCTACAGGTCCAGTGCTTGGTGTGTTCAACTGAACTGAAGTATCATGGGAATACTTCCTCCATGATTAGGCACTTCACTGCCAAACATGGAGCTGCTGTGAACCAGGGGAACATACATGGTATGTATTATATTATTATTAACTAGTAACACTAACACAATATGCTATGGCTGTATTCCATGACTTTTATTCTTTATGTCTTTATTTCTTTGTCTTAGTGGACCGGAAGCGAGAGCTGGATGGGGCTCTTGTGAATATGGTGGTGAAAGACTCGCAGCCTTTTTCCATCGTGGATGACTGTGGCTTCAAGGAGCTTGTGGCCTTGCTTGATCCTAGATACACTCTTCCATCCAGACGGGTTCTAAAGGAAATGGTGGTCAAGCGCTATGAGGAGGAGAAGACGAAGGCCAAGGCTGTCATGCAGAGGGTAGAGGCTGTGAGCCTGGCTGCTGATATGTGGACCTCCAATAAGGACGCATATCTAGCAGTGACCTGCCATTATGTGGATGACTCTGCGAAGCTGGCCACAGTGCTTCTGGGAGTGCTGTCTTTCCCTGAAGCTCATACAGCAGTTAACATCACTGCTGCAATGAGGTCTCTCATGGAGGAATGGGGCACTGAAGATAAAGTGACCTCAATTGTGACGGATGCAGGAGCAAATATGGTTGCCTCTGTCAGAAGTTTAAATCTAAGACATGCACTTTGCTTTGCTCATTCACTAAATTTAGTGGTGAAGAAATCTCTGGATGCAACTCCTGGCCTATAAGACCTACGCACAAGGGCTAGAAAAGTAGTCACGTTCTTTAAAACCAGCACAATAGCAAAAGAGAAGCTCAGAGAAGTGCTGGAGCAGATGAATCGCCCTGTGCTGAAGCTTATTCAGGAAGTGGACACCCGCTGGAACAGCACCTACCTAATGCTACAAGGCCTTTTCAAAGACAGGCAGTCAGTGGGGGCAGCTCTTGTGATGCTGAAAACAGACGTGAGACCTCTGTCCTCTGAGGACTATGACACAGCGGACGCATGCCTGCAATTGCTCTCCCCCTTTTTCCAGGCAACAGTGGAACTCTCCGAGGAGAAGAGAGTCTCAGGGTCCAAGATCATCCCAATGACGAAAATGTTAATGCTCTACTTGTATGACACAATTGGACAAACAAGCCACGACACTGCAAAACTACTGGGACAGAACATGGTGTCAAATATGCAAAACAAGTTTGACACCACGGAGAGCCAAACTGCATTGACCCTGTCAACACTGCTGGATCCTAGATTCAAAACTATTGGATTCTACAATCAAGTACAGGCAGCGGCATCAGCTAAACGACTGACAGCATTTTGCACACAACTGAGGAAAAACACACAACCTGACACACCTACAGAAGAACAGCCCTCCACATCAGCTCAACCGGCACCAGCAAATGTTGACAATCCATCATCCACAGGTAATGTTATAAATAGTTAATTGATAAAATGCAGGACAAAATAAATACAAGTAAAAAAGGATACACATTGAAACCTTTCAGTACTGATGATTACAGTCATGTTTGTCTTTCAGGTCTTAACCTTTGGGAAACTCTGGACAGAGATGCTTCTGAAGCGAGGACGGCAAGGAATGCCACAGCAGATGCTACAGTGGAGGTGCAGCGGTACATGACTGATCCACCACTGGAAAGATCGAAAGACCCACTGGCATACTGGGTGGACCATCAAAATGTGTATCCCAATCTGTTCAAACTGGCGAAACAATTTGTATGCATGCCAGCATCATCGGTTCCATCTGAGCGAGTGTTTTCAAAATGCGGGGAAATTGTAAGCAAGAAAAGAAATCGGCTCAATCCAAAAACTGTTGAAAAAATAATGTTCCTGAATAAAAATCTTTGAGTGTTCCCCATCCCACATGAACACCCCCTGCCAAAGTTACACAAGCACACCATAACCTATGCCATATTTTCCCAGAACCCTCTCCTCAATAACACAATACAGGCATTCATCCATCTTTATTTGTAAATGATATTCATGATATAAACAGTTTATATTTATATATATATATTAATATTTATTTATTTATATTTATATATATATATATATATATATATATATATATATATACATATTTATATATATTTATATTTATTTATAGTTCTATATATATATACATATTAATATACCTATTTCCGACACAATTGTCCAAGTGGTTCAACTGCTTCAAATCATGTGACTGCTTCATTTCCTGAATGAATCACTTGACTGGTTCTCGGCCCATTCACGCGACTCAATGCACTGCCTCGTCTCGATTCTGACAGGTGACAGGTTGAAACAGTTTCAAATTTGAGCGCTTCAACACTTTATAACCGCTCTAAACAATGCACAATGTGTGGGTTGTTGTCGTAGTTTGCGTTGTTGCTGTTGAGTTGTTGTTGGTATTGCATTTGAATTGGATCATTATAGAGCAAGCCAGGAAGAAAGATAGGTCGTTCTGGCTCGGGAAACACTTCGAAATGTGGAGAAGTTGTGAACAAAAAGACAATGAGTAATATAAACACACTTCAATAGTTTCAGGAATAGATATCCCAGGATGCGGCGATGTCCTCCGTGCAGCTGGTTCAAAGCCCGGAATAGTTGAACTTTTAATCAATGCTTTTCAACTTTAATACTTTAATAACTGATAAAAGGCCCTCTCCGCCCAAAAAAATGTCCAGCACTCTCTAGTCTCTTCTCAATAACACAATACACACAATTATCAATCTTTAATTGCAAATAGAACATGATATTCAGTCTTAGTGTGTGTGTGCATCGAATATTTTTCAAGGCAAAGATACGTTAAACCCACTGCAGCCTTGCACTTCGCCAGGAGAGGTCGCTGTAACTGAAGCTTCGAGAAATTAACCTATTTCCGACACAATTGTCCAAGTGGTTCGATGCTTCATTCAAAGCTTCATTTTGCCATCACTACAGGCAGGATAAATGCCCAAATGCAGAATAAACAGGAAAAATACCTTTATTTCAAGGATTTTAAGGAACAAAACAGAACACTACCTCGTGAACACAGTCAACGACAAACAAGGAACCAACAATGACAGACAGAAAAAAACAGAACTTAAATACACACAAGACTAATCACACAAACAAGACACAGGTGAGGAGGGAGGAGAAAACACAGGGGCACCAGGTGAACACAATCGGGTAACTAGGTAGCAGGGAAAACAGACAGAAATCAACAGGCAAGACAGGGGGTGAACACTTTTCAAAATAAAACAGGAAACCAAAGACAGAAAAAGACAAGACAAAACACAACACAGACAGATCGTGACAATCATGTAATTAACTGATTTTAACTTTTAAAATACATATAGCAATACATATAAATGTATTGCTTATAAATAGTATCTCCATATTTTTAGGCAATGCTGCAAAATACAATGAATATCTCCACATTTAAAGGTTTTGTCTAAAATAATAGAAAAGTCTGACATAACCATTTAATGTGTATGATCATACCAGCAAGAGCTTTCAAGTAAACCAGCTGAGTAATGTGAGCTGGTCTACTGTCAGATTACTGTCACATCAAAACAAAAATAGGTACGAGTATCAGGATTACATTTTTACTGAAGTAAACGGATCAGATGTTATCTCTTCTCTGTCAGCTGTACTGTTCTGTAGGCTAATACTTTAAGTGTGAATCTATACACCTACTGCCTGAATCTGCTTTATGGTTTTCACTTTCTTTGCTTCATTTTTTCTGTTTTTACTTCAGTTGGTGAACCTGTATGTTCATAAAACAGTGTGTGTGAGGTTAACTGTGTGTGTTCAGCTCAGATTTGATTTCTGCTTTTTAAACTGTCGTCTGTGCTCATGTGTTTCAGTGTTGGTGTATAGGCTGCTGCCTGAATATGCTGAAGGAAAGACAGGTTTTCCTATCAATAAAATCTCTGAGCAGAGAGATCTTAAATATCTGTGTCCTCTTTTCTATGGTCACATTGTTCTGTTCTCTTACACAATACACTTAAGTAAAAAACATCTCATTGATATTTATGTTATTTTGTATTACTTTTATGCTTTCACAAACCTATTACTTTTCTTTTTACAGGTAACAGGTCATTGTAACCCTCCCAACCCTTACCCTTACTCTTCTTCCTGCATTTCTCTGGTGATAACAATAGCAGGGAGGCCACTAGGTGTCAGTGTGGTCCCAACATCAGTGCAGCCTTAGAGCATATAATAAATGGAATCTTGTGAGCAGTGCTGCTGTGTGTGTCGGTTATCTCTGTGTTATCTCCCTCTGCTCTGGTCTTCATTTTGAGCTATATCTCTGTCTGACTCTCCCCATTAAATTCATTCATTTCATTACAGCCGTTTTCTGTCTCTCATGTTGCAGTTAAGGCTTGTCAGATATGCAGTCCCGCTGCTGGTGATCGCTTGCCTGTATTACAAGGTATGCCATTTACTTGCTATTACTCATGTTCATCACTGTGTAGTTGGTGTTATTACCGCGGACAAAACCATACGAGCAAAGTCGAAAAATAAATTGAGGCAGAAAATGAGCAATTGATAACCTGAAGTGATTGCTTTCCTATTATTTATCTTTCAGTGGTAAGAGTCCAAATGGCTGTTATATTCTTTACATTATTCAAATGTATTTGAGTAGTGTTTTTTTACGGCCTTAATGGATGCTAACTGTGGCTTTTCCATCACTTGTCTCTGTTTGTTTCTCTCTAGTTCTGGCCTAAGCTGATGGAGGAGTTATCCGAGCTGAGGGAGTTTTATGATCCAGACACTGTGGAGCTCATGACTTGGATTAGGTACACACACACAAACACACACATGCACACACGCACAAATCCGGAGCATGCAACCAATAGAAGCAAATCTGATTATCTTGTTTCAGCGGATCAAGTTTCACTTTGTCTGATGTCCTTGATTAGTCAACGTGTGTGTGTGAGCGCTTGGATGTGTGTGTGTGTGTGTGTGTGTGTGTACATGTGTATCGCTTGTTTGCGGGGGAGTCTGGCCGGTGAGTGAGTGATGAGAGCCGATGGGCCCCCATGAATAAGACTGGGGGGTGCTGGAGAGGACCCAGCTGTTGGCAGAGCTGCACCCACCTCAGGGTCTCCTCGCCTGGCTTTCACTCAGCGGCGTCCCCCTGATGGAATCAGAGACTTGGAATGGCTCTGTACTGTAGCTGTGTGTGTGTGGGTGTGTGTGTGTGTTTGCACATCTGTGTGTGGGTGTGTAGCTCAGCAGACTAAATTGAATAGCATGTAGCTATGGAACAAAAGTCTGGACAAGGACACGTCACATCCCGCGCTGCCCACACTAATATTGGTTGTCACTTATCTCTGAACAGACTTTATGGAGGTTGATTGTTCTCAATATTATTTGTGTGAACAGACGTGTGTACATTTGTAATTGGGAAATGTAAGACGCCTACCACAATGCAAAAAAAAGTATATTTTTGTCACATCTTTTACTCAAAAGTATATGAAAAGCATGTGTGGATATCTTTCTAACAATTTACAACTCACAATCGGGATTTGTGATCCAGTTTTTGATTATTTTGGATTAAAAAGGCATTCGTTGATATTTATTCTACATTTGTGGATTTGCATTTTACACACAGTTTGAGACAAAGTTCCCGCCGGCTTGAATTCAAATCCTCTTGTATCATGCTACTTTCTGGAGAGCACTTGAATGCTGATGACCTGAGAGCATGCACTTTTGTTACTACTAACCTGAACGAATAAATGTCCGTTTTAAAATGTAATTGTAAACATTGGTTTAAAATCGGTATTAAGAAGATATTATTGACAGAGACACATTATAAAGACATTTTGACAAATGAATTGCATTTAAGAGTAGCCAGTCAGTGTAATTACGTTTTGGCGTATTTTGTTAAAAAGTGCTGCCTTAAGCACTTTTTAAAGATAGACACAGGTTAAGGCTATTTTATGATGTGATAAAGTCCTGGTTCAGTGTCAACGACGAATGTAATCCAGCCTGTCAGAACACTCTTCAAGTAACAGCCACAAAAGTTCACCAAAGTGTTTGTGCTCATACCAAAGTTCTTGACACGACTCAGAAAGTTTCTGTTGTGCCTTCTGCAGTTGTTCTCATCGCAGTTTGTTGTTAGATCTTCAGCTTCTCTCCTGTCGGGGTTCCAGCAAATCGTAAAAAGTGTTGGGGCATCAAATGGATGGTTTTAATCTTTATTACAACTTCTTCAATCCGTCTTTTGAACGTCCTAAAAAAAGACACTATATTGGAAGTTGCATTTTTGCAATTTGAGTACAAAAAGTATTCGGTAAATGTATCTGTTAGATAATTCACTTTATGCCTCCAGCATTAATCCCACAGGAAAATCACTGATATTAAATGTTGTATTAACTTTTCTCATGTTACATTTTTGTTCACATTTAAAGGAGATTATCCTAATGTTTCATTGGATAATCAACCTATATATCGTATATATATATATATATATATATATATATATATATAGATACTGTATACTCACTCGTCATTCACTCATCAAGTGAAGACATTAGAATTATAAATAACAAAAGATAATGTATATTTTTATTTAATTAATAGTCTTTTTTCATTTAACGTATATATATATTTTTATATTAATATTTTGACTATGATGTAGTTTTGTATATCAGTGTACATTAGGAGTAAAGCAGTGAGATAGGCATTGTGGCTCTGAGGCAGCTGTCATCAACCAATTGGAAAGCAGTAGCCTCTGTATGAACATGTGTGAATGGGTGAATGCTGAATAACAAGTCATTGTAAAAGAACTTTGAGCTCAGTCCAGTTACCATTTTCCATAAACAAAGAGAGACCTCCGATATGACGGCGTAATCAGCTGGCCGAGGTTAGCCACTACACAAAAAGTTTAATAAAGGAATGGGAAAAAATGTGTCATTCTGTTACAGCAAAAGATCAATGCTCCCATTTTCTTCATTAAATCAAATGTTTTACTTAGAGTCCTCACACATGCCTGAAACTGGGTGAGCTAAGACAGTTTTTTTACAGCTGATATGAATGGCTGAATGAATAAGATTTCTGAGTGCCATTATTTTCAACTAGTGAAAATCTTTTCCGGGGGAACAAATCGTTTGACTGTGTCTGTGTTTTCCTTCATGTCGTTCTTGTCATCAAACATATTTCAGACAATTCTGATGATTGGCAAACACTCTATTGAAACAAAATGCTAATTAGACCCAATTTAGACTGAGGTCTTTCCCATAGATAATCCCTGTTCTTTACTGAATAAGTCATGATTCAAAGCTCATTATTTCCATTTTATCATCATCGTCAGCATGATGACACTGAGTGGACCAGATGGGATTTTTTAAGAAATGGACAATTTTGGTCTAATCCTATTAGACACATAGTGGAATGGGGCTTAGAGAGAGAAGGAGAGATGGATAGCGAGGCGGAGGAGGAGGAGAGCTTGGGATTGTGAATGTATTTGTGCGTGTGACATGGGTTCCCTTCCCTCTGGAGATAATCCCATTAGGCTCTGAGGATTAGGGCCTGCCTACAGGTACCTTGGTTGGGGCTGAGAGCGGGGCGGAGCGCTAAACTGCTTGCTGCTGCGCTAATTACATTTCAGATGAAAGTGTTAAGATGGAGGAAAGGGCTTCATGTTACGCCGTATTCTCCTGCTGAATGAGGCCGAGGCTATTTAGTTTAACATGGATATATCTTGGGAGATCGTCAATCTGTGGCATACAGTAATGAGGGGAAGAACAAAGACACATGTGGAGGAGAGGAAACATCTAGGCCTGGTAGCGTATTTATGTAAGCTGTCAGGGACTCGTTGTGGTAATTCTAGCTGCAGGGGATGCATGTATGAATCATGTACCACTAATAAAGGTTGCAGAAAAGGATTTCATGTCGTTGCTAAAGTGGGACCTTTATCTGATTTGACTAAATGACTTTAACATGATAAAAAATCATCTAATTTTCAGAATTTGTATTTATACAAAGAGTATCTGAATCAAGATCAGGTTTAGGAAAGGATAAAGATATTAGTTGAAACTAGGATAAGGATTAGATTAGCTAATGAGACATGTGCTACTAATGTGTGTTAAAGAGGCCCTATAATGCTTTTTGGGTTTTCCCATTGGTGTGTTATATAGGTTTGTATGCATGTAAATAGGCCTGTCACGATAATTAATTTTGTTGGACGATACATTTTCCCGGAAATTATTGCGATAAACGATAATATTGTCAGCACCGTTGTGAGACCATTTTAGACCACTGACATAATGATAATATATAATAATAATTCAAGTACATCCTAACAAACTGAACTTTTTATTGAAATGGGGTGGTTGTGTTTCAGGTGTAGTTTAAGGTTGGTCGTATTGCTTGCTTTTGTTGCTACCTTTTTAAAACAAATACGACACACCGCCCAGCTCATTCAAGTCCGTAGGTTCGCCTCGTTCATTTGGCTTAAATCCAAAATATTCCCACACCGAAGATGTGGAATTATGTTTTGCAACCACTTCCATTTAACTTCAAATTCCCCTCGAGTAAGTCACACGTTGTCTCCTGCTTGTCACTATATTATTCATTTGGCTGCTACGCTGCTGCACGCGGAGTGTCCTGACCTGGCTGTGTCATGAGCTGTGTGTGAGCCCCACCCCTCACAGCGCGCCTGGCCGGCAGCCACAGTGCGCCTGGCTAAAATGCTGGTCACATTGTTATGTAAACAAACACGCATGTAAACGGCAATTTATGGTGGTCAGAAAAGTTATCGAGTTCATTTTTATTTATCGTACGATAAGTCAATTAATTGCTTATTGCGACAGGCCTACATTTAAAATGGTCTGCAAAGGCTAAAATCGGTGTGTTCCATCCAGAGGAAGTTTCTCTCCCACACACGGCCTTATGATAATCCCCTCATCATAAGGGTCCCTATTACACTATGCAGGACAGTGGGTCATGAGCTGGACTCGACATGTTTGAAGAACTAAGGGCTAGGTGAAGGTGATAACAACCGTCTGTACTTTGAACAACCATATTTCACAAGTTTCCACTTGATAAGAGCAGCTCCTCGGCTCAGCTGTAGGCTGATACTCCTCTCTAAATGGACAGTCGATAAATCAATAGCAATTCCTAGTCGTTCCACTGCCTCCAGCCTTGAGTTATAGTTGTGAGCGTGCAGTTTAAAAAGCCACCAACATGGCCTCTGTCTGACCCATATGCGATCTGCCTCTCTGCTCCTTTGAATTTGCACACTTGTATTGCAAAGGCAGTATCCATCAACGGTAGGCTATAACAAATCCAGAAGTGCTGATTAGCAGCAGGTTTTGACATATGAACTAGATGTCTGGCACAGAGCGTTCAGGGCAGTGCGGTGCTACATGTGCAGCATTCACAGGAGCCGCTCACTCTCAGGCACATGTTTGATGTAAAGAGGCTCCAGACAACAGGCTCACAGATAACCACAGCACAAACTCAGCTCTCTTATCTCACCGCAGAGCTCCGAGGCTGCAGTGGGAGTAGGTGGCACAGCTGACATTTCAGAGTACAGATGAGAGTCAGGAGCAGGTTGTATTTCGTTTTCAATTTCTCAATTCAAAAGTTATTATTGGAGTACATGCCAATTTTGGATATTAGGATCAAATAGCTGTGACAATATGGCTGATCTATTACATTCAGTTACATGTTTAAATACTGGATGCATTAGCACTTTGGGATTCCTTTTAGCAATGAAAGGTGCTTTGCAAATACAATTTATTATTATTAGTTTCTAGAATTATAGGTTCAGTTCAATTGTTTCACTCCATTAAGAATGTTTCACTCTTAGATTTTAATAACTGTTCAAGATATTAAACCTTGATGCTGCTTAACAACGTATTATGTTAAAGATAAATAACAATTCAGTAATTGTATATGCATCAATTGTATATATCTATCCTTTTTAAATGTTGTGAGCTAAATTTTTTTTAACTTTATCTTTGTCAGAGTCTTTGAGAACTTGTAAAAGGGCTTGATAAATAACATGTATTATTAGTTGTATTATTATTATTATTATTATTTAAGGCTTGAAAACTAACTATAATTTCCATATTCATTCAATATGCATATTATTTAATGGAATAAGTGTTCAAAAGTATGACAACTCCACAATTGAGCGTTTAAAAACAGCTTTTTCTGACATTTTGCATGAATGCATATATCATCTTTAACAATATATCAAAGTAGTTGGCAATATTCCTCTGTCAATCGACACAAAATATTTGTTACATTTTGTTTCACAAAGTAAGCTATCATTAAGTCAAACCAATGGTACCTTACACATGGAAGAGAACCATCCCAGTGTCTACCACACAGTAAGGCATACAGCTCATTCATTAAACACCAGTATCCAAATTGGTACTCGATATTGTCCAGCACCCAAAGCTTAGATATCGGTATAGGGACTGAGAAAGTCGAAAAAGACCAATGCAGCCATATATCGGAGGTTACTCATAAGATTTGTGTAGTGTTCATTGGCACTAAAAGTTTGACACTATATGAGGCAGAAATATATCGTTAAACAAATAAATTCCTCCTCTCTTGTTTCCCCATCTAACAGCATTCATCATACACATTTCACCACATACAGAGTTCATTTGATAATAGCAGCCTCTTGAGGTTCTCTGTAGTCTGAGATAATATTTTTTGTTTTGAAGGAATCCTTGTTTTTCTTCTACCCCCCTCGCTCCTCTTGTGGGTTCAGATATACAGTCTGTGGTCGAGAATGATGAAGGCTGCGGTGGAAATAATTAATGAGAGCTTTGACAGCAGTTTTGCTGCGAAATTCAGGGGAGTCATCTAGCTGCTCGGCATGGAGACCCGTTCAGAGAGCGATCAAAGGAAAAAGTCAGCAGATTTGACTGAAACACTGACTCAGTTTATCGCACAAGCTCATGCTGAAACACAAAAATAGGTCATTTGTCAGGGCCTTCTAAAACACCATTAGCGCCGTTCCAAAAATTACTCGGAAAACATTTTCTGACAGCAAAAAAGTACCAACATTGACACAACACTGCAAAAAGGTTATCAGGCAAGTCCAAAAGACAAATGAATACACCAATAAATATTGCTGATAGAACAATTAAAATGGTGTGTTAACAGAAAGATAAATCCTCTTCAGCTATCACGCGGCAGATACACACATTGTTCACTTTCCAAACATTGCGATCAAAGGCAATTTTGCTGCATTCATGTGGTTCCAGAATAATCAGAGAATGTGTTCCCCACATCAACGCCCCCCCCCCCCCTCAAGTTGGGATAACGAAGGAAGAATGAATAATTATCAAAATAAATGTTAATTATGATTTAATATAGTTATTAATTATATTCATTCATATGGCTTGATTACACCTTAGTGGTGATGTCATATGTCTCAGCTTCCAAATACTGTGACCATTGTCTTTTGTAGATGTTTGTCCTCAAGCAGAATTAAATGTCTTCTTGGTTAAGGCACAGGAAGTGGCTTGGGATTTTCACAATAAAAGAGGAACATGTCAAATAAGAATCTACAGCTCAATTGCCATAATATGGAGTGTCAACATAAATTTTAAAATCTTTTGGTTATTCAATCAGTTGCTTTTTTTTCTTCTTCCACGTGTCAATGTATGCCCAGACCATAGACTGTATGGACGTAGTGTCTGTGATGTCACCCATAGGATTCTGCAGAGTTGCAGAGAAGCCCTTAGTAGGCGGAGTCGGCCACTAACGTCTCGACAAGTCTAACTCCCGCCTGCTCCAGCCTGATCCAAATAAGGGCAAAGAGGCGGAGCCGAGGCGGGACCTGCTGCCACCGAGCTGGAAGTTCCAGAGCTAGCTCAGGCTAAGAAGCTAACCTAAAGGAAAACTTTATACAAAAATACATGAAAAGTTATATGTTAGGTGTGTAGGGTTACAGACTGCTTAACAAGCAAAACATAGAACTTCAATTAGTGATGCAATGCTGAAATATAAAAATGTGACATAGGTGTTTTAATGCCATATTCACTTAATAACGCATGAACAACTTTTACAAATATTTCTAGATAGTATGTGTTGGTAAATGTTATCTACGTTGCACATTTCCTGCTGAAATACATGCATACCAAGTTACTGCGTGGCACTTTGGTTTTGATAAAACAGTGTAGTTCCACTATATAAACGTTACATTCATAATCAAACGAAACAATCTGCAAGAGAATTAGCTATTTTGTGTTATTCTTAATGCTTGTCATTCACACGTTAATAAAATTAAAATAAGTAGGCTACCGATACATAGCATAACAATTGTGGCGATGTTCAGTTTAATAAGCCTTGTTCAACATAATCTCTTTAGCTAATACTACAGCGGGCTGCAGGCGAACCAAGTCGGAGCTGCAGCTTGCGGCCGGAGCTACCCCCCTGCGGCTCCATTAGCTCCGGCCGGCGGACTCCGGCGGCCACCACTGGGATAATTGGGTCCCCTTTTAACAATTGCTCCCGTTTAGCATTATGGGCGTATAGACAATACAAGTCTTACCCAAGGCTGAATCATAAACTAAACTGTATATATATATATATATATCAGAGTTCCTGTTAGCCGGTAATTACCGGACTACGACCGGTAAAATATGCTGAAATATGCAAGTCTAAATCTCTCCGGTCAAAGTGTCCGTTCAAAATAATTTCCGCTTAGCGCAATACCGCATCAGTTTACCGCGCAACTTGCACCATTTATGTGACAGACAAAAGAGTATGTGACAGACAAGAATAGTCAATTCTAATGTCTAACACGTAATGTGGAGAAAGAGATGTCCTGGATGGGTTGATTGTGCGTTGATCTGTTGGTAATGCCTCGTGGTTCCGGTGGGCATGTAAACAAATGCATAATGCTGCGCTATACTTTGCGGTCTCACCCGGTTGCATAGCGATGCTTATTGTTTAGGTATCTATTAATAAGCAGGTAGTCCTATCATTAGCTAGAACTAGCTGGATCTGATCGATATTGACATAAACGCGAGTGAAGTCTAATCTGACGGGAGAGAGAGATCAGCTGCTGCTGACGAGTCGACACGCAGCTCTGCATGATCACATGCAGCGGTGAGCGGACAAAACACACTGCAGGTTAGAATATCACACGTAGCTATTTTAATGACCTCTCTAACTACCGTAACTAGTTATAGATATGTTTAGTTTTACTGTCGGGTCACTCATCATTACTGATCCGCAAGCTGCATGATACTGACGGGCTGTCAGGAGAGGGAGAGCACTCCAGTGTTATTGTAAGTTACTGTACACTTTTGAATAATGTAGTTAATCTACTATAATTAGTTTGTTTAATATCGAATCGTATCAATTTGTTTTAAAGCACAATAAATAACAAAGAAGAACTTTGACCGGCACTTTTCTCATTTTGTCCAGAAGATTTAAACTTTAACGGACATGTTGACCGGCGAAAAAATATTCTAATGGGAACTCTGATATATATATATATCTATCAAGTACAGTAACTACAACTAGCTAACGTTGTAGCCCAGCAGAGTGGACAAGTTGCTGTTAGCTGACAGTGAGGCACGTCATCAAAGTGACCACGCCCTAATTTATGCAAACACTTTAAGACCTAATATAAATAAAAGGGTTGCGTTATAGAACAATTCAATCAACAATTAATAATCATGAAGGTGGAATCTAACTTATAATTTGTATTGCATCCAGGGGTAGAAACGTGTTTATTTCAGCTGTAAAGTTGGGCATTTTAACATGGGGGTCTATGGAAATTCATACTTTCTGCAGTCATCGCCTATCGGCCAATAGATGAACTGCAGTTTGTGGCACTTCCTTATTGGCCTCCCGGCTCTGCCCCAGAGTTTGCCGCTTGGCTCAGACATGCAATAAAGAGAACTGAGCACCAGCCTCTTCAGGTGACACGTCCTTACTACACTGAACAAAAATATAAACGCAACACTTTTGTTTTTGCTCCCATTTTTCATGAGATGAACTCAAAGATCTAAAACATTTTCGATATACACAAAATAACCATTTCTCTCAAATATTGTTCACAAATCTGAAAAAATCTGTGATAGTGAGCACTGCTCCTTTGCCGAGATAATCCATCCCACCTCACAAGTGTGGCATATCAAGATGCTGATTAGACAGCATGATTATTGCACAGGTGTGCCTTAGGCTGGCCACAATAAAAGGCCACTCTGAAACGTGCATTTTTGCTTTATTGGGGGGGTCAGGGTTAGGGTAATGTTGTGAATCGAGTGGCCCGTGGTGGTGGGGTTATGGTATGGGCAGGCGTATGTAATGGACGACGAACACAGGCCACTCGATTCACAACATTACCCTAACCCTAACCCTACCCCTCACACCAGATACTGCCTGGTTTTCGGACCCCCCCAGACCCCCCCCAATAAAGCAAAACTGCACGTTTCAGAGTGGCCTTTTATTGTGGCCAGCCTAAGGCACACCTGTGCAATAATCATGCTGTCTAATCAGCATCTTGATATGCCACACCTGTGAGGTGGGATGGATTATCTCGGCAAAGCAGAAGTGCTCACTATCACAGATTTTTTCAGATTTTTGAACAATATTTGAGAGAAATGGTTATTTTGTGTATATAGAAAATGTTTTAGATCTTTGAGTTCATCTCATGAAAAATGGGAGCAAAAACAAAAGTGTTGCGTTTATATTTTTGTTCAGTGTAGCTGAAGTTATATTGTTAATAACACAACAGTAGCACTGCAGGTAATGTTCATCATGTTTACAGCCAAACACTGCTGTGGCAACACTATATAAACTCTCGTAACAGTAGCTGAAGCATTTGAGAAGGTGTTTTGAGAGGACAGTCATTATTAAAAGCCATAAACAATGCTTATTCTAAGTGTTAATTCCAGTAACTAATGCTGTCATTGTCCTGGCTCGGGGTGTATTCATTGTTCATCCTGTCAGGATAAAGGTTAAGCTCTTAGGTCACGAGATAAATCTGGTGCAAATAGAGCTCATCCCTCTCTTTCCAGATCTGCCTCATTGTGCCTATTTATCTTTCTATATCAAACCTAATCCACTCTTGGAAACACGTGTCACGATTCATCTGTATATCAATCCTTCTGTAAAACACACGTCATCTCTGTGTGAAAGTGTACTACCCTCACTGTTTGAAAGAAAATCCTCTGCTAGTGCTTTGACTGACTCAATCTGTCGCTCCCTTAATTGTCTTCCTGTCACACTGCTACTTGTCGTGATTTAAATTGTCTAAATTCGCCGCATTTTGCCTCATCCTTAAATGTTGAAAGCTCTGTGATCTTGTTTGTGTGTGTGTGTGTCCAACCCAGTCTCACGGCATTTCCTGTTGTAGTCACAACATTTAATCTATTGATTCGTGTTCACCAACACGATTTTCCCCTTTTTTTCGTGTCACACAAATAAAAGCAATGTATTTCTATTGGTATTGTGTTTCGTGCCTGCACCACGTCTTTTTGTCCAGTCAGGTCTTGGAAGACCGGAAGCTGTGTGATTCATAAAAACATGTTCTTACTCAATATCAAGCCACGATTATTGTTTTTATTTTTAAATCGTATAATGTCTGACTTTTTATGCCGTCCACAAGGAAAATAAATGGGGCTCAGAACCTCAGAATACTGAAATCTGTCGCTATCTTGATTTTTGACACAAGAAGGTATAGCTCCTTATAGAGGAGGAAAATTAGGTGAACAAAATGTTACAATTAATTCCATGAATTAAAACACACTGCAAAAGTATTTGAAAAAAACAGTGGTAAAGCTTACCATGCCTTATTGTCTATTATACTCTAAATGGGAGCATATTGTATCAAATGAACATCATGCTGCCCTAAAGTATAGACTTGAGACCATAAATGATTTGGAAAGTTGTAGTGAGGTAAAGAATAAAGTTAAAAGTAGGCGAGATTTCTCATCGATTTTTATATAATTGGACATTTTGGAGTCGCCCTCTTCTGGCCATTAAAGAGTTAAAGTCACTTTATTGTCAATCTTCTGTGTGTTAGATACAGACAGGGAGATCCAAATACTGTTTCTCACAATCCAGAGGAAGACAACATTTAATTATTTAAAATATATATATATACATATATGTATATCATATTCATACATACACACCTGTACATTTATATATATATTTAAATATATATATATACATATATATTCACTTCTGCATGGTCTTTATTTTTCGACCCATAGTTTGCTGCTGGGCAATGAACTGGCATTACTCCGACAACAGTCTTTATAGTTGTTATCAAAAATCTAATCTCGAACAGTAACGAGTACAGCAGGCACATTTGAGATGTTTCCCATGTAGAGGTGACATTCACAGAAATGTGAGGAAAATAAGAAAATTCTACTTGAAAGGTGCATCAAATCGTTTTTATGGCCCACTAAGTATGTTAATGAACTTGGTTTGATCTTAAATTGGATTGCCAGTCTATTTTCAATTATCATAGGGTAATTCCCCAATATACCCATTTAAGGGCAGCAGCTCTAAGTGCCGTGTGCAAAGCACAAACTAACAAGCCACTGACATTTGACAGGTAATGTTGAACTCAGACAAAAGAGAAAAGAAAGGAAAGGGAAAGCCACTTAAGTGCAGTGAAAGGAAATAAAACATGCTTCTACAGAGCACCGCAGGCAATGATTATTGTGAACACATTTCAGGTGTACAGTGGGGCAAAACAGTATTTAGTCAGCCACCAATTGTGCAAGTTCTCCCACTTAAAAAGATGAGAGAGGCGTGTAATTTTCATCCTAGGTATACCTCAATTATGAGAGACAAAATGAGAAAAGAATGATTTTTAAAGAATGTATTTGCAAATTATCGTGGGAAATAAGTATTTGGTCAATAACAAAAGTTCATCTCAATACTTTTTTATACACCCTTTGTTTGCAATGACAGAGGTCAAACGTTTTCTGTAAGTCTTCACAAGGTTTTCACACACTGTTGTTGGTATTGTGGCCCATTCCTCCATGCAGATCTCCTCTAGAGCAGTGATGTTTTGGGGCTGTCGCTGGGCAACACGGACTTTCAACTCCCTCCAAAGATTTTCTATGAGGTTGAGATCTGGAGACTGGCTAGGCCACTCCAGGACCTTGAAATGCTTCTTACTAAGGCACTCCTTTGTTGCCCGGGCGGCGTGTTTGGGATCATTGTCATGCTGAAAGACCCAGCCACGTTTCATCTTCAATGCCCTTGCTGATAGAAGGAGGTTGTCACTCAAAATCTCACGATACATGGCCCCATTCATTCTTTCCTTTACACGGATCAGTGGTCCTGGTCCCTTTGCAGAAAAACAGCCCCAAAGCATGATGTTTCCACCCCCATGTTTCACAGTAGGTATGGTGTTCTTTGGATGCAACTCAGCATTCTTTCTCCTCCAAACACGTCTAGTTGAGTGTTTACCAAAAAGTTCTATTTTTGTTTCATCTGACCATATGACATTCTCCCAATCCTCTTCTGGATCATCTAAATGCTCTCTAGCAAACTTCAGACGGGCCTGGACATGTACTGGCTAAAGCAGGGGGACACGTCTGGCACTGCAGGATTTGAGTCCCTGGCGGCGTAGTGTGTTACTGATGGTAGCCTTTGTTACTTTGGTCCCAGCTCTCTGCAGGTCATTGACTAGGTCCCCCCGTGTGGTTCTGGGATTTTTGCTCACCGTTCTTGTGATCATTTTGACCCCACGGGGTGAGATCTTGCGTGGAGCCCCAGATCGAGGGAGATTATCAGTGGTCTTGTATGTCTTCCATTTTCTAATAATTGCTCCCACAGTTGATTTCTTCACACCAAGCTGCTTACCTATTTCAGATTCAGTCTTCCCAGCCTGGTGCAGGTCTACAATTTTGTTTCTGGTGTCCTTTGACAGCTCTTTGATCTTGGCCATAGTGGAGTTTGGAGTGTGACTGTGTGAGGTTGTGGACAGGTGTCTTTTATACTGATAACTAGTTCAAACAGGTGCCATTAATACAGTTAACGAGTGGAGGACAGAGGAGGCTCTTAAAGAAGAAGTTACAGGTCTGTGAGAGCCAGAAATCTTGTTTGTTTGTAGGTGACCAAATACTTATTTTACTGAGGAATTTACCAATTAATTCATTAAAAATCCTACAATGTGATTTCCTGGATTCTTTTCCCCCATTCTGTCTCTCATAGTTGAACTGTACCTAGGATGAAAATTACAGGCCTCTCTCATCTTTTTAAGTGGGAGAACTTGCACAATTGGTGGCTGACTAAATACTTTTTTGCCCCACTGTATTTGAATTATGCCACTGTTTCTATGCATTTATTGGTACATTGCAAAAATAAGATTTTATATTCCTGTAGAACATTTCCTTCAAAGCAATTATATTTATTCAATATTCTCACCTAAAGAAATACTCAATACAATGATTGAACACATCCTGATAACATCATAATTAAACTTCGCCCTATAGTTATCGTGGGAGCCAAATGTAAGGGTTCTTTGGGAGGCAATATTTTTTGTTGACAGCAATTATACCGCAACATTGAACCACAACTCTCATCGCAATTCTCCACCGCAATATGCATCACACTTCCACTTGCATTCGCCATCGCAGAATTCAAGGTGATTGATAAAGGGATGAGTTGTATCTTTGCCGTTTTTTTCTTGTTTTAAATTGATAAAACGAACGGAAGGAGTGGAGAGGTTTGGTTGTGGACTGCCTACACCCGCAATAGTAATATTTACTAAAATGGGCTTAAACGCAACATAATGCAACTCTATCAAACCTTAAGTCCGTTTTTAAAGCTCACAGTTAAAAAACTAAACTTACTTTTCTTTGGCCGATTTATTCATGGATTGTTTTCATAAAAACATGTTCTTACTCAATATCAAGCCACGATTATTGTTTTTATTTTAAATCGAATAATGTCTGACTTTTTATGCCGTCCGCGAGGAAAATAAATGGGGCTCAGAGCCTCAGAATACTGAAATCTGTATTTTTTCTGTCGCTATCTTGATTTTTGACACAAGAAGGTATAGCTCCTTATAGAGGAGGGAAATTAGGTGAACAAAATGTTACAATTAACTTTAGTCTCTCTCTATAAAGAGAGACTAAAGCCTGGTCGGCTACTGCATGCTATTTAGCTTAAGCTAGTTAGCAGCAAAATGCCTCCGTTCTCTACAGATGACTTCCACAAACTTCTACAGAAGATGGCCGTGTTGGAAATGAAAATGCAACGGTTGGAAGTTAACGTGGAAGTGAATGGACTAGGTTGGAATGACACCACTTTACCAGTGTTGCAAAAGAATGGACAAAGGCATGCTAACTCAAAGCTAGTTAGCAGCTACAAGGATTCCAAGGAACAGGAGGGCTGTGTACCGGGTAATAAATCTACAAGTGGTAGTCCTCCCTCGAACTCTCTGGGTGCAAGGCCGAAGAGTAAATCATTTCCATGGGATTTGGGAGGACGAACAACAGGCAGAGCCCAGCGCTCTGAAATCTGTGATGCGACCGGCTGGCCTGCATTGTTATCACCCAGGAAGAGTGCCTCTTCAACCCCTGTTCCTACTAGGAAACAGCCGTGGACAGCTGCTAAAGGGAGAATTACAAACAATCCTCTTAAACCACAGAGTGTGCCAATCCAGAACAGATACGCTCCGCTGACACAGAACCGGAGATCTCTTTCTGATGACCTGGATAACCTGTCCTCTTCACACAGCAGGGTAAGGACCAATAGCTACTCCAAAAGTAAAAGGCTAGAGGGAAAGCTAACGACTGGGCCTGAAACTCTGATTGTGGGTGACTCTGCTGTAAGAGATGTAAAAGGTCTGTGTAGTAAGAACAACACCAACGTACTCTGTTTTCCCAAGGATATGGTCTCTGATATGGCTGAGAAGATCCTGCATATTGGGGCTGAACATCCGACTGTGAAGAATGTGGTACTGCACATTGAAACAAATGATGTTGTGAAACAATAGTCAGAAGTGCTGAAAAAATACTTTAAATGTCTGTTGGAAACTGTCAGCTCTCTAAATGCAGAAGTGTTCATCAGTGGCCCTCTACCGCCAGTCAAAAGAGGAGTAGAGAGATTCAGCAGATTGTTTGCACCGAATACCTGGCTTTCAACTGTCTGTATTGACCATTTTGTCAATTATATTGACAACTTTAACTTTTTCTGGGACCGCAGACATCTTTTTAAGGCAAATGGAGTTTGTCTGAACAAGTCAGGAGTGAAATTGTTTATCTCTAACGTATTTAACTGCCTACGTCATCAATGTGTTCCCTCTGCCAAGGACAAGCAACAAGAGAAATCAAAACAAGAGAAAGACACAACACATCGTTCAGAAAACCTTGAAAATCTATCACTGCACCCGCCTGAGGAATGTCTTGATTATGGGAGACAAATGGAGGAGTCTCCACCGCCTTTCACCCCCCCTATCACCTCTGAGGATACTCTTCCTTCACCCCACAACTCTCTCTACTCTCCGTTCACCCTTTCACCCTCGCCCACCCTCCTGGAGATCGCTGAACACACGAAGGAGATACAGAGGGTTGGCACCGATTCCTTCCTGGAGTTCAAAGACCAAACTAAGGCGATACGCACGGTAGGCAGCTTGTCCTTTACCCCTGCTCCTCAACGACACCCACCAAAATCACTGCAGAGACGCGCACCATCTCCCCCGTCTCCATCACCGTGCCTACGTCAACCACCTCCCCTCCAGTCAAGAAAGCATCTGCAGTCTCCGAAGCCTGATAAGGATGTGTGTGTACAAAACGCAACAAACTCTTACTGATATGTGCTGGGTCCAGGCTCAAGGGCGTATGGCACTCTCAACTCTTTCCAGGACATGTCGGGGCCCTGCCTGCCAGTAGCTTTGCCGATATCTGTTGATAGGTAATAGATTAAGAGCGGTGAATCAGTTTAGAAACAGGAAGTGCTCAAACGTTTGTGTGAGTTTATCACATTTAGCAGTGATTCCATGTCAGCCACAGCTTGTCACAAAAAATCTTACTGATAGTGTATCTAACAAACTTAAACTAGCTTTATTAAATGTCCGGTCTCTGGCAGGAAAAACATTTTTAATAAATGATTTTATCACTGAGCACAATCTTGATTTTATGTTTTTAACGGAAACTTGGATTGAACAAAATAACAGTGCAGCTGTTCTTATTGAATCAACCCCTCCCAACTTTAGTTTTATGAGTCAGGAAAGAATGCATAAGAAAGGGGGTGGAGTTGCTATTTTGTTCAATGATTCCATTCAATGCAGGAAGACATCTTATGGGAACTTTGCTTCTTTTGAATATGTGGCTCTTCAGCTGAAATGCTCCTCTCGAGCTTTGTTCCTAAATATCTATAGACCACCCAAATACTGTGCAAGCTTTTTTGATGACTTTACTGAACTGCTGTCTATAGTGTGTATTGACTTTGACCGTCTAGTCATTGTTGGTGATTTTAACATCCATGTTGACAACCCCCAGGACAGAGGGGCTAAATAACTGTTTTGTGTTCTTGATAACTATGGACTGACTCAGCATGTGACGGAGCCCACGCACAATAAGGGGCACACTCTGGACTTAATTATCTCAAAGGGTCTGAATATCTCTAAGGTTGTGGTGACTGATGTTGCACTCTCTGATCATTCCTGTGTTTTCTTTGAGAGCTCTATTTCTGTTCACAAAAATGTTCAAAAAGAGGTAACCACAAAGCGATATTTAACTGAAAATACTAGGGAAATGTTTACTCATAATTTTTCTTCCACACTTGCCCCTGCTAACATCTCAGTAAATGAGCTAGTAGATCATTTTAATTCAAAAATTAAAAATGTAATAGATGCCATTGCTCCAACTAAGGTAAAGGAAGTGACTGGGAAGAAAATATCTCCATGGAAAAAGGCCATGACCGTGAGAGCAGAAAAAAGAGAGTGTCGAAAAGCTGAACGTAGGTGGCGAAAAACAAATCTCCAGGTTCACCTTGAAATCTATAAAGAGAGACTTGGCCTTTATAATTTGGAATTGAAAAACGCACGACAGTCTTTCTTCTCTGACATCATTACCAAAAACAATGCACGTGCCTTGTTTGCTACCGTCGACAGACTAACTAACCCCCCAGTGTCAGTAGCCTCTGAATTTCTATCCACCAGGGCATGCAATTATTTTGCCTCCTTCTTCACTGACAAAATTCAGAAAATCAGACAAGCAGTCAGTGCCTCTGCATCAGGTACCGCAAATGTGTTGTCCCTATGTCCACCTAATATAAATTCAAACACCATGACACAATACCATCAGATTAATGATAAAAACCTAGAGGACATTATTCAACTTCTGAAATCCTCCTCCTGCTGCCTTGATATTATTCCAACAGGATTTTTCAAAGATGTTTTTCGTTGCAAGGCCTCAGATCTACTTCATATAGTAAACAAATCTCTTCACTCAGGTATTTTTCCACAGGCCCTGAAAACTGCAGTCATTAAACCACTCTTAAAAAAGAATAATCTAGATGCTTCAGTAATGAACAATTACAGGCCCATATCAAACCTGCCATTTCTAGGTAAAATCATTGAAAAGGTTGTTTTTCAACAGTTGAGTAATTTCTTGCATTTAAATAGTTGTTTCGATGTGTTCCAGTCAGGCTTTCGTCCAAACCACAGCACTGAGACTGCTCTTGTAAAGGTCTTCAATGACATCCACTTAAACACAGACAGTGGCAGAACTTCAGTGTTAGTATTATTAGATCTCAGTGCTGCGTTTGACACTGTTGACCACAACATATTACTCGACCGACTAGAAAACTGTGTGGGACTTTCGGAAACAGTTCTAAATTGGTTTGAATCCTACTTAAATGACAGAAAAAACTTTGTTTCTATAGGTAAATACTAGGGCTGTCAAGTTAATAACGCGTTAACGCAAAAATAAATTAACGCCACTAATTATTTTAACGCGATTAACGCATGTGTATTGTTTTTCCTCTGCCGCCCCGTAGTTTCAGAGCGCATCGAGTTTAAAATACCATCTACAAGCTGATGCTGACAGCCCCGCTCCTGCCGCCCGCTTGGACCACACTTCCACGCTCACTGGCAGGCACCGACTGGCTATCGGGAGGACCGGGAGGGTGTGTGTGTATGTGTGGCCCGAGCGAGCGAGAGAGAGACCTTACGTGCATTGTTGTTGTTAGCATCTGGTGCTAGCTAGCTGCGCTAACGGATATAAGGAGCTGTTTAAATGAAAACAGAGGAGCGACATTTCGCCACAACTGCGCCGAGCACTTGACTTTATGCAGAAAGCCAGACAGTGGGACATTGTACGAAAAGTCAGCACACTCAGCACGGATAGTGCGCAACATGATTGCAGCGTCCAGGCAGCTCCCATTCGAGCATATGCCTTGAGTTGCACATAGCTCCAACACGCACGCACGCACACACACACACACACACACACACACACACACACACACACACACACACACACACACACACACACACACACACACACACACACAGTATTATTGAATGAGAGAGGTTCCAGATTGAATTGAGGCGAATATTTGTAATGTTCAGAGGTTGTTGTGTTTAATATTCATGAGAATATTTGTCATTGTTCAAATGATAATAAACATTTGCATAAAGCATATTTGTCCACTCATATGTTGGTAAGAGTATTAAAAACTTGAATAATATTCCTCTAAGGAACATTTAGAACAGATAAAAAATGTGCGATTAATTTGCGATTAATCGCGATTAACTATGGACAATCATGCGATTAATCGCGATTAAATATTTTAATCGACTGACAGCCCTAGTAAATACACATCTGAGTTGACAAATATGACATGTGCGGTACCTCAAGGCTCCATCTTGGGGCCTTTTCTCTTTAACGTCTACATGCTACCACTGGCTCAGATAATGAAAAACAACAAAATAAGTTACCATAGCTATGCCGATGACACACACATTTACATAACAATTTCACCAGGAGACTATGCTCCAATTCAAACACTGAGTAAGTGCATTGAACAAATCAATGACTGGATGTGTCAGAACTTTCTCCAATTAAACAAATATAAAACTGAGGTAATGGTTTTTGGAGCCAAGGCAGAACATATAAAAGTTAGCGCTGAGCTTCAGTCTGCAATGTTCAAAACAACAGATAAAGCCAGAAATCTAGGTGTAGTCATGGACTCTGACCTGAGTTTCAACAGTCACATTAAAACAGTTACTAAATCAGGCTACTATCACCTAAAGAATATATCTAGGATTAAAAGACTAATGTCACAGCAGGATTTGGAAAAACTTGTCCATGCTTTTATCTTCAGTAGACAGCACTACTGTAATGGTGTCTTTACAGGTCTCACTAAAAAATATATTAGGAAGCTGCAGCTAATTCAGAACGCTGCTGCTCGAGTCCTCACTAACACTAAGAAAGTGGATCACATCACTCCTGTTCTGAAGTCTTTACACTGCCTTCCTGTGTGTCAAAGAATATATTTCAAAAATACTGCTGCTGGTTTATAAAGCTTTGAATGGTTTAGGCACAAAATACATTTCTGACCTACTGCTAAATTATGAACCATCCAGATCTCTCAGGTCATCAGGGAGTGGTCAGCTTTCTGTCCCCAGAGTCAGAACTAAACATGGAAAAGCAGCGTTCAGTTATTATGCTCCAAATATCAGGAACTGCAGATCTGCTGCAACTCTGACTACTTTCAAATCCAGACTAAAGACTTTTCTTTTTGCCGTTGCTTTTAATTGACCTATTTACATCTTAAACTGCACTGTAACTTTTATCCATGTATGTAAACACAAATAAAACTTAGCTCTTTTGTCCAACCCATGATTCGTATCCGCTCCAAATTATAATAGCTTCTTCCTTGGCCCATGCTACACCCTTGAAGCAGTTAAAGGAAAATCAAACAATTGTTTTAGCAGATAGACAGATAATATAAACCTGCTTAAAAGGGACCTATTAGGCAAAATCCACTTTTTCCTGTATGTTATACATAAACATGTGTCCCCTCTGTGTAAAGAGATTCTGAAAGTTTCAGGGAAAAAAATCCGCTCACTTTTTGTCCTGATCCATTTATATAAAAACCGGTCTGAAAATGAGCTGATCAGATTTTGGCCACTTTATGATGTCATAACAATTTTTTGCATTAGCCAATAACCAACCAAGGTAACACCCGCCCACCTTATCACCTGGATCTCCTCCTAGAGCACCATTAGGCGCATTCACACCGCAGTACTTTTCCCACAAAGGTTCATGCGAACTTAGTTCAGTGAACTACTGAAGCCTTCCCCAACTCCGGGGACTTCCGGCCGGGGACTCCGGGCGGCAGTATCCGCCGTGAAGTTGTTTGTAGCCTGCCAGTAAACCCAAAGCAGAAGAAGAAGAAGTGAAGTCAGCGGCTTCATTTGCCTAATCCACCCCCAGAGACTTTTTCCGGTGTGAACGCGATCTGTACTTAGTTCATGCGAACTAAAGAGTTTGCATGAACTAAGTTCGCATGAACCTTTGTGGGAAAAGTACTGCGGTGTGAATGCGCCTATTGTGTTCTTTTTAACCAAATATCTCTCAGAGGGGTGTGGGGAGGGGCTCCTTATTTTCATCTAAAGTAACAGACAGAGAATCAGCACTTTTGAAAACGGCTGAAACAGAGGGGATTATGGGATGCTGCAATGTTCCGTTTGGTATTTCGAGCCAAACACTTCAGAGACATGTTTTGTATATATCTGAGACCTATAATATATTGATGAAAAACAGTATAATAGGGGACCTTTAAATATACACTACTATAAAATATATATTTGATTGTTCATGCATCTAATTTGTTGTACACATGATTCATGCATATATTTGGCATATTCAGTCCATTGGTGCAAAAGCTCTCTTCTAGCTTATTCTCAAAGGCTGACAAAATCCAATATTGCATCATATTATACAAGCATTATTTAAACTGAAGTGACCTGCCGACCCCTGCTATTTACTAAATTAATGTCATTATTCCATCTTAATAGTGTCAGTGGGGTGAATGCCTTTGCCTTCTGGCATTAACATATGAGAATATTAACATGGAATTAAATGTAAATCAACTTGGAGGCAGTTCTAGATCCTCTCTGGGATGCAGTGGGCGATTAGATTTGCACATTCACAGAGAGAAGACAGGCAAGATGGAAATGACCCACTTCTACTACAGGTCAGGAGGCCAAGACATCCACCCACACATCGCACAGAGCACACATTTATACACACATGCATATGTGCACATTCAGCTAATGCCTTCATAAATAAGACTTGTGGCTCGTCATTATTGTGCCACACACACACACACACACACACACACACACACACACACACACACACACACACACACACACACACACACACACACACACACACACACACACCCAGAGAGCGTACGATATGAACATTAGCCTATGATTAGTATTTCTGTGTCAATGGACTGTAACCTGCCAATTTTTATTAATAATGATGTAGCCATGTCGTGCATGTGTGTGGGTTTGGCTACTTCTTATTGGGGTTTGAAGCGTCAAAAAACATTCCAATATTTATTTTATAATGGCTTGCTGATGATATGATGGATTTCTGGTGTCAGAAAAGCATTGTTGCAGTGAGGTCTGTGGGTAGAATCAGGGCCGCCCCTCCCTACAGGCCAATCACGCAGGCTGCATGGGGCCCCGCCTTGCGCAGGGGGCCCCGCCCAGAGGGCCTCAGCTGCTGTGTGCAGTTCTCCACTCAGTTCTCCGCGCACCCCCCGCAAGAGTGAGAGGTGACAAGGGGAGCACGTCTGTAACCCGACACCGTTGCAATTAATCCACATCTGACCAATCACGGCTTTGATACGGCCACTAGTGCAGGTGAAGAGATGTCTGTGAAAGGACAGTTTCAGTCCAAAACATGAAGAAACTAGAGCATCACTCGAAGGTGGGTTATTATTGTACGAGTCAAATGTACAACTTGCGAATGTTGTATAATTCAAATTGCCAATTGCCATATTAAAACATCAGCTGCAATTCCGCAATTATCACTGGCCCCGTGTATCTCGTAATCGATATAACCGGCCTGCTCTCGTCTATCCCACATGCTCCACTGACATCCAACATCTAGTTTCAGGTGGCCTGTGGAACTGCCAGTCAGCTGTTCCTAAGGCTGACTTCATCTCTGGCTACACCTCCCTGCAGTCCCTGGATCTCCTTGCTCTCACTGAGACCTGGATTACTCCATCCAACACATCCACCCCAGCAGCTCTCTCCACAGCATATTCCTTCTCCCATACACCCAGACCCACTGGTCTCCTGCTCTCTCCCAAATGGAGCTTTTCCCTCTTCAAGCTACCTAACTTCACTCCTTCCACCTTTGAATTCCACGCCGTCACAGTAACCCATCCTATACAATTAACCATTGTTGTTCTCTACCGTCCACCAGGCGCCTTGGGGGACTTCTTGGAGGAATTAGATAATCTCCTCTCACACATCCCTGAAACTGGCCCTCCCGCTGTACTTCTCGGAGACTTCAACCTCCAGACAGGGAAGATAGACGAACTAACATCTCTGTTAACCGCCTTTGCTTTCTCACTATCTCCATCCCCACCAACTCATAAAGCTGGCAATGTCCTTGATCTCATATTCTCAAGGAACTGCACTACTTCTAACCTCTTTGTATACCCGCTCCACACATCCGATCACTTCTTCATTTCATTCTCTCTACCCCTTTCCAAACATAACAAACTAATCTCTTCTCATCCTGCACCTGTCCGCCGTAACCTTCGTTCCCTCTCCCCCTCTACCTTTGCCTCATCGGTGCTCTCAGCCCTCCCTTCCTCTGACTCGTTCCAAGTCCTGCCTCCAAACTCTGCTGCAGAAACTCTCCTCTCTACTCTCTCATCCTCTCTGGACTCTCTCTGTCCTCTCACATCTCGGCAGGCTCGTCAGTCCCCTCCTGCTCCCTGGCTAAATGACGCACTGCATGTTAATAGAACCGTCCTTCGGGCAGCAGAGCGGAAACGGTGGAAATCCAAACACCATGACGACCTCCTAATCTATCGGGCTCTCCTCTCCTCTTTCTCTGCTTCGATCTCTCAGGCAAAAAGCACTTTCTTTCAAGATAAGATCCAATCTTCCTATTCCAATCCCAAAAAACTATTTTCCATCTTCTCCACCCTCTTGGACCTTCCCAAAGCCCCTCCCCCTCCTCACGTCTGTCAAGCGACTTTGTTAACCATTTTGAAAAAAAGGTTGATGATATTCGCTCTTCTTTTTCTGACTCACCTTTACTCACCGCTCCTTTCACCCACACACTAACCTCCTTTTCCCCTCTCTCTCCAAGTGAGGTTCTTACCCTCATTACCTCTGCCCACCCTACCACCTGTCCTCTGGACCCTATCCCTTCAAACCTCTTTCAGACTATCGCTCCTGATATTCTACCGTTTCTCACCCATTTCATCAACACTTCTCTAACTTCTGGTCACTTTCCAAACAGTCTCAAGGAGGCAAGAGTAAACCCTCTCCTAAAGAAACCCACTCTCAACCCGTCTGATGTTATAAACTACAGGCCTGTCTCTCTCCTCCCGTTCCTGTCTAAAACACTTGAACACGCTGTCTTTAAACAACTCTCCTGTTATCTCCATCAGAACAACCTTCTGGATCCGCACCAGTCTGGTTTCAAGGCAGGTCACTCCACAGAAACTGCTCTCATTGCTGTCACTGAGGAACTGCACACTGCCAAAGCAGCATCCCTCTCCTCTGTCATCATCCTGTTGGACCTGTCAGCTGCATTCGACACGGTGAACCATCAGATCCTCCTTCGCACTCTCCAAGAACTTGGAGTTTCAGGCTCTGCACTTTCCCTCCTCACCTCATACCTCAAAGACCCTACCTACAGGGTAACTTGGAGAGGGTCCGAGTCCGACCCTTGTCAATTAACTACAGGGGTCCCTCAGGGCTCTGTTCTTGGTCCCCTCCTCTTCTCCCTGTACACAAACTCGCTCGGATCAGTCATTAGCCCGCATGGTTTTTCATACCACTGCTACGCTGACGACACCCAATTAATTCTGTCCTTTCCCCGCTCAGAGACCCAGGTCATCGCACGCATCTCTGCTTGTCTAGCTGACATCTCTCAGTGGATGTCTGCTCATCACCTCAAGCTCAACCTTGACAAGACTGAAGTGCTTTTCCTTCCATGGATTTGGCCCTTCCTACATCCAGGACATGGTTAAACTGTACACCCCAGCGCGTGCACTACGCTCTGCATCAGCCAAACGACTCGCTGCACCCTCGCTCCAAAATGGTGGAATGAGCTCCCCATTGACATCAGGACAGCAGAAAGCCTGCACATCTTCCGGCGCAGACTGAAAACTCATCTCTTTCGACTCCACTTCGAGCGATAGAATTACTAACAAAGCACTTATATACTAATAAAGGACTGGCTTATCTATAGCCAGTTGAGTAGCACTTGAACTGTTTGGCTCTATGATACCTGATGTACTTATATGATTCTGTTTTCTTCAAGGTTGTGTCTTCCTGGTCGAATGTACTTATTGTAAGTCGCTTTGGATAAAAGTGTCAGCTAAATGTAATGTAATAATGTAATTCACGACATGAAGAAGGCAGTCTCTGCATAGCATATAGGCTAATGGAGATGCAGTTATTTCCAGCATTCTTTATTTAACATTCATTCAAGTATATTATGCCTTGTATCTGCTAATGTACAGGAGGAAGAGTGATAAATTGTCTGTCTAATTGGCTTACATAACAGTTAAAGTTTACAGCCAAAAAAACATGGAGCATTTTTTCCGTTTTTATTCATTTTTATGTCAATTTGCACATTTCGTGGTGATGCTCAGCCTCTCCCCTTAACTACTAACAGTCATCATCATGTCAACCACAACACAGAGAAATACTGATAGAAATGTGTGTGCAGTTGTTGATACATTGCTGACAGAGGGAACACATTTGAATACAGATTTAAGAAATATCAGTTTTTGAGCATATCATAAGCATGTTTTGTCTTGACTATATTACAACTACACTGAACAAAAATATAAACGCAACACTTTTGTTTTTGCTGCCATTTTTCATGAGATGAACTCAAAGATCTAAAACATTTTTTATATACACAAAATAACCATTTCTCTCAAATATTGTTAAAAAATCTGAAAACATCTGTGATAGTGAGCACTTCTCCTTTGCCGAGATAATCCATCCCACTTCACAGGTGTGGCATATCAAGATGCTGATTAGACAGCATGATTATTGCACAGGTGTCCCTTAGGCTGGCCACAATAAAAGGCCACTCTGAAACGTGCATTTTTGCTTTATTGGGGGGGTCTGGGGGGGTCCGAAAACCAGGCAGTATCTGGTGTGAGGGATAGGGGTAGGGGTAGGGTTAGGGTAATGTTGTGAATCGAGTGGCCCATAGTGGTGGTGGGGTTATGGTATGGGCAGGCGTATGTAATGGACGACGAACACAGGCCACTCGATTCACAACATTACCCTTTTTTTCACTCCTGTCGGTTGGGGGGGGGGGGGAGGCCTCCTCTCACAATGTCGCTTGGGCCTCCTCTCACAATGTCGCTTGGGGCCCCAAGTTGGCCAGGGGCGGCCCTGGGTAGAATATTGACATTTTCAGCAATTTAGGAATCATTGTTGAAAGGATATGAAAGCTGGGGTTGGCAGTATATTATTAGCATTTTTTGCCAAAACTGCCTTGACCTCTCAGCGCATTGTAATCCAAGTTGTTTTACAAAAAGAATAAACTTCTGCAACTCTGCATGGCTTTAAACATCGTAGCATGTGACAGGAGACTTTTTCCAAGCTTGCCTCGAATCACAGTATGCCATTTCAATAAGGTTTACAGGCCCACACATTCGCAGGGAAGACAGGCATCAGGATCGGGATGATGTTTGAAATGAATGAATCATACGGGTCACAGATAGGGGAGAGCATGATGGCTTTATTCTCCGATTCTGTCCTTCTTATTGCCTTTTTCCTGTAAACAACATACAACAATGGTGCGAACGGAGATTTGCAACAACAAAAAATGCCGTCATTTTGCAGTCCAGATTACTACAAGTTTCTAATCGATAAATACAGCATCTAAGTATTTTTGCAATAACAAAAATCTTGAAGACATGAAAAAACATGTTTAGAGAAGAAGTGTTTTAGATTTATTTGTTGAAAAAGCCAACCAAACTAAATGTATCACAAATCTGAAGTGCACATCGTGTAGTTGCCTAATACAGAAAGTGTACCCTAAAGTCTTCTTTTTACCTACAACATATTTATTATTTTTGTAGGCTCTGCCATTTGTTGCTGTGACTTGTGCCTGCCTCCGCACATACACATACACAAACAAATGTCTACACACAGGACACAGCTGCATTCATTTGGACAGGCTCTTATTTTGCCAGGACTGTCACACATTCACCCAAATGACGTTTTCCTGTTGAGCCTGTAGGGGCACACATAGTGACAAGATGTTAAAGGTTGTTACCAGTAGAGAAACGTACACTTCCATGCATTCATGGCAAGGTAAAGACTCAACCAGATGAGCATTAGTCACTGAAAAGGTCCGGGCTATTTTTCTCTAGTGTCGATCGCCTACTTACACACCTAAAAACACCAAAGAACACGTCCCGACGCTCACGTCTCCTGCGTCTTGGCCGTGTTTCGCACTTGAACGCACCGCAAAGACGTCAGCCGACGGCCAAGTAGGACGTACGAACTGCGGATGCGTGAGTGGCAATAACTAGCAATAGCTGAAACTTCTAACAAAATAAATAACTCAGTTACCTCTAATCATTAACCCATGTTTGTATAATTGCGTAAACACCTTGTGTTGCTGCTAGCATACATAACACCTGACGTGAAAACGTTATTCGTGGACGGGGCTACAGAGCTAGAAAGACAGTCGAACCCGGTGCATTTCTCCGTCTGAATGTGGTGCACTTTTGCTAAATGTTTCATGGGAGCCTGCCTACACCGGAACTGTCCTGAGAGTGGAGGCCTGCAGGCAAACCCCTCTCAAATGTTTAGACAAATTGCTCGTGTTACCGCCCTTACATGTTAAACTCTTATTGCACTTTTGGCAACGAGGATTGTCCACATCGAGACGGGTACAGTTTAACCACACCTCGGAGCGCGTTCTCTCCGCCATCCCCGCAGTGTGTTGCTGCATGTAGCAGCTGCGTGTGTGTAAACTGCCCTGCCCCCTCGCACACAGACGGGGGAGAGAGATCTCGTCTGATCGAAAATACATCATAGACGCATTTGTTTGTCTTTTTGCATATTAGAAACGAGTTGGTGACACTAAGACTGCGATATGTTTTTGTAGCAATAATACATGACACATATTTTTTAAATGTCTCCAGTAGGCCTACCGATAAAAAGACCAATAACGTTGGAGCATAACGGCACGTAAAACACCAACGAATCCACGACTGAATTAGTTGGCAACTAATTTGGTAATCGATTAAGTCGATTAGTTGTTGCACCCCTAATTTAACACAATTACAAAATGAAAACCTATAATTGCACACAAAAACCATTATTTCAAGAAAAGAACAATTTCACATAAACCTCTGGTTTTTACTATAATTTACATTAATTACAGCAGAGAGAGCTGTCCTAATCAAGTGAAGGCTGTAATCTACTTCCACATTAAAAAATGACACTTGAGTTTATGGGCGCTGTATGCAATATAGGCGTAGTTCTGTTAAGATAAGATAATAGGATGTACTTTGTTGATCCAAAATCGGGAAATTGTTTTGTTATGAAATTTAAATTAAAATTGCACAAAATGCACTTTGTGATGTCTTTTATACATAAATATGTGTCCCCGGTGCGTCGGGGAACTCACGCAGCGTCAGAAAATAAAACACTCTCTCTTTTCCTCCGTACCCAAATCTTTTAAAAACGGGTGTACAACGAGCGGATACAGATTCCATCCGAGCTGACGTCAGCCCGGAATAATTGGTGGCGGACCCACAGAACGTTGCCATCAGAAACAATGCCTGACGTGTTTTGGACGAAATCTCGTCTTTGTTTATATTAGCAAGCCTCGCTAACACTCAGAGCTAACTTGTACTGAAGAGCACATGTGTTTAAAAAGCAGGAAATAAAAAAAGAACTCACCTTGTGATAAACCTGCAAGAGAAAAAGCATTTGAGCTCTATACTATTTCAGAAATAATCCTTGACGTGGTTTAAACAGGATGCTGTTTTATCACAGCAGAATTTAACTTTATCTCTGGTAGAATTCTAATCAGGCATTAGCTCCGCCTCCTCTTCTTTCTTTTTTTCAAGCTAATGACCCAAAATCTGCCTTTCTCTAACAGCGCTTCAAAACAGGGGTTTAAACCGTATGTGGGATGGCTACAATGGGCGACCTGTTTGGTATTTTGAAAAAAAAACTTCACAGACATGTTTTATCTACTGACCATGCTACAGATGTTAGTGCAACATCTTCAGCTCCTCTACCACAACCATCAGCAACAAGTGGACATGGAGAACTACATGAACTACATGTTGCTAAATCCACCGCGGGGCATAAACAGAAGGGCAACCATGGCAACCATGCTCGGGGGTCTTCTTCGCTGCTTTTGGTGTATTTTGTGGCAAAAGTACAGCGCCACTTACAGGCCCGGCATATGTACTCCAGCGCTCCCGAGCGGTCTCGTTTGAACGGAAGACTTATTTGATATCGTATTCGGTTTGTTTGCGTTTCGTATGCATTTGCGTTTGCGTGTAAATGGGGTCTAAGATGCTTTCTGTTTGACCCAAGTTCTGTCACTTACCTTTCGAGAACTAACTCCACTGTGGAGCCAATAGAAATTCAGCTTTCTTCACAATGTCATTTGTTTTTATCACGCAACAAATTATACAGTCTTTATTCAATCGAACAATATGTAATGACCCAACCTAATGTCAATATCATTCTCCTGCTAATTATTTAGTTTGTATCATCCCAGGAGAGCTCCTCCTAATCCTTATCCCCTTCTTACCCTTTTTGAGTTTGTCTCCCTGCATAAAAAGGTTAGGTCTGGTAACGCATGCAAATAAACACACACACACACACACACACACAACCAGCTCTCGTATAACTTGCTAAACTCCTAAAGCCTCACATGGTTTCCCGATGGTTTGTTCTTAACCAGCGTAAACCCGACAGTTTTTGTAATCTCTTTGAGATTTAAAGTTTTTTGTTTTTTTTTGGCAGTTATCTAACCACTTTCTGTCCTTGAAGACACATTTGAGAAAGAAACCATTTAAATACCATCAATATTTCCCAATTATTGGGGATAATGCAGAAAAGCAAAGGAATGTGGACTGAATAACGAAGCTAGAAAAAAATTAATTAAAGTCAAATCTTTTTGATGACTTTTTGGTTCCTCTGAATACCCTCCAAACTTTTTAATCTCCTTCAAACTGCAAAACATCTTTCTGCTATATTTTCTTTTTTATCACTCATCTCTTGTTTTAAACCCACTCCAGTTGCCATGGTGTGTTTTATCTATATATTTACAGCGGTGAATGATGTGTCCTTCTCTCTGTTTTCCCCAGCACAAAGACCCCTAAGCGGGCTGTATTTGCCGGCAGCATGCAGCTTCTGGCTGGCATCAAGCTGTGCACAGGCAGAGTTCTCACCAACCACCCCCATTATGAAGATAAAGACCTGCGGGAGAGGACCAAACAGGTACTGTAGGCTGCTCCATACTGTCAAACATACGTAAACTAACAGGGGGTAGAAGATAGCACAAACACAATAAATGGAACATTTCAACATTGAAGTAAATGGATGGTTATTACTGTGTCTGCCAAACAATGTCACTCAAAAATGCCAATGTAATCATGTATCTTTTGTACTTTAATTGTGTTCACATGTAATTGTGTATTCAACAGTAAAAAGCCCCTTCCTCACTGGACAAAAATCCCTCTAACCCAAGTAGAAATGGCTACAACAAGTATTCAATTCTGGGACAAACACTTAAGACCTGATGGCCCGTATAATCCTGAAAGGCCTACTTGTGTCTATTTTTAGCTTGTTTTCCCATAACAAACCCACCTATACTAGGATATAACTGAAGTAGTGTGTACATGTTTCCATCTTCTGATCCATTGCAGATGAGTAAAGAGAAAGTAAAGGTAGGTAAGAGGCTTGTACACTTTGATTATTGCATTGTCCGACTGAGTACTTTATTGAACCACTTTGCTGGTGCTGAAACTGGGCTTCTTGAGTAGGTAAGAGATATTTCGCAGGATTTTTTATTCTGACTGTAGAGACACACGGAGACAAAATAGTTACTACTTGACTATCTAATAAGATAATAATTTTACATTTCATGGCACCCTGACCAAAAAAAGCAGGTGTATGTTTATTTCCTCACCTTTAACCGAGGCAGAATATCTGTGATCGAAATTAAAGGTGACCTATCATGCTATATTTAAATGATATAGTGTATGACCATACCTATATAAGGTATATTTATACATTTTATTTTTCAAAATACCAAACAGATCATTTTTTAGCCATGCCTCGTTTCGCTCATTTTCGCTTTATTCCAAACCTGCCTATGAAAATTCTGAGCAGCAGCTGACCACGCCCCCAGCAGAAGAGCCGGCGAGAGTCACGTTACCATGCTTGCTGTGATTACGAGTGTGGAATACACATGTCATCTCAGAGCAATGCATGTGTTCAAGCATATTATCAATTTGATCCAGAAACTGAAGCAGCGGAGGTTTTGGTGGAGGTGCAAACATCTCGGTTGCAGCAGGACGTTTCTGAATGGTTAGTTGACAAGCTGTTGTCCCTATTTATTTTTACTCTGTTACGATGCTTGCTACTTATTCCATTCATATTTTGGCTAATTAGCAAGAATGCAATGTGTACAGTTTGTAACTTAGAGTTTGTAACGCAAACACAGCGATACATATATATATTTATAAAGGGAGACATTTGGCCTCATTGCGTTTAATAGTTTACAGTCCTTTTCTTCCAACATCGTGCAACAACCGTTGGAAAGTTCACACACAACCTTATGCTTGTGAAATCAGAATATTCTTTACCCATCCCAACATGAATAATCACGACACACTTGATATCAACTCGGAACTTTATTGTCAAAATCAACGGTTATTTGAACCCATAAAAAACAGGAGGTTTGTGAGCTGGTGCTGGGGCTTCCTTGGAGAGAGGATCAGAGTGGTGATTCCGGCCTGCGTTGTCCTCTGATCCGTGAAATGTCTATGTTGGGTTCAGACAGCAGCCAAATTGAACCGTGTAGCATACCCGGCGATGACCTCCTCCCTGTCAGGTTGCTCATAATGGTGCAGGGTCCACAAAGACTTGGTCGAAGATGAGGTCCATCAAGTTGGCCACGTAGCCTGTGCAATGTTAAAAAAAGCACAACAAAAAAAGTGGCTTAGATTAGTATATGCATGTCGTCAACAACAACATACCAGGGCTTTAGCTCCGTTTTACTCGTGGTGTGTGTCCCCTCGCATACATACATACAGTGTTGTATCCTAACACACCCCCATTTATATTCATGTGCGCAAACAAGTAAACATGCAAAAGCTTTTCCATATAACGCTGCAAAAAACGGCATGTCTCATTAGCTTAGCGTAGCTTAGCGTAGCTTAGCGTAGCTTAGCTTACAGATCGATGATATCTGATCGTTCTTACAGACTACAATCACAAAGGCTTTTACATAACACAGATGTGACTGGGGTAGCCTGCCGATAGCCTATATGCGAATGAGAGGTTTGGCAATGCACGTGGCCGTGGCTCATTCCCTTGATAGGTGGAGAGTTGACCAATAAGCGGAGTACGTCTTTGTGACGTAGAAAAGTGTCAGAATGTGGATCCATTTTTTTCAGATCCGTTGCAGCCCCTTTTTTAGAGATTTGGCGAAGGAGGAAAATAGAGAGGGTTGTGTTTTCTGACACTTGGTGAGTTCCCTGGAACACCGGGGACACATAATCATGTATAAAAGACGTACAAAGGTGCATTTAGCATGATAGGTGCCCTTTAAGTTAACTCTGGGCACATTTCCTTTAAAGGGCCCATGTCATGGCCATTTCTACTGATCATAATTCCATTGCTAAAATAGATTTATATTGTTCAATTTTCCAAAATCGCATTGGTTTCTCATACAGCATCTCTGTATAGTATGTGTATTCACTCGCTGTCCTAAACGGCTTGTTGGAGCTCCTACCCCCCCCCTCCCTATGAGCTCAGTGGCCGCCTGCGAAACAGCGGGACACAGCAAAACCCAGCCTGAACACACACCGACTCACAGCCTCGCCGCGTCCCGCCGTCTCAGGGAGGAGAAATCGGCGGAGCTGCAGCTGAGAAAAGATTGAGTGTGTGTGTGTGAGGAAGTCCGCGGATCGTCGATTTGGACCAATCCACGGACTTAACATAACGGCTCCGCGGACGTGACGTAACGTAACGGCTCCACGGATTGGTCCATTTGGGTATGGGCACGTCACTGTACCCAGGAAGAAAAAGAGAAATCTACAACGAGGCATTCTGGGGCAGCATAGACAGGTATTATCTGTGTTAGAGTTTTACTCGCTACAGCAGGGGTAGCCAACACGGTGCCCGCAGGCACTTAGTCGCCCGCAGGGGCAACGTGAGTCGCTCGCGGGGCATGTTCTAAAATAGCATGCCAAGCAAATCCAAAATGTAAGAAATACACAAAACAAAAAAGGAAATGTAATTAGAAGAATCTACCCAATGCATAAACGAAACCTCATTCGTCGTGAGTAATCTACTTACTACAACTCTATCTATCTAACACCCTTCCTCCCCCCACCCCCACAATGAATATCGACCAATCACGTAATTGCTTGATTTGCTGGATCAGCATTGCAGTCGGGAAGAAAATCAATGTGGAGCGGCAGCTCACCGCTTCATAAGGAGTTTGACCGTGATTTTCCTTCTGGCAGAATCTACACAACACCTCAGCCCCATTGAACAGCCTAGTCGTGCCAGCCTATACAGCACATGAGGGGCAGAGTTTTACTGTGTGTGTGTTGTAACTTGCATATTTATTTATTGCACTTGACGCACACACACGCATGGCGTAATTTCCACTGGGGACATGTCCCCCCCACTTTTCGAAATCCCGTTTGTGTCCCCCCAATTTACAAATATGTTTATTATTATTTTTTAACGCAAGCCGTCATCGCCACGGAGGAGCACACAGCGTCTTTGAGCGAGCAAGACAGAGAGAGAGAGCTAGAGAGAGCACACCTTTATCTATTTAATATAGATAGTAAGAAATCATTCCAATGTGTACTATAGTACAGTAAGAAAAACAGTTTAAAAGGGGAGTGATTAGTAAAATATGCATAAATAAAAAGAAAGAATGCTAACTAGGTAACATACATTAAGATAAGAATAAAGAGGTTTAAATTATTTGTTATTGGTTGTGATCATATTCTAAAGATGTTTGGATTATTGAAAAGTATACAGCTGCCTTTCATCTGAGTGTTGAGAGCTGTATCCATAAATTCATGTTGTTTCATTTCATTTCATTTCAAACCTTTATTTAGACAGATAGGTCCCTTGAGATCATGGATCTCTTTTACAAGGGAGACTTGCATCAATTTAGTTCCACATGAAACATAAAAACAACATAAAAACAAACAATAGAGGACATCATATTTACATATTCACCAACACTTACAAACACCCATACTGTCATAAAGCATTTCGTGCAGACGTGCCTTAAAAACATTCAGAGAAACAAAATTGCACAATTTCAATTTGGACTGTAGGCTGTTCCAAGCAAGTGGAGCTACGCACATAAAAGCTGTCTTACCTAAGACAGTCCTCACTCTTGGTAGATCTAATAAGACTACATCCTGTGATCTCAGACAATAGCTGCTTGCAACTTTCTGCTTTACCAGAGAACAGATGTAATACGGGAGTTTGCCCAACATAGCTTTATAAATACAATTTGTGACAAATCTCAGAGCACTGTGATACGCAGCATCCAATTTGCTCAGGTAATTGGCAGGTGCATTCATATACAACAAATCACCATAGTCCAGCACAGGTAAAAAGGTCACAGTGACTAGCCTTTTCCTGGCCTCAAGCGAAAAACAGGACTTGTTTCTGTAAAAGAACCCTAGCCTAACCCTCAGTTTTTTAAGCAGGTTATTGACATGAAGTTTAAAAGAGAGACAATCATCAAGCCAGATACCAAGGTATTTGTAACAGGCAACAACTTCAAGTTTTGTTCCTTGCGTAGTTACAATATCTGAAACAGGCTCTGGTGTCTTTTTTGCTTTTGAAAAGAGCATTACCTTGGTTTTATCCACATTTAAAAGAAGCTTTAATTCAGAGAGCTGAGTCTGAATAGTGTTAAAAACAGCCTGTAATTTAACAACAGCCTCTTTAATGGAGGGACCTGCACAATACATCACAGTATCATCCGCATAAAAATGTAAAGTAGCTTCATCCACATTTTCACAAACCACCCCACTGCATGGCTGGATATGCCAATACTGAGTAGCCTCTGCTTTAAAATGCGATGATCAACGGTGTCAAACGCTTTGGAAAGGTCAATAAACAGAGCTGCACAACTCTGCTTATTATCTAAAATACTAGTAATGTCATTTACCACTTTCATTCAGTGATGCTCAAAGTGCACCAGATTGATGCATTTAACTTCAACATTTAAAAAAATATCTTCCCGGGGGTGCATGCCCCCGGACCCCCCTATAGGATGTGAGGTCCACCCCCAAATAAAGCAGGTCAAAATTATTAAATTGAATACATTTTCTTTTAGTAAACACTGCCCAAACAGCACACACAGGTTAAAGGTAAGCATATAATAATGTTCAAATGTGCTAAATATATACACTGCAAAAAACAAAAAAAAGAGGAGTGAAAGTAGCCCCCGACTTGTTTTATTTTTTTAAAGTAGCTCTCATCCTAAAAAAGGTTGGTGACCCCTGCGCTACTGGGTGTACTTTGAGGGTTTTTGACTCTGCAGACGGGGACGGGTAATAACCGGAAACCAAGTTCTAATCACGTGTCCCTTTGCCAGTCTTACTTAAGTTTGGATTTCAGCCTGCAAGAATAATAATATGTATTTATGATTGAAGTACTTATTTGAAGGAAGCTTCCACCTGTTGCAGCCTTTAGAACTTTGTGTTTACAGACAGGCAAAGTGAGTTTCATGGTAAAAATGACATGATATTAATTGAAACAGGAACGTGACAGTCGACTATTGAACCTAAATCTGAATCGTTATGTATTACATTTTTGGCAATGGTAGAATAGTATGAAAGTGCTGTAGGGATATTGGTTTTTGGCTCATTTTGCCACTGGAGTGGTGTTTTTGTGTTTTGGCTGCAATCTTGTGTCCTCAAGCATTCAATGGACAACTGATGTGTGACAGCTCTGACTGCCAAAGTTGCCATGATATCCACTTATTTTCTTCCAACACTCTTCTTTCTGCTTCTGTCTATATTCATGGTGTCAGAGAAACTCGGAACAAACACACATTTTCACTCAAGTTGAAACATTTTCAGCTCAAGCAGATGTACTGCGTCTCCCCTTAAATGTGAGATGCCCAGAGCAAATTTTCCACTTCGTCTCGGTTCTTGTATTTCTATTGACTTTGTTGCAACTATTCTGCCTCTAAATATCACTTTGTGCTGCAAAATGCAATTGAACAGCAACATTTGCCACTTTCCTTTCTTTCTTATGTTTTTAAAGTTGTGCTTTGGTGCCAGCTAAGGTCTAAGGTCTGTATATGTCATGAAACATTTGTAATTTATGCAAACAAGAACATTAGTATTCTTCAGTTCAGTAAAACAAGCTGATTTATTTATTCATCTGAGCATTCATAATTCAAATCTGGAAACAAAATTCTGAAACTATGAACTGAAGTCAGACTTACTGTATATTGAATGATATTAGTTGCACGTACAGGGAAACCAAATGAAAGCCCCTCTGCCATTGTACAGTGGGGAAAAAAAGTATTTAGTCAGCCACCAATTGTGCAAGTTCTCCCACTTAAAAAGATGAGAGAGGCCTGTAATTTTCATCCTAGGTCTACCTCAACTATGAGAGACAAAATGAGAAAAAAAAAAATCCAGAAAATCACATTGTCTGATTTTTAAAGAATTTATTTGCAAATGATGGTGGAAAATAAGTATTTGGTCAATAACAAAAGTTCATCTCAATACTTTGTTATATACCCTTTGTTGGCAATGACAGGTCAAACGTTTTCTGTAAGTCTTCACAAGATTTTCACACACTGTTGCTGGTATTTTGGCCCATTCCTCCATGCAGATCTCCTCTCGAGCAGTGATGTTTTGGGGCTGTCGCTGGGCAACACAGACTTTCAACTCCCTCCAAAGATTTTCTATGGGGTTGAGATCTGGAGACTGGCTAGGTCACTCCAGGACCTTGAAATGCTTCTTACGAAGCCACTCCTTCGTTGCCCGGGCGGTGTGTTTGGGATCATTGTCATGCTGAAAGACCCAGCCACGTTTCATCTTCACTGCCATTGCTGATGGAAGGAGGTTGTCACTCAAAATCTCACGATACATGGCCCCATTCATTCTTTCCTTTACACGGATCAGTCGTCCTGGTCCCTTTGCAGAAAAACAGCCCCAAAGCGTGATGTTTCCACCCCCGTGTTTCACAGTAGGTATGGTGTTCTTTGGATGCAACTCAGCATTCTTTCTCCTCCAAACACGTCTAGTTGAGTTTTTACCAAAAAGATTCTCATTTTGACTCTCATAGTTGAGGTATACCTAGGATGAAAATTACAGGCCTCTCTCATCTTTTTAAGTGGGAGAACTTGCACAATTGGTGTCTGACTAAATACTTTTTTGCCCCACTGTATTTGAACGAATCTATATGACGAAGTGATGTCATACATTGGTTTGTGGACTATGGTTTAGGCTTGGACTCTTTTGCCATCACTATCTAGAATTGGCAGAAGTGAACTAATGTGGGTTACAGGGAGGAGAGTGAGCCCTGACAGGGCAGGTACCTTTGGCATAGCAAACACTAAGTAACTAGCTAAAGCTAGCACCTGCTTTGTAACAACCGGTGTTTATGTGACCGGTAGTCACTCACGGTAACGCCCACCCAGCCAGTGATTCGCTGTTGGTTGGCGCCTCCATTTCTTTTTCCCCCTATTTATTTAGACGGAGCCGGAAGGGAAAGGTGTGTGTGCAGCAAGAGGGATCGGCGGAGCAACACGCTCATCTGTTAGGAACCAGCAGTTAGGTCGTTTAAAGTCCGTACCGTTTGTCTGATCCACCGTCATCCGTCATCCGTCATCATACCCTTCTGTGCTTCACGTTCCTGGATTATTGTGTACAAAACTGAAAGGAGCCGCTCATCTCCAAACCACCTTAAAAACCAGGACTGGATTTTCAAAACCGACTGGATTGCTAAAACTGACTGACATTCTCCCGTGGTAATTGACTGTTTTATTTATTTTGAGGGGGGGGGTATTCAAAAATACACTTGCTATTTGTGATTATGATTTTGAGTTGTGTCCTTTCTTATATTTTATAATGTCATTCAATGTTGGGTGTTTACAGTGAGATGTATACACCTTTGTGCAGACTTACTAAAACTGGCTGACTAGCCAAATCTGAAACGTCAGGAGAGAGACCTGACTGGCACCCCAAATAACCTAAATAAGTAAACTGTCACAACTTGGTTAGCAATGTGCATCTGTCATTTGAATAGGCCAAGAAGTGGGACTTTTCCAACACATCTCTAAGCGGTTGACCAATAACAACAGAGCCAGCCAGCTAACCAATCAGAGCAGACTGGGCTCTGGTTTCAGACAGAGGGTGAAAAGAGGTGCTGCAGCACAGGCAGTATGAGAAAAAATAAAGAGCTTTTTAACATTTAAGCATGAAAACAAGTCACAGTAAAAGCACACAATATGCAAATGAACCTGAACATTAGCATAATATATTCAGAATGATAATGTGTGCCTATATTGCTTAGAACAGGGGTCTCCAACACGTCGATCAGCTTTTCAGTTGCTCGCCGCTCGATTATCGATTATAGCGTAGTAACGTTGCTTCTTGATTTTTCGGCCGCGGCCGGACAATAAAGTGTTTTTATTTTAGAATTGTTTCTGTCACACAAATATAAAATTGGTCCGTGCCGCAGAGATCAAGGAGCAGATGTGACAGCGGCACAGCGACACCACACATGGAGCAGTCTGCTTTATCCAGCAGCACCAGTCCAGAACCAACAGCGGAATGACCCGCTCTGAATCAGGCCGTGTCGCTGCGGCTCATAGACACACAGGGAGGGATTTGTGTTTTTGAAAAACACTCGTTATCGTAATGTCAGGTTTTTGGTGGATTCAATCAAGTCTTGGATTGCAGAGTATGAATGTCCTCTTGCTATTTTCAGTTGATAAATACGTGTGTACATTTTGTGAAGGCAGGAAGAAAGCTTCCACAATCACCGTCTCCTCTCCGTTCCTCCAAACCCCGCCCCCTCCTGAAAAATAACTACTAATAAGAGTGACAGGCTGATAGTGACCTGATAGAAACTTTATTATTCACTTAATCACTGATTGAGATATGATGAAGCTAACTTAATTTCATACATTCATTGGATTCATGTAACAGTAAGACAGAGAATGTAAGTGTGCACCCACATGCACTTTTGTTTTTATAATGCTGTTGTAAATACTCCTGTTGTCTGCATGTGTTCAGACTCAAGTCCTGTGTGTGATGCCTCATTCAGGACCTTCAGTGTCCTTTTTTTAACAGAAGACCGTTGCTAGAAGCTGCAGCTAGACTGCAGAAGTATTAGTTTTTTGTTTTTGAGGATGGAAAAATGTCACACATAGATATAGGGAGGCTAGACCTATACAATTGATTTATTATGGTTTATAATTTAATCTCAAGACGAAGAAGAAGAAAATATGGCTGAACTATTCAGTGTCAATCCTGTGGAGATGGAGGTTATAAATCTCCAAAATAATGTTCAGCTTAAGTCTCAGCAAAACTCACAACATTTCTGGAGCCTTGTAGACCCAGAAAACTCTAACTTTATTTGGCTCTGTTCAAAATACCTTTGTGAAGCAGCTTTTTCTGACATGGATGTCATGAAATCTAAATAAAGAACAAGACCGACTGATGAACATATAAATGACTCTATTAGAGAGAACCTAAGTGGGTACACTCCAGCATACACCTCTATGGTGGACTCCATGCAGCGCCAGTCATCTCACTAACTGTGAAAAAGAGTGAATGCACTTATTTGACCATAAGTGCATAAGATGCTTGCAAGGTGGTGATTAAGGCGATGTATTTACTATGTGGGCCATAATAAGAAGTGAAAACATTGTATTTTTCTCTTGGACATTTATGAATCTTCAGTGATGTACTTACTATGTTGTCCATATTAATATGTGAGAAATTGTCGTTTTCTTGGACCTTGATGTGAAGTTAAGATTTTATAAGCTTTAGGTATTGCAATTTCACACGTGTACAAAAGTAGCTTAATTCAACTGATGAGTGCTATGTGAATAAATATAAGCGATGCGATGCAAGTAGCTCTTGGCCACTTTCATTGTATCAAAGTAGCTCTCAGGTGGAGAAAGGTTGGAGACCCCTGGCTTAGAAGAATATTAAATTACTTTTTTCACTTTGTTTTAGGCTTGTAAGTAATTTCCTCATAGACTTCTATACAATTGGAATCCTTTTTGCAACCAGGGAAGTTTCTCCCTACTGGCCATCAGAAGGAATGCAGGTTAAAGGCACTTGTACAGTTTCCCCCCTTTGTAGTTAAACATTATTTGTTGCCATTTTATTGTAGGAACATGCAAAAGTTAAGATATTATTTTAGTCCTGAAGTCAAAGTCTGAATCGTCTCCCTTTTACAGAACTTGCTGTTGCTCTAATGGCAGTCTCTCTCCTTCACAGAGGAATCTCTATGGTGCCACTGCAGCTAAAGCCATGCTGCAGCTCATCCATCTCACTCAGCTCCGTTAGTGTCTTGCGTGAGAGACATAGGACGTGTCTGTAGATGGGGGCCAGTGACCTGCAGTGATTGTGTGAATGCATATCGGATCATAAGAAGCTCTGAGTACAATGTGCATCCATTAAGTCTGACTGAGTACTAACGTAGGGAAAATGGAGAGAGAGAATGCTGCGCTCCAGTAGAGGAGAGCTGAACGGTGAGACTCACTTGAGTGCATTTTAGTAATGTTGGTGGGAAATGCTATAGGAGAGCATTGTTGCATTTTTTCTATTAATGTGGGTGCAAATGGTATTTACCGTCATTAATGGAGGCAAACGCATTTCAAACCAAGCTGAGTAAATACAATTCATCCATTTGGTTCTGATACAGCATTCCCACTATATGTTATTCAAATTCTTTATTATTATTCCGCCGGAATTTTGCACCTCTTCTCCTCTCGCATTGAACATTGCAGAAACTCCGTTCAAACATCAAAATGTTCAGCTCGGTCGGGAATCGATGGCTATTACTTTTATCATTCATAACTTTCATAATTCCAGAGATATATCCCATAATTCATCACATTTTTAGCATGGAAGTCAATGGAGAAATTCTTCGGACTTCAACAAATCTTCATGCGACTTCAACTGCTAACTCTTCATTCATACTTTCACTCAGAAACCTCATTCCAACTTTAAAATAGTACACATCTTTCTGACATTATTCGTGTAACACAACTTTTAAATCTGATTCTTACTTTTAGAGATATTAAACATTGTTCAGACCTTGGTACAGAGGCCTTCTTCAGATTTTAACATTAACTAGAGTGTGTGATGTCACAGCTAGAGTGTAGGAAATCTTGAAATTTGCCTTCATATTTCTTTTTAAAACTGCCCTACATTCCTGAGACATAATTTTTCATGACAAACGTAGGAAAACATCTCGTAGCTTGAAAAATGACAAATAATTAAGCTAAATAATTAAACAAAATGCCTCTTGAGGGCATGAAGTGACAACAACTTTCAACATGCCTCCATTAAAGATCAAATGCAAAGATATTTTTATAATTGCCAGTAAAATCGAAATCATATAGCTACAACACTATTTAAGATATTGCAGTATTAAAATCGGAGATAATATGCGTCTGGCAATGCGCAATATTTATTTTGTTCAACCCCCAACACCAAGTCAGACGATTTATTTCTCAGCCGCTTGTCTCCGCAAGATGGCGTCGCGTGACGTCAGCGTGGCCAAACATATTTCCACCTGGCTTATCGCTCACAGCTGCTTCCGCTGATAGTACAACTTAGTTTCGTTATAATGTCTGATTCTGAGTCGGAGGCCACCCAAGATCTGGAGTTGTAAAAGGGGTAAATTAATTGTTGGATGTAGAAGTGTCAGAATCAATATAGATGTTTTTATTTTAAAGTAAATTCAGATGTAACATAGTAAAAACATGTCAATTCTAATGTCCGCCTAAAAAAACCCCATTACTTATAGTGAAAACCACCCTTGAATGATGGGTTAGTAGACTAAAAGCTTTAGGAATCAAAACTATAACATATAATAAGTACCCTGTATCAGGATTGATGCAAAACAAGTGAAATTTGACCTTTTTAGAGAGGTTTAGAAAAATAAAGTTCCATTTGAACTTTTTCACTGTAAAAATCATTTTATTACTTTGAATTATCACTATAGGTATTCATTCCATCCAAATACAACTGTTGTGAAAAAAAACTTTTTTAAAAACTCATTTAACTGATCTTTTTCATTTATTTGAAGAAAACAAAACACAATGTGAGCCTCTGAATTAGCCCCGAGTGAAACATGCTAACCTATTACTGCACCGAAAATCATTCCTAGCTCCCTTATTACTTATCCTAGCTCCACATCCAACACATTGTTTATGATCGTAAAGACACAGAATCTAACGGTGCCCACCTCTATAAGCAATAAAACTGCAATTCCGTTATCTGCTGTGCTCCGTGCGCTTTGAAATCAAATCAAAAGTTGTTTACCTCAATTCTTTGGCGTTTCTGCATTGCCCGGCTCTTTCGTTCTTTCAGTTGTTTTTTGTGCTCAAATATGGGACCTGAATCCAGTAGACTTCTCAGAATGACTAGAGATCTTCTCATAGTCCAAAACAGTTAACAGGCACAGCAGAATCCCGATATGGGCCATTTTCCCAGACCAGCACACAGTATCCGCGATGTTCTTGGAGTAAATCAGCACAGCAGCAAAGGACAGGCAAAAACAGCAGCGTGGAATCGCTCCGGTCCATCCGTGGTATCCCCGAGATGAAAGCAGGCCCCAGCCGTGGTAAAATCCTCCTCCGTACAGCAGTACACGCCCGGTGGAAGCAGGCCAAGTCCGAAGCGTGGATCCACTCCGTTTCTCCGCGACGACTCCGGGGTAAAAACCTCTCCAATACATCCGTATTCTACAGGTGGGAGCAGGCCTCCGTAGATCGCAGATCGCAGAATCGCAGGCAGCAACAGGTGGAGCCTACTACCAATACGGGTTTCAGCCTCCGATGTACTTTTAATGCTTCTCCACCAACAGACTTGACGATGGCAGGATCAACATTGTATGCATCACACGCGAAGTGGTCAGAGCACAACTTGCTCCAGTTTCGGCAGATGATTTTGTCTTGGGGAAATGCATGTAAAATTCTCCCAGATCCCGCACCGTTCGTACATCTGAAAGCACAACAATAACCCAATTTTTTTTTGCGGATATAATTCAGTTTTCTTTTCGAAAAACACCGCTGACATGTGAACGAGACTGCCTGGCCCAGAGACTGTTTGGCCACGGTGACGTCACGCGCGCGGAGGCTGCTGGGAATGACATGTCAGAAATTCAGACGGCTTTGGGTCGAGTTTTGTATCAATAAAAAGCTTTTTTTTGGGTGTATTATCTCGATTTAAATTAAATAAGAAATACAGGCAGTCTTAAAAACAACATTTCTATAAAAATATAGCATATTTGGAAGCTTTGCATTTGATCTTTAAAGCCCATTGTAATTTCAGGCTGATATTTCCTCACAGCAGCAGCCGCACACCTTTAGTTAAACTGCCAAAAAGGCCACATTATTAACCCGAAAGTACACAAAAATTGCACTTCAGATACTCAACTTCCTTGACATGCTTCACGTTTTGAAATTTCACAGATATCTGTTACGGTTCTTCGACAAAATGTTCACATGTAAGCAGTGTTGGGTGTAACGCATTACAAAAGTAACGGAGTTACAGTAATATATTACTTTTTGCTGTAACGAAGTAATGTAACGCATTACTAATGAAATGTGGGTAATATATTACCCGTTACAATGCTCAGTAACGCAGTTACAACACATTTTAACCCGAAATGAAATGGTGTTTTTTAAGAATGTACTAACATAGCGAGACATTCCGACACCAGAGGCAAATTGTGCGGGTAGATTAGTAAACCTGGTGTGTTTACCCTTCAGGCTTCGCGTCGGGATCTTCGGGGCAGTTGAATGTTATGCACCCTCTATTCAAAAAAGAGAACGGAGCGAAAAACACAAACAACAAATTGTGTCAGGTGCGCGTGACCTGCTCTGCTGCACGTGCATCATTTCCAAAGTGCTTCCACAGCAGTGACACACAGCTGTGGATAATCATTTTTACGAAAATGGTTAAAGCAACCATCACTAAACGCCAGCAACACTGCATCTACTGCAGACAGTAGCAACAGGTCATGGGGACATCACGTTACCCTCCGTTGTGGACACTAGCTTACTCCCGCCTGACTCGCCGCCCTCGCCCCCGGAGCAGCAGTCTTCGTCGCCCGAAACTGCGCCGCCCCTCTGCGGCCCGCAGGTGCCAGCCAGGATACCACGGCAAAACAGAGCCTGCCCAGGTATATCTAAACAAGTACCCGCCTGTACAGTGGGGTTAGGTTGTCATCTTGCAGCTCGTGGTATAAAAATAGACAATGGCTAGAATATGCATGTGAAAATAGTGCCATATTCTGCCATGCCTGTAGAAATGTTGGGTCAAACATAATGCAGACAATAGCACAGATGCCTTCACCACGAATGGCTACAAAAAGATCTCATATCCCAAGCTTATCAACGAGCTAATGTTGCAGCTGAAATGTTCTCCAGGTCACAAAGTCAACCTCACATGATGATACACAGTAAATATTCTCTTCCCAGAGTATATGATGGGACCAAGGTGATGATTTAGTACATGGTTTTAATAATACTTTTGCTTTTCAATGTTTGCCATTTCAAACCATGAGCTGGTTCAATTAGTATTTGCCTTGATTTACAATATGTTCTCATTTGTTTTATTAGTACAGTTACAATGCAAAACAGGTCTCTGGTAAACAGGCATGGATATGATGACAAGACAAGAAGAACCAACACAAGACACACACACACACACACACACACACACACATTAGGTAATGGGGCACAGGTGGACACAATCAGGGGCGGGAACAACAATCAGTCTAACAGGTGATACACACGGACAGGAAGTGCAGACACCTGGAAAGAGAGGGTAGAGTCATTAACATAATAAGACAGCTAGACAAACACTACAAACACAACAACTAACAGGATACTAGCGCTAAAACCTTACATCTTTGCCATAGTCCACTTTAGACTATATGAAATATTTCAGGATTGCACTTTTAACTCACTTGAAATGTTCTCACTTACTTGGTTTCAAAACATAACAAATGCCATAATCTGTTCATTGGGGACCATCAATGCTATTTTTCATTGCTGTTGCCGGCCACTATTGCTCATGTAAACCTACTACTGCAGCGCCCCCTGTAATCTCAGAGTCATTTTGTTCTGGAACCGGGCCTGTACACGGCCATATACTAAACAAAATACAGAGCCCATTCCGTGTCCTGTTATTGTTTACTTCCTGTCTGCCTTCTTCTGGTGATTTATCTGACGTCCAACGCTCCATCTTTTAACCTCTTTTCCTTTCTCTTTCTTGATCCTCCTTAGCAACCTTCATTATAGTCCTTGACAGTGGTCTGTACTGGATTAACAACGTGTCACATGTTAAGAAGTTACAATCAAAATCGAGTATTCAACTAAGCCGTGTAATACGTAAGGGATAATGTGCAGCGACGCGGTTGTCACTACCCGATCCGTCCCCCTGCCCGATCGGTACTGCGCATGTGCGAGATGGTCCGCCATATTGGACAACTCCGGACGGCAACCCAAGATGGCCACTTGACACAGTGGCTTTTAGCAAAGCTCAAAAAGAAAACTCGAGAGAGATGAGTTATTGTTATTACAACGTGACTTCACTATTATTTAACAACTCTTTTTATTGGGTTCTTTTATTTGGGGTTAAGTACATTGTCAGAATAAGTGAGAAATGGATTTAACTTCTGTTAGACAGCTATCATACTGAATACATATTTACTGTGAATGTATGCAAAAATGTATGGCATATGGCTGTCTAACAGAAGTTAAATTCATTCCTCACTTATTCTGACAATGTACTTAACCCCAAATAAAAGAACCCAATAAAAAGAGTTGTTAAATAATAGTGAAGTCACGTTGTAATAACAATAACTCATCTCTCTCTCGAGTTTTCTTTTTGAGCTTTGCCAAAAGCCACTGTGTCAAGTGTCCATCTTGGGTTGCCGTCCGGAGTTGTCCAATATCGCGGACCATCTCGCACATGCGCAGTACCGATCGGGCAGGGGGACAGATCGGGTAGTGACAGCGGTCATTATGGGGAAAAGAACACCCTTCAGGCTGATCAAGATCCCTCCGCTCCAAGTCGCTGCTCATTATCCCGCTTATTACATGGCCACATTCTCAACAAAGTAACAACATGAGTCCCAATATTAATTGAAATGCTTTTATTGATTTATAAAATGTTTTTAATGATTAAAAACATAGTTTAACTGTTTTAAAATGACATTCATCCGCTACGAAACATAGTCCGTTGTTGATGTTTGAACACAGGCTGTTGCAACGGCAGGAACTGCTTCGATAGCAACTAACTCTGTTCATGTTAGCATTTGAGCCTTAGCTGAAATTAACATTGACCTGAACGTTTCCATTAATGGTACAATGTGACATGGTGAATGGGAAATCTTTAGGGATATTCAGATCAACGTTTCTGTCCTCGATCCTCTCTGCTTGTGGGGGTTTCGCAGATGACACATCTGAAAGCACAATTCCCAATATGTAAAAAAACGGGAAACAATATTGCTACAGTTGTATCGCTACCGCTAATGTGTGTGTAAGGACAGACAACATGGAAAGGCACTGACCCAATGTGGTGGTATTTCCTAGGTTGGAGGACAGGATGTTGCTCCATTTCTCCCTTTCGGTTATTGTCTGAGCCCAGTAACTCTTCAGGCTGCCCTCGCACCTGTGCCCAGTCACAAACATGATCTCTTTAGATCCAAGACCAGCCTGAGAGAGCAGTTGTACAGCCGTGCTTCTCAGGCCATGGTTAGTGTAGCGCTTTGAAAGCTCGGCTGCCTGGCTTATTGTGGGTAGCATTTGGTCAAGGAAATTATGTCCCATGGGCTCACGTGAATACCACACTGATTCACCGTTGAGAAGCTGTTGGTCCTTTTTTAGTGGGTGAAGGTAGAAGGCTTTGGCGTCAAATGGGCACAGGTAAACATACTTTTTGAAGCTGGCAACGGGGCAATTTTGGTTGTCAGGCTCGGCGAAAATAAAACCTCTGTCATTCTCTTTATTTGTGTCTTTTGGATCTTTATGATTTTTGGTAGCGGCGTTATGGGCAAGAGATATGTATTCGCATCCGTGATCATCAAGTTTCAAAATAAAAGAGTTTTGCATCAAATGCCGCTTTGCATCAAATGCCGATTTCCCTCACTGCCTCGTCTGGCAAGATGCAGTTGGACATCCATCCACACTTTCCGGACCAGTTCGCTGGCTGTGTCCACAGACAGCGCCTGTGAAGCCCTGAGCAGCCGCAAATCCGCAGCTGAGATAGGCGGGTGGTGCTGGCTGACGTCTTTCCCGTTTTTGCGGAGCTTCTTTACAAGAGATGTGAAAACATCGTTGCTTGCTTTAAAAGTAGCACAATTCATTATGTCAAACCGTGGAAAGTATCTAGATATCCCTGCCCTAATGACAAAGTAACTGGCAACTGAATATGTGTCGCCGTTTGATGTCTATGTCTGGACCGTTGCGTAAAAAGGAGGGTTTCTGCCCCGTTACTTCTCCGATGTTTTTCTTGTCCCAGTTCGAAAAGCAAATTTCCGTCCAACTGTATACAGTTAAATCGACCGGACTTCTTTCTGAAGATGTGAGCGTCCTTAACAACGGTGAATAAGTCCTTGACAGCGGTCTGTCTGTTCGGTATTAACAACGTGTCACGTGTTCTGAATTGACCATTCTATAACACATAGGTTTGAGCAAGCTCTCTGATTGGTCAATAGGCGTGTTTGATTCCACGATCAAACAACGATCAAATAGAACGTGCCTAATCACAAAGTATCCAGTGGCCTACACACGCCACTAGCCTACCGAAACTACTTCCATGAGCCTACATCGTGTGGTTTCCATAGCGACGTTTAGCGACACACAGCCGTTACACTGTTACAGTATACATTGTCTCTCGTTGGAAATCGGTAGCTACAAAATGTCAGAAGCACCTGCATACAGTGGCTGGCGGAGGCAGGGTTGGAGGCCAGAGAAATCATGTCCGTTAGCGGACATAAAAACAAGTCATCGCTTCGCAGCTACTGGGCTCCATCTCTAGACAACAGAAAGATGTGGAGCAACGCGCTTTTTGCCGGTCCGGGACACGCCATGAAACGGCCACTGGAGGAAAGCTCTTCCTATAACGTAGTCCTACCCGTGAACACCACAGCACCACCTGCAAAAAAGAATTGTACTTTTAATGGCAGCATGAACATCCACCTTCATTCTGAACCCAACATGTTTCAGCACCAGGGACAGCCTGATTTGATTTGTTCCGCTAATCCCACACAGTGATTACTCAGATATTTAAATAGCCTAATTCAAGAATTGTTTTCAATAAATTGTTTTCAGTAAATTGGTTAATAATATATTATTTACTATAATTATATCAATAACTGTAAGCGGGGTAGCAGGAGTGTTCGATTGATCGGCTATCGTTACCATGGGAACTACTTTCTAGGAACTACTTTCTGACGGAGATTAACTCAAGCAGAAAGCGTAGGTTTGGGAGCAAATTAGCCCACATTATGACATTATTTTTACGATAATGTTGATTACAATGATAGTTTGTGTAATAGAATCGCAATCATACACTTGAGGCCGTTCTTGAACGTCATTATTGGTACGACAGTACTGCGGCAGGACTGAGGCACATGCTGTGTGTGTGTGTGTGTGTGTGTGTGTGTGTGTGTGTGTGTGTGTGTGTGTGTGTGTGTGTGTGTGTGTGTGTGTGTGTGTGTGTGTGTGTGTGTGTGTGTGTGTGTGTGTGTGTGTGTGTGTGTGTGTGTGTGTGTGTGTGTGTGTGTGTGTGTGTGTGTGTGTGTGTGTGTGTGTGTGTGTGTGTGTGTGTTTCTCTGCACAATGAGCAGGAGGTAATGTCTGGGTCATCTCTTGGATGGCTAAGCCTATGTTTTGCTTCCCGCTGGCGAGGCCTGAGCTGAGTCTGGAGCTCATTAACTATCCACGACACTGGCCAAGACCTTCTGGGCTGTGTGTGTGTGTGTGTGTGTGTGTGTGTGTGTGTGTGTGTGTGTGTGTGTGTGTGTGTGTGTTTGTGTGTGTTGAGGACAAAACTTTGTAAATTGCATTTTCAAACATCTGTAATGACCTTTATGATATTGCAGGTCTTCATTTGTGTCACTACAAATAATTCATTAGTGAGCAAAGAACAGTTATTCTCGTTGCCTTTGTATTATTCTACTTTTGGAATGAATGCACATACCGAGCAGGCATTCATTCTAAATTAAGAAGCAACTGTTTATTTTTTAAAAAGTGTACTATAACACACTTTCCCCAGTAATATGGCTCCTAAAGCCGCTGAAAAATGAAATGTGGGAGGGAGTTTTCTCCAGGAATGTCTTAAATGTCCTTGAAAAAAACTTAACTTAAAAAGCATTAGTCCGTATCCCAAAACATTAACACTTTCCTATCTTGCCTGTGGCTCTTAGTTTCAAGATGATTTGTGTTATAACAGGTCACAGACATATCATTATAAGTTTCATTATCAAAAAAGGCTATTATTTCCTTAAAGAGCTCATCTAGAATGACGAAGAGTGTATTTGTTAGGTTGTTAAGTAAAATGAACAATTGTTGATCTTTACCTGTCTGTTATAACATGCCCAACCGATTCACTTCCATTACTGTGTGTTACTCCAATATAGACCGTATTTTTTAAGAATTTGAAACAAAAAAACGTAATATCCAAAACTCTGAAATCTCATGAAAATGTAACAAAACCACAAAAGACTGATTACAAACATTGTAACAACTAAAGGTACAGTATTTTAGTAATTAGTTTCCTCTCTGGAACAATATTTGATAAATGTATTGTTATTTCTTGGCACCTTTTCATGACATGTGTTGACCATAAAAACAATACCATCAGGTCCGGGACCCCCAAGTAATTCGCCACCACGAACTGTTCTATGCCATCATGACGCATTTGGGGGAATCGGAACCTTTTTCATACCTGATGAGTTTGCATCCCTGTTATTACATTTCTACATGTTTTTGGGTATGGCTGCTAAAATATTAGTAAGTAGGCATTGCAATTTTGGACATGGAAGTATGTTTCCGGAAACAGGAACGCTAAGAAAACGGGTGTTTAAAGTGCAAGTAACAGGGAGAGATTTCATCATTCATTTTCCAGCGAGATTTTGACACTTCAAAGTTCCAGCCCTCTTTCAAATTAAATCCTATTCACAAAATGCTACTAGGCTGAGTTTGTCCCTTATAAACAATTCATTTCTTATGTTGTTTATTTTGTGTTTTTTGTTGCTGTGTGAAAGTGGTGAAAAGTTTCATTTCATCAGCCACAAATATAACATGAACCATAACAGATTTCAGAAAGTTCAGCTGTGTTTAACAATTTAGCTTTTGTCCCCCCTCGGATTGTGTTTTCAATTCCCCAATTATTATTTTTCGTAAACCTGTCAGAATTTAATATAAACCGACTTTCATCAAAACTGTAATTCAGAATATAAATGTGTCTGGTAATTGAGTTCCATCAGAGAGGTTTGTTCACCTTTGGAGTCAAATTATAACGCAGGAGGATCTTCAGAACAGAAAAAGCAATCCTAAGCAAATCTCGTGTGTGTGTGTGTGTGTGTGTGTGTGTGTGTGTGTGTGTGTGTGTGTGTGTGTGTGTGTGTGTGTGTGTGTGTGTGTGTGTGTGTGTGAGCGAGCAGGTGTATCAGGTGTACGCGCGGCGCTCCCCGGAGGAAGTCTATGACATCATGAAGGCCATGGGGGCGGACTACGTGGTTCTGGAGAACAGCATCTGCTACGAGCGCAGGCACAGGAGAGGCTGCAGACTGAGGGACCTGCTGGACCTGGCCAACGGACACGTGGGTGGCATTTATACACCGTGACTCATTGTGAATGTGCCACAACTTCTGTGACCGGGTGAAAGCTTTCAGCCTCCCTAACAACGTCTCTCACTCTTGCTGTTGCTATCTCTCCTTATTTTGATGTCAGGTGCTGGCTCTTTTGATTAGCAGAGGCTTCAGTCCGGATGTCTGGCTAAGACGCATTAAACACAACACCACTGTGTTTTTGTTTTGACGGCGTAAATGTCACAAAGCAGACGCTACATCTGACATCTTGACAGCTTTATTGAAAAAATGCTGTTCTTTTTGTACTTATTTGTGTCTCTGTCTTTTCTTTTTTCTCTTCTGATTTGGCCTTTATTTTCTTTCTTTCTTTTAAAGCAGATCCTTCAAAGGTGGTACAGTGTTGTAGACACTGACAGACACTGAAGTTAGCATTTAAAGATAGGGATTTGTTCATGGTGTTTTGGAAACATTGCGCACTTGCCATTGTCAGTCAACTGTTCATTTGGTCATGTCTTTTGTCATTAACTATGTAGGATGTACAATTGATGTCTTCTCTGGAACTGCAAAATGGAGTCCAGAACAGATATTAGTAAACCAACAAAATAGCGAAATTCAGGTTGTGAAAATGTTGTATTTTATTTTTGTATTTGTTATTTGTATTTATATATTATAATTGTTGTAGTTATTTTTTAGGCCAGAGAGTGTCTTTATTGGAGATACAGAGGTGAAACGCAGCTTAACTTGCATTTTGGACGTCAGCCCTATTCTATAATTGGCCAGTTTTTTAAATGTATTTTTAATTTTAGAAACCTAGGTTGAAATTGAGGAAGGTAAACATTAAGCATTCAAATGTTTTTAAGTTACACAGTTGTAAAGTAAAATAGAAGAAAGCATGTTTGAGGCCGTCATATTTACAGTTATCCGTGCATCATCAGCATAAAGTGACCTCTTGTTGCTGTTGGTGCTGACATGTTCCTTCCGTGTTCCATCAGATCATGGACGGAGACGGGGAGAACGACCAGGACCTCGTCCCCGCCACCCATCCTCGATTTTGCGAGGAAGTCAAGACGGACGCCGTCTCTTACACCGCTCTGTTCACCAGAACATTCCAGAACAAGACCTTCCATGTGTACCGGGTCAAGAAGAAACGCAAGAAAAGCACCAAGAGCTCGCCAGAGCCCAGCGCCTCTCAGCAGCAGGATCTGTGAGAGGAGAGGCCGGAGGGGGAGAGACGGAGCAGAAGAAGAGATAAAAGCCCTGAGTCCTCACTGTTCTTCTGCCTCCCCTCTGCACTGTGCCCAGCTGTGATCATGCCCATTATTTTTTGAACACATAGCTCTGTGAACTGTGCTGTTAGGGCAGTGTGCCGGTTCAGGCTCGGGGCTGCATTGTTTTAGTTAGCAGAGTGTAGAAGCACCTGAAGGAGTAATGCTCTGGGCTGTTCTGCCTCCCACCACCCACCCACATCCTCCCACTGCCCTCCCCCATCTCTGATGGGGCAGAGGAATAGACACAGAAACAAGTATTAGGCCTGTGAGCAGGGCCCGAACACCACAAGTGTTCCATCATCGGTTCCATTTAAGGTTCTGTTCTTCTTTTTCATTTTAAGCTTCATTTTTTTCTCTCAAACAGGGTAGATTTGGGGTTCAGAAGCATCAGACAAATCTTGATTTTTATTATGAAATGTTGCTTTTAAAGCATTGAAATTAGAAGTAAGTTACAACTAACTTGATCATTTATACATCCACAGAACCATGAGCCCTTCTTTCCCATAGAAAGGAAGGAAGAAAATAAAAGAATAATTCAGCTTCAGTTTTCTTAAATGGCAATAATACTCTTTTCTGGAAAGTGCAAGTTGCCAAAGACTGATATCAGTAAATCTAAATGTGTCTGTACACTTCCAGTGTTTTAATGTCCTACATTTTAACACAGTTTTCAAACTGAAGCAGTGAGCTCTTTGTTAAACGTCAACATTAAAACTATAAATAAAAATATGGATGAGATATCTCTTACTTTGTCAAAACAGTTCCTATATAATGTGCAGTTTGCTAGCTTGTTTCATAGCTTTTAACTGAAATGTTTCGGTGTTCACGGAAATGGGTCTGTCTGTAAGTAGTCTCAGTAGCAACAAAAGGGACAAAGCAAATAAAAGTGTGTCCTTTTAAGAAATATCTTTGTTCTAGACTACTTGGGGGGCTAGTTGGTGAACTACTGTGGCTGGCAAGCTAACTGCTAACACTCTAGCCACGCAAGCTAGCGCTAGTCAGTCCCAGTAACTTGAAGTTGTTTTTTTCCTTTCTTTGTACTGTGTGTTCTTTTTTTGCCTGTATTACACATGCACTTGAGTTTTATTGAAGAGGGAAAATAAAAGCTGGCAAAAATATTGCTAGCTTGGTTGCTAATGGGCCAATTTGTACTTATCACAACGCCTGTCTAGGACTAGGGATGGAACAGATTATTCTCCATGACAACTGAGCAAACTGCCCCCACAGTATTTCTGTTGAAACCCATTTCTCGACAGTAACGGACTGGGTAATAGTAGGCTATCCTGTGTGCACTCAGCTGTGTATCAGTGAGGAAAGTCACATCGACCATTAGAGCTAATGTCTTCACTCAGCCGGGACTTTGTTGGCACGTTTTGTTTCTGAACTTTTGTCTCCGCTGTTATCAATTACCCCCGATCGCAAACCGGAAATAACGATGTTAGCTTCAATTCCTGCTGGGTGGCAACCGTTAGCACCGCCGCTTAAAAGTGTTTTTGCTGTAAGACTGAGGTCAAAGCTGGTACCAAGTGATATTTTTTACATTGTTGTACTTGCTGTCGGCTCTGTGATTCTCATCAGTGGCAGCCTCAACCTTTTTTCACTCCCTCTTCTCACACACACACACACACACATATACACACAAGCACACATGAATAATGGAAGTGGTGAGGAAATTGCAGCAGGCTGACAACGGCGCTGATTCCCCTCCGCAATCCAAAATAGTTTGTGATGGAGAGAGAGGGGGGGGGAGCAACACTTGCATATCAAACTGAGGCTTTGTGGTTGGAAAAGAAAAGTGGGGAGGAGCAGGGGGAGAGGGGAGGGCAGGAAAAAGGCTCATGTTTAAACAGCAGCAGAGAGCGGATACACAATGATCTGAAACACTTCCTATTTTTCTTTCTCTTCTTTTGAACCAAAGAGAAGGTGGAGGAGAGGAGGTGATTGAAAGGCTTGAGTTGTGTCGGTAATTATGGAGGTGGCCAGTCGGAGCTTCCTGCTACAATGAGGTGCGACACCAACGTTCCCCCCCCCCCCTCCCCCCTCCACATCTGCCTATATTTGTACACTTGTTAATAAGACCCTCTGCCTTTGATGATGTACACCCTCGCACACTCCCACTCAGTTGTTGTGGGGCTTTTCAAAGTGTTGTTGTTCGTTAACTGCGCCGCCTCAATGTAATGCATACCAATAGGATCACTGTGGCACAGCACTACTTGCCGCCGCCCCCCCCCCCCCGAGTCTCGCCTTCACATTGGAAGTTTAATTTAGAAGATGTCTGATTGCTTTATTTGAGAGCGGAGTGATTCCATTATGTTTGCCTTATAAGAGTGTACTAATGTAATTTTTTTGGTCTCGCAATTCTTAATTTCCATACATATTGGGATTAGTAGTTCATTTGGAGGCGCGCTGGCTGCGTATGCTTTTCTTAATTAAAAGGGGATGAGGAAATCCATTAACTTGTGTGCATATGCAGAATTCAGCTCAACGCTTTATTTATGGCGCATTTCCACTGCAGCGGGTAGCCCCGTTTAAGCGTCCTTAATCGTCCTCAAGCGGCCAGGCCAGTTTTTGGTGGCCTTTCCATATAGCGTAGCACCGGCTAGCGGGTACTTTTTCCCTCTTTTTCCGGCCCCATAAAATCGTGGTTCTATCAGGCCAGGGCCAGGGCTGAGCTAGTGACGTCAACACTCTCGACTGCTGATTGGTCAGAGAGAATCGTCACGAGATCGCGTGCGAGATCATCCCTAGCATCACATATATATCTAGAAGCAAGCTTGCAGCATTTTTATACACAGCATTTTTGTAAACGGAGGAGCTACAAAAATGGCAACGTCAAAGAAAAGCACACCGTGGTCGACCGAGGAGGTGACAACGTTCCTACATCTCATTGGGGATGATCAAATTCAGCGGGAGCTCGACGGAACAACTCGAAATGTGAAAAAAAAAGCCGATCGCCTCGCCTACACTGTGTTGCTACCCCAGGTCCTAAACTGTAATGGAAATGCGCCACGGCCTCGAACGGCCAGCGAGGCAGTCCGAGGCCTGAGCGAGGACGCTTAGGGGCGCTTAAACGGGGTTACTCCGCTGCAGTGGAAATGTGCCATTAGACTCCTTTTTAGAGAACAAGTCGAAACAACTACTTGAAATCATAATTCCGCTTGGGGAAAATGGCCAAACGTTTGTAGACACACTTTTCTTGTGTTTATTGTGTTGAAACGATCTCAACAAAGGATATTTTCATCCATCCATCCATCTTCTTCCGCTTATCCGTGGTCGGGTCGCGGGGGTAGCAGTTCCAGCAGAGAGCCCCAAACTTCCTTTTCCCTGGCGACATCAACCAGCTCTGACTGGGGGATCCCAAGGCGCTCCCAGGCCAGCGAAGAGATATAATCCCTCCACCTGGTCCTAGGTCTACCCCTTGGTCTCTTCCCAGCTGGACGTGCCTGGAACACCTCCCTAGGGAGGCGCCCAGGTGGCATCCTAACTAGGTGCCCGAACCACCTCAACTGGCTCCTTTCGACGCGAAGGAGGAGCGGCTCAACTCCGAGTCCCTCCCGGATGACCGAACTTCTCACCTTATCCCTAAGGGAGACACCAGCCACCCTGCGGAGAAAACCCATCTCGGCCGCTTGTATCCGCGATCTCGTTCTTTGGGTCATGACCCATCCTTCATGACCATAGGTGAGGGTAGGAACGAAAATGGCCCGGTAGACAGAGAGCTTTGCCTTCTGGCTCAGCTCCCTTTTCGTCACAACGGTGCGGTAAAGCGACTGCAGTACCGCTCCCGCTGCTCCGATTCTCCGGCCCATCTCACGCTCCATTGTTCCCTCACTCGAGAACAAAACCCCGAGATACTTGAACTCCTTCACTTGGGGTAAGGACTCATTCCCTACTTGGAGTGGACAGTCCATCGGTTTCCTGCTGAGAACCATGGCCTCAGATTTGGAGGTGCTGATCCTCCAAAGGATATTTTCCCCCTAAATATTGCAGTTCTTGGATGTTATTTTATTTATTTGTACTATTATTAGTGTTGTTGCTATTTTTTCTGCTGCAGTGAATACAAATTAGCATTTTGGTCAACCAGGATCTAGTTTTAAAAAAGGTGTAACGTACCCAGGATTCCTAGCAAATGAGTCCTTACCTAAGTTCGCTTTTTCTATTGTTTTGGCCTTTCTTCCAAACCCAATGGCCGCCAACATCCGATATATTCCCTCCAACAGGAAAAGTGAATAAAGATCAAGAAGAATTATTTTTGCCCCATAATCCCATAACTACGGAACATTCTGACACTAAATGGTCGTTTTTCAGTATAGACAAATCAGGAAAGAATTTAACTTTGTACGATTCAAATTGCACTATAGCATTTAAAGTCAGCCTCTGCAACAAACTTGCTAAATCTGTCCAAATGTTAGTCAAAATGAACATGTTGCAAATGCCCACGCTAACAGATTTAGCTAAATATGTCTGTTGGCAAAATAAAATATAAATTGTTGGCCACGCCCACTTAGAACACAGGAAGTGTACACCAATTCATATGCATTCATTCAATGTATCTTTAGTTATAGAACATCTTTAAAGTAAGTCAATAACAACTGCTTTGAAGGTTTATGATATATATCTATCTTATCTATCTTTTTTTTAATGACGATGTTTTGTTACAGGCTCTTATCTGTATGGTTGTCCATATATATTTGAATGTGTGCATGTTGGTGCTGACGCTTTTAGATCATTCATGATGAACTGCAGTTATGATGCATGTGCCAGTCTTAGACAAACCATTTCCCATAAGTAACACAAACAGATGCAACCCGCTGAGCCAATGTAAATACTTTGAAACTATTTATGAATGTGAAATGTTCACATGGAGTTTAAGAGTCTAAATAGCACTATTGATTAACTGTGGGAACATTGGACCTGATTGACAGGCTTTTCATACAGGAGCTTCCTGGTACCTTTTGATTGGCTGATGTGAAAGCCGCTCTTTGGTGCACACTGAGAGAAACGCACAAACCTGATGCACCTTGAACTCTACATAAGAGCCACATGTGACCCTAAAGCAGGGGTGGAGAACCTCCGGCCCCCAGGCCGTATACGGCCCGCGAGACCATTTGGTACGGTCCTCGAGGTAATTTATAAACACACGCAAAAAAGAAAAAAATTAAAGAAATCTAGACCGCAAAATAATTAAACAAGCAAGTGCCTGTTTTTCCTGGCAACGGTCATGGTCCTTGAACACAACACGAGCCTAACGTGTCATCACGTGGTATATGTCTCGTCTGACAGGGGTGCAGTTCTGACGGAGAGCACCAGAACGTCGCTCCGGGACTTAAAAATATTGCAGTACCCATAAGGAGCCGTACACATGCTGCAGTTTCTGCGTGGCTGTGTCTGTAGTTGAAAGCCCAGTGGCGATCTGTTCATCTGTCATACTGATCATACAGTCAATAACTTCGTTGTTATTAGCATCTGGTTAGCTAGCTATGCTAACGAATATAAGAAGCTTTTTCTCCAACCAGTGAGGTAAAGGCACATCTTTATATGATCATTATAGTTATCAAAAAACAAGAGAATAAAGTAAACCGGTATAAAACTATATGACAGTAAAAAAACTAGAATACAGTTTGAAAGGAGAGTGATTTGTAAAATATCCATAAAGAAAAAGTAAATCTATTTACAGTTCTGTTTCAAATGGGTGTTGAGAGATGTTTACATAGATCTCTTCATTTTGCTCTCAAAGTGCACCAGAGTGATGCTTTCAACTTCAATAAATCTTCCCGGGGGAGCATGCCCCCCGGACCCCCCTAGAGGAGGTTAGGTCCCCCCCACTTAAATCATGTTCACATGGATGTGTCCATATCTTTCTGTTTGGTGGTCAATCAATGGCAGAGGTCAATCATTTGTACGGCCCTCGGAGGATGTTGAAAAAATTGAAATGGCCCTTGAGAGGAAAAAGGTTCCCCACCCCGGCCCTAAAGCATCACCTTCACATAAAGTACCATTTCTGTGTTTGGAAATCTGTCAATAGTGGAAACCAGCATCTTTTGTGTTTATTTGAAAAAATAAATATTGTTCTGTTATGTATGTCAGAGCCTTGGTCATGTTCTCCATGTTTCTTCTTAAAAGCCACTAAAAGTGTTTCCACTGTGTGTTCTACTGCAGGAAATGTTTCATATCAGCAATCATACAAACTATTAAATGTTAACTCTGCTATTAAAAGAGTTCTCATGTCGAGCATGTTGCAGCTATAGAGGGGAAATGTAAGATACATGAGTTAGGTAGGAATGCTCTCCAACACCACTGTTAGATACCAACAGCATTAATGTTATATGGCACTTTGATCAATACAAGTTTTTATTCAAACATGTCTTTGTCTTTCATTACTTTTTTAACCCCTTGCTTTTCAGCGGCAGTCACGACTCAGAACCGTCTCTGGTGCAAACAAATGAATTTATTGAGAAGAAAAAAAACAAAGCAAATACAAAACACTTACATAACTGTCCAAAGCTCATCACCGTCATGATGAAAAAGATATGTTTTAAATTCTTTTCTCAGTAGCTGCACATTTTAAATGTATGTGGCGCTTTTATTAACCAAAAGCAATAATTAAATCTATCTTAGTATTTACAAATGATGTAAAAACATTGACTTTGTTCACAACATGTCTGCAACCTGGAACACAACATTTAAAAGCTGCTTTATGGTACAGATGAATGGTGTCGCTACTCCCAGCTGCAGAGGGAGAAGCATGGAGCCTCCACCCTTCCTGCAGAGGGAGAAGCATGTAGCCTCCACCCTTCCTGCAGAGGGAGAAGCATGTAGCCTCCACCCTTCCTGCAGAGGGAGAAGCATGTAGCCTCTCCACCCTTCCTGCAGAGGGAGAAGTATGTAGCCTCTCCACCCTTCCTGCAGAGGAATACAAAGAACAAGCATCCCCATCTAGGAAATCCCCATTGTCTTTAAAAAAAAGAACAAGCCTGTGTGTCTTACTTTCAGGCATCGTCCCCCAGCGTGCTACACCTCCACCGCCAAGGCTCTTATTTTTAAAAGCTGCTTCATTGCCTCGTCTTTAAGAAAATACAAGTTTCTGGAAAGCTTCAATCTGTCAATCAGTCCCCTCTGTTGCCTTTTTTTTTTTTAAAGTCCCCGCAATCCTTTATTTTTTTGACAACAAGCCATCAGCTCCTATTAGGATAAGTGGCCTGACATATTTTCAGACACTCCTTCCATTTAACCGCTATGCCGACAGAGAAGAATGAACGCAGCAGAATACAGCGAGGAGAGCAAGGATGGCTTTTGGGAGGATTGCAGGAAGACTAGCAAACATTTTCATATGTATGCCATTTGCGGTGTAACAAACGCGCTTGTTAGGTTCAAAAATGATATAAATATAAAACTCTACAGACAAAACACGTTGCAAGAAGCTCAAAACACAACAGTAACAAGACGATACCAAAAAGTGATGCACAGCTGGGAGCTTGTTTAGGTTCACGATTATAAAGTTGGCCAACTTTCACTGTTGGCAGAGTTAGTCTATTTCATAATTGTAAATGTTTTGTCAGTATATTTGAAATGACTAGGTTAGCTAGGTTAGCTAGCTAGCTAACAGCAGATCTCCAATTTTTTTTAAATAAGCCAATACAACACACATTTCATGTACCTTTTCAGTGACAGTAAGCCAACTTCATAATCCCGGAACGTCAACAAGAGCTCCGATCCCAGTTGTGTGCGTCACTTTTTAGTGTCCCCCTTTCTGTGTGGTTTGAGCTTCTTGCAGCGTTTTTTACTTGCAGCGCTTTCAGTTAACGTTGAAAATGTTTTGTTGGTGAATGTTTTCTTAATGTAGTGCATGTTGTCAACTCGTTGAACATTTTGTGTCTTGGCAGATTTGTGTTTTTTTATTTGCATCGTATTTTGAAAGTGCAGCGCGTTTGCAGCTGTTGGCCACCGTACGATGTGCAACATGTGCAACCGTACAACGCGGCCATGGTGCTCAGTTCACCACAGAGACCGGCCTGATTCAACCCTCTACCCAGTAATCATCTCTCCTGTGGGGGGTAAAAAGACTCTCCGCGTCCTGCTTTACCTTTTCGATGTTTTTACACAAATTATTCCCCAACAGCATGAAGTCTTTTTTATCGTCAACATAAAGGCTCATCAAGCTTATGTGAAAACGAAGCCAAACAAGAGGAACACTTGCTGGCAATTTGCAGCTTGGATAATAACTGCACACTTATTATTTCCTTCCAATTTTCTGTAAACACTCAAGAAGAGTGTGTGGTAATTTAGCAAAGGGACAATGGATAAGTGTATGGCACAGGAATCTGCTCTGAATAATATGTAATCATTATTTAGCCCTGCTCTTTCAGTTGGTTGAGTAGTCACCTTGACTTGTATTTGTATTCCACCGTGCAATCGTCTGGTTAAATAGTGTCTCGCAGACGCCGCATTTGGTATGCCTGAGGAAGAGCGTTCGCGCCACAGAGCAACAGAGCGAGTATTTCCTCCCTCCCGCAGTCCGCACGTCCGCTTTCATTTCTTTGTAACAAAGCCGTTTGAGTTTTTGGTGCGCCCTCCCTCGGGTGAGGAGGAACGCGTGGTGGAGGAGCGTGAATGAGAATAGGAAATCACATGAAGACGAGGGTGCAGTAGTAAGTAGAAGCTTGATGTCTTACAACCCACGCAGCGTTGAAACTTGAAACACCCAACCAATACAGAATTACTCAACCCAGTGAAGGACACATTACCAGAAGAAAGGAATAATAATCTCACCCTGCAACCCAGTGCTGGTCCAAGCTCCTTTTAAAAAAAAATCTCATACAAACATTGACAGAAGCTGCACAGCCAGGCAGCGAGAACTCAACGTGTCCACAATATACTGGAAACTATTTTATGGGCTAGTCAGAATGATCCCACTCGTCTTTACTGCCGTGTAACAGTGCAGAGGAAGGTTTATGTAGGAGTGCTTTGTTAATTTACAAAGAATATATTCAGCGGCAAGGTGCTAAAAATATCAACTGGCACTGATTTGCTCAGGTACAAAAAAAACTTTTAAAAAGGCCGGATCCTTTCAGCTGACACTCATCCAGAGCAGCGAACAATGAGTGTTTGAGAAACAAATTTAGGTTTTAGTGACTGGAACAGATTTTTGTGACAGTGAAGCTAAGCTCCGTCATGATGAGTAGATCGGCAAGAGAACCTGACGGGCAGTTTTGATAACGTCTGCTCCTGCACAGATGTCCTCTGAGGGAGAGCTCTTTGCACGGGGACACTTTCCTTCTGCCTGTCAGGCCCCCGGTTGATTGACAGGGCTCATCGTCCTGTAAAAGCAGCACAGCGACTGAGGGGGGGGTGTAGCAATTTCTGTCCGTCAGTCAGTCTCTCGCTGTTTTCCCGCCCTCGGTTTGTCGCTAAGCTAATTGATTGTTTTGGGTCGGGGGTCCCGTCAGTGTTGGTGTGTCTGAGCTCAGAGGTCGCTGGCCTCGGCCCGCTCGTACAGGGCCCGCAGCTTCTCGAAGCGGGGCCCCCACTCCCCGAGTGTCTCCTCCCTCCTCCCCTCCCCCCCTCCTCCTCCTCCTCCTCCACCCCCATCCCCCACGCTCCCTCCATCTAGCCCTGCCGAGCTGAAGGAGCTCAGGGAGCCGGCAGGCGACCCACCTCCCTCGGTGGAGAACACTTGCAGGGAGTCGAAGGGCCCCGTGTCCGGGTGCTGGTCAGCGTCGCGGATGATCTCACACAGGTAGCGCGCCAGGTCCTGGCTGGAGAAGGACAGGGAGCGGCGGGCCAGCTGGGAGGGGCGGGCCTGGCCCTGCGCCGGCAGTCTGGTGGGGGGGACGTCCCTACGGAGGCTGGCCGTGTTGGAGGTGGCGGTGGAGCAGGAGGAGGGGGGCAGGGTGGTGGAGCAGGTGGTCCGGCTGAGCGTGTCTAGCTGCTGGGCGCAGGGCGGGGCCGGGGGCGCCTGGTGGAGGAGGAGGTGGTGGTGGTGGAGGGGAGGAGGGGGAGGGTGGTGCAGAGCTCTGGAGCGACAGTACTGGACCGACTGGGCCGGGCTCGGCTGTAGGGACTTCTGCAGCTCCGCCATGTCGTAGGCATTCTGAAAACACATAAAACACGGTCATTACCCAAGTATAATTGAGTAGTTTTGAGGTAGTTGTACCGGGGGTATTTTATTTTCATGCTACTATAAAGCATGTTGAAAGCCTATATTGTACTTTTTACTCCACTACATTTATATTTGAAAGTTTAAGTCACTTTGCAGATTCAGATTATTAAAATATACAAAATATAAATGAACGAAATAGCAGAGGTCAGGAGTTTTCAAAGTGTGGGAAGGTGAGCCTCCCCTCAGAGAACATAAGAACAGCCGCGCCCCCCCTTAATTATTATTGCTATTAGCACGGAGCGCTAGGACCCAACAGCGTCCTAGCATGAAGTGTGAGGAACCTATTGTTATTGGTGGAATTATTATTTTTCTGCTAGCGTTTCCTGTTTTTGAGGCCTTTAGGACGCTGACAAAGTTGTATAATTTAGCACGGACGCCAGGACTGGTGAAAACTACAATATTCTGGAGTCAATGAGTTCAAATTGTCCAACGTGCTCGCTAGCGCCACCTATGAAAAACCCATTTCGGAATACATTTACAAAGTCGCACCGTAACTTCAAATGAACTGACATTTTGCACACATATCCAGGTGGACCTGCTCTACAAATAACCCTCTTGGAACCCTAAGCTCCCTCTTTAATTTAAATTAGCATAATGTTCAAAACAGTTAAATATTCACTTATATTTCAATTTTAAGTTTTTCAACACCAAACTTCGTATACAGCATCGGTGGAGGGTCAGACACATTACCGTAGAAAATGAGCATGCTAGGACGATAAATATTGCCGCTGTCAATCAAAACGTACTCGCAAAAAGGCGGGGCTTAGAAATAAATGTTCATAACTCATCAACAATGTATCCAAACATCACAGATTTTGGTAGATAGCTTCTGTCTGTCTTGGGGAATAGGCACACCAAAGCATTTTCATTTTGGACTATAGGAGGTGCCAAAAACACCACCAATTTATAATTATTTTTTTTACACATACTCTCGGGGTGACGAGACTCAGATTTAAAATATTTTGAGAAACCCCCACCCCCCATGTTGCCTATGCTGTATGCTGCAAACTCTTTGTTTAAAACTAATTGGCCATCGGAATGTGTGGAGTAAGTCTCCCAAGGGGGGTGGTCACATTCCACAGCTCTCCCCCCCTCCTGTGATCTCCCAACCCCAAGTCTGTAGGTTTGTGTTCGCATATTTTAGTGTTAATTTTGGCAGCTGTTTTTGATTTAGTCTTTAGACGAAAATGGTTATAAGTTTTAGCCACATTTTAGTCATTCCTATCCTTTGTAGTTTTAGTCTAGAAAACTCAAAACGTTTTAGTCAACTTTTAGTCGATGAAAAATTACATTTTAGTCAACTTTTAGTCAAAATGTGTCTCTGAACGCTCCGTCCCCGGCAGATCTCTGTGTCCGCTGCAGCATGTCTGTTAGGCCCCGCCCCCCGCACATAGAGAGACACAGGGACATCGCTCTTCTGGAGTGAAGAGAGCGGAAATAATGATATCGCAAGTTAGAAACGTAAGATGCATTTTGACAGACAAGATGGACAATTGGGGGAAAATATGCTGCATTTTGAATGTCCGATAGTCCACCATTAACACCTTAGTCCCGTCTTGTCTCGTCAACGAAAACTAAATATACATTTCGTCATAGTTTTCGTTATCAAGAATCTATTTTTAGCTCGTCATCGTCTCGTCTTAGTCATGTAAAAAAGGTTGTT